>CM044002.1:92106063-92551063 GCA_024085815.1 Flaveria linearis
GATGTTATGAATGCTAAGATAATGGATGGCAAAGACAAGCCAATACTTACAACTCTAGAGTACATAAGAGAATATGTTTTTAATTAGGAGAATTGTTGCCGTGTTGCAAGTTATTAATGGAAGTGTTGGTCCACTCACGCCTACTACAACTAGATTGTTTGATTCGATCAAAATAATCACAATGTAAATTATGTCCAGGAATGGTGGAGAACATTGTCAAGTTGTTGGTTTTTCTGGTGAGCTATTGTGGTGAATGTTATCCTAAGAACTTGTACTTGTAAGAGATAGTAAATTATAAGGATTCCATGAAAGCATGCAACAACAGAAATTTAGGAAATAACAACACATATTCAACAAGAAACTTGGATAAACATTGAAATATTTACATTTTTAAGGTTTACTCTGTTTGGTAAGTCTACGAGGCCCAAGTTTCAAATCCTAACAACAATCACTCCGCCAACCCATCATATTTTAGAATTCGATGGCACAAAGAAATTCGTTTTGTTTCAATTGATTTCTTGATAATCAATTACAATCAAATAATAAGAATAAATAAACCTACCAAAGAGCTAAACAAGGAAACAAAATATATGGTAGGACCTAGAATAGGAAAAGATAAAATGAAATAATATAAAATCCCATACTCCCCCTCAAGATGGAGCATGTAGATCGTTAATGCTCATCTTGCTAAGTAAGGAATGGAGCTGCTGAGTTCCAATACCTTTAGTGAGCAAATCCGCAATCTATAGTTTACTATCGATAGGCATGGGCACGATCTCTTTAGATTCCACACGTTCACGGACAAAAAAACAATCCATTTCAACATGTTTTGTCTGTTCATGAAAAATTGGGTTATTTGCAATATGACTAGCTGCTTGATCATCATAAAATAATGATTTAGGAGTCGTTATGTTTACTTGTAGATCCTTGAGTAACCATCTCACCCAAAGCATTTCACTAACTATGGAAGCCATAGCTCTATATTTAGCTTCTGCTGAAGAGCGAGACACAACTGACTATTTTTTATTTTCCAAGAAATGGGACCACCACCCAAAAGAAGAAGATATCCGGTTTTTGATCGTCTCATGTACGGACACCCAAGCCAGTCAGAGTCACAATAGGCAGTACAAATTGGTGGTCCTTCCCAATGAAGAAGAATGCCTTGTCCTGGTATGCCTTTTAAATATCTCAAAACCCGATTTGCAGCCTTTAGGTGACTACGACGATGATCCGCAACAAACTGGCTCAACAGATTGACGGAGTACGTAATATCAGGCCTAGTGGCTTGTAGATACAGTAATCGGCCCACTAAGCAGTGATACTGAGTGGCATCTATTTTGGCCTCCTTTTCTCCTTTGTCGAGCTTGATTCTTTGGTCAAATGGAAACGCACTAGGTCGACACCCCAACATTCCACTATCCCTTAGAATATCCAAAGTGTACTTCCATTGACTTAGAACCAATCCATCTAAAGTTTTGGCAACTTGAATGCGAAGAATATATTTTAAGGGTCCAAGATCCTTGATACTGAATTCTTCTTCAAGTTGCTTCTTTGATTGTTGAATTTGTTCCAAATTATTTCCAACGATAATAACATTGTCTATATAAATGAGAACATCAATATAAATATCCCCCTTTTGAAATATGAATAACAAATGATCGGCCTTGGATTGACAACAATTTAAGTTGAGAAGAAATTTGGTGAACTTCTGGTACCAGTTCCTAGATGCTTGTTTAAGGCCATAAAGAGATTTTTGAAGTCGGCGTACTCTTGTGTCATTTTCCTTTGAGAAACCTTGTGGGATCTTCATGTAAACGTCCTCATCTAAATCACCATGTAAGAAAGCATTATTCACATCTAGTTGATGAATAATCCAATCTTTCGTTGTGGCAACGGCTAACAATGTCCAGCCGGTCACAAGCTTAGCCAGAGGAGCAAATGTCTCATGATAATCCACTCCTTCCATCTGAGTGAAGCCTTTAGCGACTAGCCTGGCCTTAAATCTTTCAATCTCTCCATTTGATTTATATTTTGTTTTATAAACCCTTTTCGAGTCTATAGCTCTTTTCCCTCCGGCAACTTTTCCAAGGTCCAGGTTCCGTTTTTGTCGAGGGCTTTAATTTCTTGCTGCATGACTTCTCTCCATCGTTTATCCTGTGAATCTTGTTCAAGGTATCTCGGCTCATCATTGGAATTAATAATTGTTTAAATGCGCAGGTTGTCGTTTTAATGCGCAGGTTGTGACCGATTTCTTGAGAGTTGTCGTTTAAATGCGTAGGTTGTCGTTTAAATGCGCAGGTTGTCATTTAAATGCACAGGTTGTCATTTAAATACGTATGTTTGTCATTCAAAACATCTTGACGCGGGTCGTGATTTGTTGACCGAAGGGGGAAGCTGCACTATGTAGTCGTTTAAATGCATAGGTTGTGGCCGATTTCTTTTAACTCGAGGATCAGATGCATCTGAAGACTTGAAGGATCAACAATGTTAGGTTCATTTGTGCAAATAGTGGCAATAACCTTTAGGTCCGAATCTAGTGGAGTAGTGGGTTCGAAATTGTCTTCTTGGGCTTGTAAACCTTCTGTGACATTGTGCTCCTTTCCTTGATTGTCCTCAATGATTTGGACCTGAGTTGTCATTTATAATTTAGCCCACTTAGAAGCCTTGTGGGCTCATTATTATCACTACTAGATTCATTGCCATTTTTAAGTTTGAAAGGAAAATAATTTTCACATATTAACACATCTCTACTGATAATGATTTTCCTACTCTCCATGTCGTAAACCTTGTACCCTTTGATTCCTCCAGGATAGCCCAATACCCCAGGTCTCCCCCTTGCTTTGAATTTATCCCCCTTGGTGTTATTATTTTTGTAGTAGGCTAAACACCGAAAAACTTTTAAATGATTATATTTGGGTCTTTAATTCCACACCAACTCATAAGGGTCTTGTTTTTAATTACCTTAGAAGGAAGATGGTTTATAATGTACGCAGCGGTTAAAACACATTCCCACCAAAACCTCTTTGGAACATTTGCCTCAAACCTTAATGCCGAGCCGTTTCAAAGAGATGTCTATGTTTCCTTTCCACAAACCCATTTTGTTGGGGGGTATACGAGTAGGTAGTCTCCAATAAAATCCCATTTTTGTTATAAAAATCAATCATGGAATTAGATGTAAACTCTCCACCTTTGTCACACCTAACTCTTTCAATTTGTTTTCCAAATTGGATTTATACCATTTTATTGAAGTTCGTTAAACATTCATTGGCGTCACTTTTGTGTTTTATGAAAAAAAACCGCACGGATCTACTGAAATCATCAACTATAGTAAGGAAAAAATTCGCCCATGTGTACGACGGTGTCCGATAACCACCCCAAATATCACAATGAATAAGTTCAAAACAACCACTAGTTTTAATAAAACTGGTAGGAAACAGTGTTCAGGCATGTTTAGCCTTAGTACAAGAATCACAAAAATCATTACTAAGTTTAACAGAGTTACTTTTGAGAAAATCAATATTTGAAAGCTTTCCTTCTAAAGCATGACCTAATCTTTTGTGCCACATATCCACTGTAGTCATTAAGGCTCTTCTATTTCCTTTGGCCATCTTTATACGATACAGTCCCCCTCAGCATTCACCCGCTCCAATCAAGCTCCTCGTATGTAACCCTGTATGACAAAAAATCAGGAAAAACATTATAGCACATTGTCGTTCTTCGCTTAATCGGCTAAATGAGAGAAGATTGCATTTAAAATTCAAAACATAATGAACTCCTTCTATTTTAACTCCCCCTGTAAGTGTAGACAGGCCATTTCCTTCAACATGAATGGCGTCACCGTTCGGTCTTACAACCGTAGCTTCGCAGGAGGTTCTTTTAGTGTTTTCTATAAGTTCAGGTTCATAAGCTATGTACTCGGTGCATCCCGAATCCATAACCCATGAATCATCCCCTTTACCTGACATGTTTGCCTTGGGTTTTGCCTCCGCGCCGCTATTTGATCCTGAAAAAAACTTTACGAATGATTGATATTGTTCATCACTTAAGCCGAGTATTAGATTATTTCCTGTTTCAACACATGCAGCTTTTGGTTTCATTTTGTCCCTTTTTTCCGGGCCACCAATTCGAATATCCAACCAACTTGAAGCATCCTTCACGTTTGTGACCATCTCTTCCATAAAAGGTGCAATGGTCATTTTCTTTTTCTTCCCTCCCTTGCTTGGTTGTATATTTCTCCTCTGACTAGTATTGCCTTCTTGTTTTTCAAAAGCCTTAAACACAGCTGATTCAGGGGCCACCCGTTTTTTATTCGAGATCACTCTTTGTCTTTCGTCTTCAGCCACCATATGATAAGCGAATCCTAAGGTAGGAGTGCGTTTTGTTGCCAAGATTTGAGTTTTAATCACAGTAAAATCACTATCTAGCCCCATAAGGAATTCATAGATTCTCTCCTTTTCAAGATGTTGAATAACTTTCTTACCTAGTTAACATGTGCATTTCTTACAGGAACGAGGAAAAGATTGGGTGACTTCATCCTAAAGGGATTGAAGTCGGGTGTAATATGTCAAAACCGTAGCGCCATCTTGTTTGGTGGCAACTATTTTCTGCCTCAATTCTTTTCCATGGTTGTAGTAAGCCATCCTTTTATCATTGCATCGCACCGCATCCATGGCTTATATTCAGGGGACATTTGTAGCACCCGGATATTTTTATAAACAAGGGAGAAAGAATAAACGTAAATAAAAGAAGAAAATGTAATTTAACCCAAGAGTGTAAGGCCCCGTTCCCGGGACGCTTACAGCTGGTCGATCATCGCACATAAAACATACATTCTCATTTATCTTAAGTAAACATTGTAGCGGAAACATTCAAAAATGACATTTCATTTCATTATAAAGGCTTTTGCAAAATAATACATCGTTAATCAGTTACAAAATACATTGCTTCATTACATCACAAAAGCAGTATATGAACGGATGCCATCCAAAAAGCTGAGTAGCTGACCCATGCCATCCTCAGCAACCGTTACCTGCCAACTGGAAACACCTAAAAGTCAGCGATGCTGTGTGAGTTTTGGTTTTATAATAAAGCATACTTTTCTTTCGTTAAAACCATTCTTTACTTTTATGCGATCATACATCACACATATACATGGATAATATCATTATTATCTTCATCATTCATTTATTCATTCATTCATTCTTTCAATCTTTAACTTTCGTTCATTCATCGTACGTCCTTATCATTCACATTCTTTCATCATTACCTCTTTCCTTTCTATCAAATCATAAACCTTACCTTTCTGTTTCCTGGTACTGGACCAAGGCCTATCATAGATCTTCTATAACAGTGCACCGCACCTCTGGCCACAGTATCTAAGGTAAGTTTAGGTGTAACATTGCCATGTGTAATACCTTTCTGTTCCTGGTACTAGACCTAGGCCTATCATAAACCTTCTGTAACGGTACACCGCACCTCTGGCCACAGTACCTAAGGTATGCAACAATAGTTCTATACAAATGGTCAATCTCAGTGTCAGGCTTTACCCTCTTCATGGCACACAGCCACGATTACTGAGGTCGAATGACAAGGATCCTGTTTCGAGTCTGTTACGACAACAGGGTCGCTCACCTCATACATCTGCTTATAAGCCTTTCTTACTTTCATTCATTATTAATGCATGCATTCATTCATCATGTTCCTCTTTCATTAACTTCCACTTTATGTTACATAATACTTTCATTTTATTCATCAATCATAACACGTAAAGCCACGGGAAGGATAAACATACATCATAATAAGGAACATCAACATACACAGTGGCATCATCATACATGGCATCATCATAAACACTATGCGGATGGATCTTATGCGGATGGACTCAATGCGGATGGGTCCCATGCGAATGGAACTAATGCGAATGAACACCTTGTGCGGATGAAACTAATACGGATGAGCACTTATGCGAATAGGCTCTCAGTCGCATGACTCCCCACGCGACTGGGCCCCAATCGTGCGAATGAACCTCAATCGTGCGAATGAACCTCAATCGTGCAAATGAATCTCAATCGTGCGAATGAACCTCAATCGCACCCCATTCGGCCGTATGGCCTCCATTCGGTCGCCTAGCCTTAGCTGACGCAGAATGCAGTTCATCTCGAACCAAATCTGCCATTTTCGACCTCCAAGCTCATCCAAACCCATTCTAAGCCCAAATCAACCATCCTAAACCTTAGGAATGCATACCACAACACCATTCAAGCACCCACAAGCCCGGAAACAAACTCCAAACGCATCACATGCAAACACATACAAATGGGTCAAACACACACACATACAAAACGGGTTTTCAGATGTGTTCCAGCCCTAAGATCGACCAAAAACGTGTAAAAGAGGGTCCTAGAACTCACACAAATAACACCAAGAAGTAGAGCTTCGATTTGACCCGCTACATGACGATTTTGCTCTCTTAAATCCACCCGAACCAACCTTTCTCCCTTTTTCTCTCTTCTCCTCTCTTTTGGTTGAGTTTTGCGAGATTGTGGAGGGTGTGGACTGCCCTCCCCCTTTTATATCCCCACTCATCCAAATTTCTTCCCGTTTTGGCAAGTTTGGTCCCTCGACTTTTGACTTTATTTCTTTTCTTCTTTCGTCGGCTTCAAAGAAACTATCCTGGCGTTACAAGTCCACCCCCTTTATATAGGTTTCGTCTTCGAAACCTGTTATTCCTCGAACAAACGTGGGTAATGATGTCTCATTTCTTCTTCAGTCTCCCACGTTGACTCGGATCCCTTCCTGTGCTTCCACTGTAGACGCACAAGAGGAACCACTTTATTTCTCAGCCTCTTCTCTTTTCAATCGATGATCGCCACTTGTTGCTCCACATAATTGAGCTGTTTGTCTACTTCTATATACTCTAGTGGAACAATCATATCTTCATCTGCCAAGCACTTCCTTAGATGAGATACGTGGAATTTCGGGTGAATTCCACTTAACTCATCTGGTAACTCCAATCTATAGGCCATCTCTCCTACTTGAGCAATGATTTGGAAATGGCCTATGTATCTCGGGCTCAACTTGCCCCGCTTTCGGAAACGAATGATACCCTTCCAAGGTGAGACCTTCAACATAACCCGGTCACCCACCTGGAACTCAATCGGTCTGTGTCATTT
Source organism: Flaveria linearis (assembly GCA_024085815.1). Lineage (NCBI taxonomy): Eukaryota > Viridiplantae > Streptophyta > Magnoliopsida > Asterales > Asteraceae > Flaveria > Flaveria linearis. Next base: position 92,113,236 of record CM044002.1, read on the forward strand.
ATCCGCATACGATTTCTGTCTATCTTTGGCTGCCTTCATGAAGGCTTTGATCCTTGCAAGCTTCTCAGTCGTAGCCTCGATCACCTCGACGCTACCTAACTCTTTATTACCAATATCACCCCAACAAATGGGTGTTCTGTATCTCCTACCGTATAGCATCTCCTAAGGTGGCATACCAATGCTGGCATGATAGCTGTTATTGTATGAGAATTCAGCTAGCGATAAGTGGTCATCCCAACTTTCCCCAAAATCAATCACACATGCCCGAAGCATGTCATCCAATGTCTGAATGGTCCTTTCAGACTGACCATCAGTCTGGGGATGATAAATCGTGCTAATACGTAACCTCGTCCCCATGGCGTCGTGGAATTTCTTCCAGAATTTGGATGTAAACCGGGTGTCACGATCAGACACAATAGACACCGATACACCATGACGAGTTACAATTTACTTGATGAACAGATCAGCCAACCTCTCAGATGAATACGTCTCGCGAATCGGTAGAAAGTGAGCACTCTTCGTCAAGCGGTCAACAATCACCCATATAGCATCATACCCTTTAGAAGTACGCGACAGCTTCGTAATGAAATCCATGGTGATGTGCTCCCACTTCCATTCCGGTATGTCCAAAGGTTGGATCTTCCTATACGACTTTTGATGCTCGGCCTTCACTTGCAAGCAAGTAAGGCACTTACTCACATACTCCACTACGTCACGCTTCATACCCGGCCACCAATAATCTTTCTTCATGTCTTGGTATATCTTTGTAGCACCAGGATGAATAGAGTATCAAGTCTTATGAGCTTCATCCATAATCTTCACCCGTAGATCCCCAAGACGAGGAATTCATATTCGTCCAAACCGGGTTCTAACACCAAATGTGTTTTCATCTAACTCCGCGATGAGATCTCTCATTCTTTCAGAGTTAAGATGATCTTCTTTTAATGCCTGATGTTGACACTATTTGACTTGCTTCATCACATCCGAGGTCATGATCATATGATATACTTTCACCCGAATCGTCTCGGGTCTCTCTTTTCAGCTAAGGGCGTCCGCCACCACATTGGCTTTGCCCGGATGGTAGTGGATCTCACAATCGTAGTCCTTTATAAGCTCTAACTATCGTCTCTGCCTCATGTTCAGATCTTTTTGCTCAAAGAAGTACTTCAAGCTCTTGTGGTCAATGAAAATGGTGCACTTCGTCCCTTAAAGGTAGTGCCTCCAAATCTTTAGTGCAAAGACCATGGCTGCTAGCTCCAAGTCATGAGTGGGGTAATTAACCTCATGAACCTTCAACTGTCGGGATGCATAGGCTATAACCTTCCCTCTCTGCATTAACACACACCCCAATCTCGAGTATGAGGCATCACAATAAACCACCAGATCTTCACTTCCATCGGGTAATGACAGAAAAGGAGCTTGTGTCAATCTCGTCTTCAATTCTTTGAATGCCTTCTCTTGAACTTGACCCCATACGAATTTCACATCCTTCCGGGTCAACTTGGTTATCGGAGAAGCGATCTTGGAAAAGTCTTGGATGAATCTTCTGTAGTAGCCCGCCAAACCCAAGAAACTGCGAATCTCGGATGGCGTTTTTGGAGACTTCCATTGCATCACTGCCTCCACCTTTGCCGGGTCCACCATAATCCCGTCGAGATTTACCACATGGCCCAAAAACTGAACTTCGCGCAACCAGAACGTGCACTTAGAACACTTGGTGTATAGCTTCTCCTTTCTCAATGTCTCCAAAACCTCTCGAATGTGACCGGCGTGCTCGATCTCGCTCTTTGTATATATCAGGATATCATTAATAAACACAATCACTGATTTCTCCAACATCGGCCAACACACACGGTTCATCAGATCCATGAAAGCAGTTGGCGCATTGGTCAAACCAAAAGACATGACAAGAAACTCGTAGTGACCGTAACGCGTGCGAAAAGATGTTTTAGGGAATCCCTGCTCCTTCACCTTCAACTTATGGTAGCGAGATCAAAGGTCGATCCTTGAAAACCAACTGGCACCTTGAAGCTGATCGAACAAATCATCTATTCTCGAAAAGAGGTATCGGTTCTTCACCGTCAACTTGTTCAGCTCTCGGTAGTTAATACACATACTCATACTACCGTCTTTCTTCTTTACAAACAGGGCCAGAGCACCCCAAGGAGAGATACTCGATCTAATGAACCCCTTATCAAGCTCATCTTGCAACTTCTTCATCAACTCTTTCATCTCTGTCGGAGCCAACCGATACAGTGCCTTGGCAACGGGTTGGGCACCCGGTAGCAGATCAATCTGAAACTTGATATTTCGGTTAGGTGGCACTCGTGGCAAGTTTTTGGGAAACACATCGGGAAAGTCACGCACAACCGGTACATCAGACAGTTGTGGTGTTGGCGTATCCACATCCTTTACATAGGCCAAGTATGCACTACATCCACGCCTCATGCACTTTCCCGCCACCGCCATTGAGATTACTTTCGGAATCGTCGTGACTCAATCCCCATAAACAGTTACCGAACCCCCATCAGGCGCTGTCAAACGAATCATCTTCTTGCAACACACAATGTTCGCCTCGAATTCCACCAACCAATCCATCCCAAGAACCAAATCGAAACCACCTAAGGTCATCATGAACGGTCTAACAGGAAATTTGTGACCTTCTAATTCCACGTCATAACCCTCTATCATCTCAAAAATCGTGGTAGACTCTCCTATGGCAGTTTCTACATCAAAGGGCACCTCAACACGTCTACTACTAACAGGCAGCTTAGCACAGAAAGCAGCAGAAATAAAACTTTTACTAGCACCAGAATCGAATAACACAGATGCTAAAGTTTAGTTCACTAGAAATGTACCGGACACAATATCAGGATCCGTCCTAGCTTCCTCTTGTGTCATAGTGAAGGCCCTATCGCTCGCCCTCGGTCCATCACTCCCCGTCTTCTTCACCCCGGAACCCTCGGCCCTAGGCTTCTTACAATCCTTACTTACGTGGCCCTCCACGCCACAGTTAAAGCACCGGACTGTACGACAGTCCCTGGCTATATGCCCTGCCTTCCCACATTTGAAACACACGTTCAACCCCAGGCTACATTCCCCACAATGCTCTCTCCTACACCTACCGCACTTCTTCATGCCCGCACCCGATGTGACCACACGGCGGTCATCCACCCGTGCCTTCTTGTTACTCATCGAGGCATCACCCCGACCAAACCTCTTCCCACTCCAGTTTCGATCACTACCACCCTTCCTGCTACCTTCAGCCACCACTACCACGGCCCTCTCATCGTACAGTCTCCCTGCCAAATCCACCGCCGACCTAAACGTGCTCGGTCGGGCAGCGATCATATGCCTGCGAATATCCGCTGGCAAACACTGAATGTACCTCTTAATCTTCCGTGACAGAGGCGTCACCTCATCCAGCACCAGACGTGCCATCTCGCTGAACTTCATGGTGTACTAACTGATGTGTCATGGTTCCCGCCTCCAGTTGCAGGAACTCCCTCTCGTCTCGACCTTGTCCATCTCCCGGTGAGGACAGAACTCCTCAATAACCAACTTCTTCAGCTCCGACCATCTCATTCTCCCAATAGCCCTGCTACCCTTGGCTTGGACTATATTGTCCAACCAATACAAAGCTGAATCCACAAAAGAATGGAAGCAAACTTCACCTTTTGATCCTCCCAACACTCACTCATATTCAATAAAACTTCCATTTCTCTCACCCATTGGTGAGCAGCAGCAGCAGTGCCGTTTCCATTAAAAGTAGGGGGTTTGCATAGTTGAAATGCCCCATAGTTATAGCCTCGTACTGTCTCCGGTACAGGCTCATCTTCTTTTTCTTCTTCATCATTGGAGAGAACCGTCTCAGTTTCTAGTTGCTCTCGTCCTCCCGAGGACCTGTTCCTCTCTTTTCGTTCTCCTTCCCGTACAGCCTTTATCACTTCGGTCACCACAGATGGTAAGATCGTCTGCATGACCTGATGAACTTCTTCCACAACAGCCTCCTTTACTGAGGCTCTCAAATTGGCATTCTCATCTCCACCCTCCGTATAAGGGGTCTCGGGTCTGTCAGGAACCACCTTTTCAACTCTAGGCCTGCCTCTTTTGGGCCGTGATGCAGCACCAAGTCCACCACGCGAGGCTTTAGATTATCTACCACTGGCCATCCTCTAATACACACTGAAAGATTCAAACACCAACACGGTCATTTAAGGGAAGAGCCAGTTTATGTCAAGTATAGTAAGTCCCTAATTACAGTGGCCAGTTGTGATTAGCCACTCACTTTACTCTTCATACCCCAAGCACTACCTATCTTGACTACATCAGTATTTAAATCTACAAACAGCACGTAACCACATAACATGCGCACATAATACTGGTTAGCATTAAGAAAATACCTGATGGCACAATCTACTCAGACTGGCATCCCTTCCCTTTCCATCCCATTCTCAGTTTAAGTTAATGTTTATTTTAAAATTTTACCCGTTTCACTTAAACTTTGGCTCTGTTACCAACTTGTAAGGCCCTGTTCCCGGGACGCTTACAGCTGGTCGATCATCACACATAAGACATACATTCTTATTTATCTTAAGCAAACATTGCAGCGGAAACATTCAAAAATGACATATCATTTCATTATAAAGGCTTTTGCAAAATAATACATCGTTAATCAATTACAAAATACATTAATGCATTACATCACAAAAACAGTATATGAATGGATGCCATCCAAAAGAGCTGAGTAGACGTCCCGTGCCATCCTCAGCAACTGTTACCTGCCAACTGGAAACACCTAAAAGTTAGCGATGCTGAGTGAGTTCTGGTTTTATAATAAAACATACTTTTCTTTCATTAAACCGTTCTTTACTTTTATGCCATCATACATCATACATACACATGGATAATATCATTATTATCTTCATTATTCATTTATTCATTCATTCATTCATTAATTCATTCATTCTTTAACTTTCATTCATTCGTCGTACAACATTATCATTCATATTCTTTCATCATTACCTCTTTCCTTTCCATTAAACCATAAACCTTACCCTTCTGTTTCCTGGTGCTGGACCTAGGTCTATCATAGACCTTCTATAACGGTGCACCGCACCTCTGGCCACAGTACCTATGGTAAGTTTAGGTGTACCATTGCCATGTGCAATACCTTTCTGTTCCTGGTACTGGACCTAGGCCTATCATAGACCTTCTATAACAGTGCACCGCACCTCTGGCCATAGTACCTAAGGTATGCAACAATAGTTCTATACAAAGTGTCAATCACAGTGTCAGGCTTTACCCTATTCATGGCACACAACCACGATTACATAGGTCAAATGACAAGGATCCCGTTTCGAGTTTGTTACGACAACAAGGTCACTCACCTCATACATCTGCTTACAAGCCTTTCTTACTTTCATTTATTATTAATGCATGCATTCATTCATCATGTTCCTGTTTCATTATCTTCCAATTTATGTTACATAATACTTTCGTTTTATTCATCAATCATAACACCTAAAGCCACGGGAAAGATAAACATACATCATAATAAGGAACATCAACATACACAGTGGCATCATCATACAGGGCATCATCATACATACATAACATCCATCATGCATAAACATACAACATCATCATGCCCAACATGTCCTCTAAGACCCCAACAATCATCTTACTTGAACTTACGGGAACTTACACGTCAAAACTTACATCTGCACTTTCCCCCGAAACTCAGAAACTAAACTATGTTTTTCCTCGGGTATACCAGCCCTACATGGGCGTATGGGCACCATTTAGTCGCAGGGCCTCCCATACAACTGAACCCCAAGCGAATGAAAACTATGCGGATGGACCTCATGCAGATGCACTCAATGCAGATGAGTCCCATGCGAATGGAACTAATGCGAATGAACACCATGTGCGGACGAAACTAATGCGGATGAGCACTTATGCGAATGGGCTCTCAGTCGCATGACTCCCTATGCGACTGGGCTCCCAATCGTGCGAATGAATCTCAATCATACGAATGAACCTCAATCGCACCCCATTCGGCCGTATGGCCTCCATTCGGTCGCCTATCCCAAGCTGATGCAGAATGCAGTTCATCCCGAACCCAATCTGCCATTTTCGACCTCCAAGCTCATCCAAACCCATTCTAAGCCCAAATCAACCATCCTAAACCTTAGGAATTCATACCACAACACCATTCAAGCACCTACATGCCCGGCAACAAACTCCAAACGTATCACATGCAAAGACATACAAATGGGTCAAACACACACACATAAAAAATGGATTTTCAGATGTGTTCCAGCCCTAAAATCGACCAAAAACGAGAGGGGTCCTAGAACTCACACAAACAACACCGAGAAGTAGAGCTTCTATTTGACCCGCTACACGACAATTTTGCTTTCTTAAATCCACCCGAACCAACCTTTCTCCCTTTTTCTCCCTTCTCCTCTCTTTTGGCTGAGTTTTGCAAGAATGGGGAGGGTGTGGGCTGCCTTCCCCCTTTTATATCCCCACTCATCCAAATTTCTTTCCGTTTAGGCAAGTTTGGTCCCTCGACTTTGGACTTTATTTCTTTTCTTCTTTGGTCGGCTTCAAAGAAAATATCCGGGCGTTACAAAGATGAGGGGTTAAAAGTGTCCAGAAGGACAACACTTTGAAAAGTTGGTGAATAAAGCAACATGGCCACCCATGTTGGCTACTTACACCTTATCATTCGGATTTTTAGAGAGAGAAAGGACAGAGCTCGGTTTTGAAGGAAGAACAAGAAGAATTCGAGTATAAGGTAAGAATTCGTGTAATTAAGTTGTTCTTGGCTAGAATCAGCCTCGGTTATGTGCTTATGTATGTGTATGTACGTTTGTGTGTGTGTTTTAGTGAGTTTTAAGTGTTAAAAACGTTTGAGAAGTTCAAAAGAAGGGTTCAAACTCGAAAGCAGCTAAGGTGAGTTCTAGAACCCCCTTTTAACATGTTTTTAACAAAATTTTAGGACTGGAAATGCATGTGTTCATGTTTTTGTTAAAATGGTTTTTCACCCATATGTGTGTGTGTGAATATGTATGTGGGTGGGTGTAAATCTAGGATTTATAGGTGTGTATGTACATTTGGTGATGCTTAGAATGTAATTACTAAGCCTATATTATGATATGGGATGAACTGGGACTGATTTGTGTTGAATTGGTGAAAGTTAGCTGCCCATGTGCCTAAACAGTGACCCATGCATCCAACGATCAGATTTTATAAGTGTTCCCAACTACATCAAGCTCCTAGAATTTGGTATGAAACATTATCACAACACTTAATCCAACATGGATACACAAGAGGGAAAATCGATCCTACTTTATTCATAAAGATGGATAATGATGATATCTTATGTGTGCAAGTGTATGTAGATGATATCATATTTGGTTCTACCAGTCTAAAATTGTGCAATGAATTTGAAGAAATCATGAAATCTCGTTTTCAAATGATTTCTATGGGAGAAATAAATTTCTTCCTTGGATTGCAAGTTCAACAATCTGCAGATGGTATTTTCATCAATCAAGAGAAGTTTGTTAACAAACTCTTGAAGAAATTAAAACTGCATGATTGTCAGTCCATAAGAACTCCAGCTGACGTAAACACCAAGATTGAGCCTGGTCCTAAAGGAAAATCAGTAGACCAAACTCTATACAGATCTATGATTGGTTCTTTGATGTATCTTACTGCATCACGACCAGACATAATGTATGCTGTTTGTGTCTGTGCAAGGTATCAATCAAACCCGAAAGAATCTCACTTAATTGCTGTCAAGAGAATATTCAGGTATCTCAAAGGCAAACCAACTTTAGGACTTTGGTATCCTTACGAGGGTAATTTTGAGTTACATGGATATACAGATAGTGATTATGGTGGATGCTATCAAGACAGAAAATCTACAACGGGTGTTTGTTAGTTTCTTAGTCCCAGATTAGTCTCATGGCAATGTAAGAAACAAACAAATGTTTCTGTTTCAACTGCAGAAGCTGAGTACATAGCTGCATCAGCAGGATGTTCTCAAATCCTTTGGTTGCAAAATCAACTGCTAGATTATAGGTTCAATTTTCTTAAAACACCTATTTACATTGATAACACTGCTGCTATGTTCATTACATCTAATCCAGTTCAACATTCAAAAACAAAACATATCAAAATTCGATATCATTTTCTAAGAGATAATTCTGAAAAAGGTTTAATCATTTTTATTCAAATAGCAACTGAAAAACAGTTGGCAGATCTATTTACTAAAGCTTTTCTACCAGGAAGGTTTGAGTATTTAGTGGAGTCAATTGGTCTTATTAAACATGTGTAAACCTGGTTTCTAAGTTTTTAATTTAGTTCTTTGAATCTTTTCATGATCAAAACCCTCTCTAAACCTAAAGGTTTTCATAAGTGTAACCTTTTCATCATTATTTGCCTGATTATTTTTGTTTGTATGTGTTTTTTTATAGAAAAACAAAATACACAATTAGAAAACTCAGAAATCAAATAGAAAAATATAAATCAAAACTCCAAAAATAGAGTTCTTTTTATTTCTAATTCATTTTTTAGGAATGAATCTGTGTTTGCCTCATGTGAGAAATGATAGTACATTAGTGAGATCAGTTGCATATTTCACTCGCTAATAAAGTCTGACATGATCAGGATATGATGTGTAGACAATCTCATGCTAGTATACTGAACAAGTAAATTCTTGTGATTCAACTAAATCTATATGCTTGTATGTGCATTCGTCTAAGTACTTTAGAGTTGTATTCGTCTATCAGATTGTGTGCTTGTTAAGCTACACCACTCACACCTGATGATAATGTGACTAATCATGAGATCAGTTACAAGCATCATTTACTTTTCTGTTATGAGTCATTATAAACCTGAAGTGCTGAGATATCCTCTGTTGTAAGTCATTACACACCTGGATATTCTCCTTTGATGCAAAAGATGCCAATGTGCACACCCATTCAAATAAATGGTTAGAGTTGATCAAATGGTTATCCATGATCATTCTCTATTAAATTAAGTAACATGAGCTCTGGTTATGCATATTTGTTAGGTAATAAGTTGAGAACGTGTGCTTACTTGCATATCTTTATGATAGTTGATCCTCTAAGTCTTAGTTTGAGTCACATCTTGTCATATATAATTCTACCATAATTATTCCAAGAATTGAACAAGTAAGTTAGCTGATATTTTTGTCAATAACACTCATTTTCTGTCCTTAGATCTTGTGTCTCCTTTGCTGTGATATCACTGACCTGGAACACACTTGATCAGGATTTGATCATTGTCTATGACTATTCACATATTTTTTATTTTAATTTCCTGATCTTTACTAATTTGATCTCACTACAATCAATGATTCTATTGTAAATATTAGATTTTCATTCTGCTTTAATTTTGATTTTATGCATGTTTTCTTGTGTGCAGGCAATATAACAATGATAAGTGTGATATTCTTATGTTACCTTGGTAAACTTCTAAGTTCTGCAAAAACTTAAAAGTTTAGGGGGAGTAATAAAACAATAAGAATATTCTCAAAAACTCAAAATGAACATGTTGAATTGAAAGGATGATGCTTTAAGTTCAAAGTATGTGTGTGTTTGATAATGTAAAGCTTTTGTCTATGATAAAATGATCCCATAATTTTAGCATGTGGAAAAGCTTCTTTGAAATGTTGAAAACAAGAAAAATTGGTTTGTGTATTTTGAGACTAAAATGAAGGATCAAAGTGTAAAAAGTTAAATTTTAAGGGTCAAAAGTGTAAATATGGAGAGAAAGTCAAAAATATGCAAAATTGTTTAAATATTAGTATGAAATATTACTAATGTGTTTAAACAGTGTGCAGTTGGAAGATTTGAAAAATCACAAGTGCAAAAGCACCTAAACAGTGCTTATGTGCCTGAACAGTTGTCATGTGCCTGAACAGTTGTCGTGTCCCTGAACAGTTGTCATGTTTCTGAAAAGTTAGTGTGTGGGCATTTTAGAATCCTCTTGCTACTGAACAGTGCTCATGCTACTGAACAGTACTCATGCTACTGAACAGTACTCATGCTACTGAACAGTGCTTATGCGACTGAACAGTTCTCATGCGTCTGGCCTCATGTGACTGAACAGTGCTCATATGTCCAATACTTAGTGAAATTTAGGTCCTAATGCGCTTAAACAGTACTCTTGCGCCTAAAATTTTCACTTATATATATAAGAACACTTGTGACAATTTCATTTCATTCTCACTTCAAAAACCCTCTTAAACCCTCCCCTGAACACCCAAACTTTCGGTTACCCGTACCATCGATTAAAATCATCTGAACCTTAATCACAGATTGCTAATAGTGTTTATGTGATTCTGAACGTAAGTTTATAATTCACATTCATCTGATTTGTGTTTAAATGACAATTCTTTGATAGGCGTTCGATACTTGTTCGGGCGTTCGAACCCTAAATATATCAAAAAAGTCAGATTTGAACTTTGAAATCGAAAAAATGTCTGAAATTGATGATTGAATGTTGTTCGTCATGTGATTTCGAGCACTTTGTTATATTAAACATGATTTAATCTGACATTTGATTGAATGACACTGTTCATTGTCTTCGATGAACATGAACTTGAACTCGAAGAGGATGAAGAAGATGAACAGATTCATATTTTTTAAATAAAAATAATAAAAAATAAAATTCACTTGATAAAAGTCATCTCCACAGGAATTAAAGAGTTTAATGAAATGATATGAGATAAAATAAACTAAAGTGTTAAATTTTCAATTAAAAATTAATCTTGATAATTCAACTTTTATTAAAAATATAAGTGTTTACACTTAAAATTAAAATTACAAGTTGATTTTAAAATTCAAATTTATTTTAACACATTAGTTTATAATATCTTAAATCATTATATTTTCAAACTCACATTAAATCATTTGCTTTAAAATTCACAAATTGTCTAATATCATTGCTTTAAACTTTTGCAGATGGCTGATCTGAAGTTTGAGCCTAAGTACAATATTGCTGCTTTGCTTAACGAAGAAGTTTAAGATGCATTTTCTTATGAAGAGATGATTAGATTTCTTCTAAGAACCAAATATGTGTATGCCATGTGTTATCAGACACTTATATATGATAGACTTATCAGAAAGTTTTGGAGCACAGCAAGTGTTGAAGTTAATGATGAAGGAAGAAGAGTTGTAAGAGGTTTTGTGACAAGAGATCGTATGATTGAAGTTTCTGAAGACTCTATAAGAGCTGCATTAAGACTGGGTCACAATGATCCAGAAGATCTTTCTGAGCTGACATTCAATGAATGTAGAGAGACATTCATGGAAATAGGTCATCCTGATCATTTTCCAAAGAAACAATTCTTCAGAGCTCGTGTATACAATCATTGGAAGCTTCTTTGTTATATCTTCCAACATTGCATGTCCAAGAGGAGTGCTGGGTGGAACTCATTTCCAGTGGACATAGCATCTCCAATTGTAGCCATTGCAACTAATAGAAGATTTAATATGGTAAAATGGATCTTGAATGGATTCATATTCAATTTGGAGAAAGGCATAAGAAATAAATATCTGATGTACCCCAGATTTCTTCAAATGATCATCAATGAAGAATATCCAGATATTCATGTCTATGGAGTAGGTGGAGATAGACTTGACTTGGAACACATGTCTGAAGTTACATATAAGAAACTAACAATGTTAACTGGTGCTCAAAATGTTCCAATGTTTGAGTATATGAGGAATGTGGCTAATGATGAGGTGGATATAACAGTGGATCATTTTGATTTATTGGAAGGTGAACCAATAGATCCAGCTGAATTGATAGATGAATTTCCTCTTATCGCTCATCATGATCAAAATGATGATGATGAGAATGAAGAAGATCATGATGATGATAGCTCATCTAGTTCTGATGATAATGATGATGATGGTGGTAAAGCTGATACACAACAATCATTAAGCAGTGATAGAACCATGTTTGAGCATGCTAATGAAGCTCAACATGAAGATGAAGGAATAATGGGTGGTGATGTATAAGATGAAATTATTCATGAATCAACTGAAGATATAGATGATGTGATTCATGATGAATCTATTCATGAAGTTCAAAATGAAGATGCTGAAATTCATGTAGAGGTGGAACATGAGCATGATATGCAAAATCAAACTTTTGAGTATGATTTCATGGATGATTTTCTGATTAATCAAGAAGTGCTAGTTACTACAGCACACAATGTGTCTGTACAAACTGATGAAATCTTGGATGTAGATGAGATTGAAAAGCTAAAAGAAGATAGTGTTGCTCAAGAGAAAGTAATAAATGATTTGAAAGAAGAAAATGTAAAGCTGAAAGAGATGAATTTCTCTCTTGAAAAGAAGATGAAAGAGCTAAAAGAAGCAAATGAAAGATTAAAGGAAGAAAACAAGAAAAAGGAAGAAAAGATTGTGGTTTATGCAAAAGACAATGAAGATGTGATCAAAAACTTTGAAGTAATGATAAAGGATTATGATGTGCTTGAAGAGAAACATAAGAAATTGCTTGAAGAAACTGAGAAGTTAAAAAAAGAGTTAAGTAAAGCAAAAGAATCTCAAAAGCCAATCTCTCCTGAAGTTGAAATTGTGGCTGAAATTATACCTATTGATATTGAGGAAAATGTTGAAATGAATAAAGGAAAAAAGAAGATTGATGAAGTTGACTATTCAGTTTTACCTGAATCATCATCAAAAGTTCAAAGAACTGAAGAGAATGTTCAAGAAGAGAGTCAAGAAGCCCAAGAACCAATTAGTCAAGAGAAAATTGGTGCTTTGGAAGACATTGAAGAAGAATATGATGATGAATGGTTTAATGAAGTGCTTGATGATGAAGATATTGAAGAAAAATTTGAAAATACTTCTTTATTTGATCAAGTGCAAGTTCATGATGAAATTCCACAAGACTTTGAAGAAAGATATAATTATCTTGTGAAGATGAAGTACAACAGAGTATTCTTGGATGGGCTTACAGTTTCTCAAATCAATGATGAGTATGAGAAATGTATTGCTGCTGAATCTGTTGCTCCTGTTGATCGTAATAAGATAGTTATGGAACATGGTGAGTGGAACAGAGCACAAGAAAGTATTAATGTTGAAGAAGTTCCTAGTTCAGAGCTGCACCATCATGATCCTGATGAAATGAGCATTCCTGCTTTAAGGTCATGGTTGCAAGCTAGAAACTATCCTTGGAAAAGATTGAAAAGGCTCCAATCTGTTTCTTTGAGAAATCTTGTTAAAAGTTTTCAACAAACTGAGAAACAATCAAACAAGATGATCATTCTTGATACTGACAATCCTCAGTATTTAGACATTACCAAAAGAACAAGAATCTTGAAGCCTCAAGAAATAAAACAAATGGCACAGAAGACAAGTGCACATGAAAGAAGACAGGAACTTGACAAGATGTTTCCACAGTCTGAACAACAAGTGTACAAAGCTTCTTCTGAACAAAAGCATATCTTTGATAGTGCAAGATCTACTGGGGATTTGGTTAGGAATGTGTTGCAGAAAGGTCAATCAGTAGCAGAGTTGTTAAATGCTATGATTGCACCTGATTTCACTAACCAAGTTAAAATAATTGCTTGGAAATACGATGAAGTTTTTGATGCTTTTCTGATAAAACGAGTAAATGCTGTATGTGATGTTTGTCACTTTTACTCAAGTATTATTAAACTTCCAATTAAAGACCTGAAAGAACTGAACAAACTTCCTTTGTTTAACCCCTCTGGAGATAAAAGAGGAGAAATATTTATAGAACTTCTAAGCCGAGGGCTAGCTAGAACAAGTAATTTCCTTCAGACTCGATGTGATCAAGAAGACAAGGAATACTTTTCTATGTTAAAGAAGAATAAGAAGATTAGAGGGTTACAATCGAAAGAAGAACATTTTATAATTGAATTTTGTGATACATATTTTGAGAAAGTGACTACTCCTGGTCTAAAGGTGATTGATGGAAATCAAAAGACCAAACCAATTCTTAGATGTTTTTATAACACAGAAACTTTTGAACTTAAATTGGTCCGAAATCTTGAACATTAGGATGAGGACATGATATCTTTGTTTGGTGCTTTTGAGCTGAAACTTCTCCATCCGAGTTATATCTCATTTTTGTTGGTTCAAAAATTTGAGAATGTATCACCTGAGATACCTGAGCAAGACAAGAAATATTTTCTTTCTATTATCAATGTGATGAATGTGGCTATGGAGAGAATTTCATTGAGAAAAGCTCTTGCTTATGCAAACATTGTGAAAAGAGACATCAATGACATTGAATTCATGAGAATTTCAAGGAAAGGAGTGTTAGAAGTGTATTGCAAAGAAAATAAACATCCTATTGAGTTGTATGCAAATGTTGATATTGCATGCTTGTCAAAGGATACATTAGAAAGGATGCAGTTAATGGAGATAAAAACAAATGAATCAAAACTAGAACAAGTCGTGCTTGCTGGAAAATTCAAGTCATCTATTGAGAATGCTTTGAAAGAGATAGAGATGTATAAGAAGAAACCTATGTTCAAAGTGAAAGAAGAACCCGAAGACTTCTTTGAAGATTAATGATGAAAGAGATGTAACACCCGTATTTTTTTAGCAAGAAATAAAAGAAAAAGGAAGAAAAGAAAAGAAAATAAAAGAAACTGAAAAGGAGGGACCAAAAGTGCCAAATGGGCAAAGTTATTATTTATTTTGTACAAAAGGAAGGCATGGTCGCCCATTACCTCCTGCACATTTCTTTGCATCGGTTTTTTTTTAGAGAGAGAAAGCAGCAGGAGCAGAAAACCATCGGGATTTTTGAAGAAGAACCTGAGAAATTCGAAGTTTTTGGGTAAGAAATCTCGAATTAGGATATTTAGGACGATTCTAGAACTAATTATGAGCTTATAAATGTAACTAGTGCGTTCGGGTTGCACTGTGTATGTGTTTTAGGTGTATAAACGACTGAGACGTTCAAGGAAAGGACATCTAAAACCCGAAGGCAAATTAAGGTGAGTTCTAGACCCCTTTTTACTGATTTTTAAACATTTTGGGGCTGGAAATGCATATATATATGTTTTTGTAAAGTTTGGGATGATACCCGTATGAAATGAATGTATGCATGTTTATGTTTATGCTAGATTTATGCCTAGAATCATGTGTATATGTTTAGAACTAGGCATTATGATGTTTGGGACTTGGGTTATGGATTAGACACATGAACAGGTTGCAAATATGTCTGAAATTGGACTTAGAATAAATAATTACAGGTTGATGAGTCCACCAGTGCTCATACGACCAACAGTGTGGTCGTATGACCAGGAGATATATTTTTTTCTAAGTGCCGATGAGTCTAACAGGACTCATACGACCAACAGTGTGGTCGTATGACCAAGTTATATTTCCAAGTGTTGAGTCCAATAGGACTCATACGACCAGCAGCGTGGTCATATGACCAAAGTGATATTTTTCTAAGTATGATGATGAGACCACTAGTGCTCATACGACCAACAGTGTGGTCGTATGATCAGAACACATTTCTGGTCGTATGATCAGAACACATTTCTAAGTCTAGGGATGGTACGACCAATAGTGCTCATGCGACCAACAGTGTGGTCGTATGACCATATGATAATTCTAAGTATAAGATGAAAAGTCCAGCAGTGCTCATACGGCTAACAGGGCTCATACGGCCAGAGGGCTTATACGCCCAACAGGGCTAAAACGCCCAGAATACTTAGAATTTTTCAGAAATTTCCTGCAATACCGAAGTTCGAGGTTTTGACCAGGGTTGACTAGGGTTAACAAATGATGATGTTTCATGCATGTAATGATGATTATGGTTAACCCTTATTGTTACTGATATTATTATCAGTGTATTATTGTTGACAATATTATTAAAATATTGTTAAGTATGGTATGATGCTACGTATGATGATGAATGTATGATGATGAATGTATGATGATGAATGTATGATGAGTATGTATGATGTGTGTGTATGTTCCTTGTAATTGTGTATGCTTATCTTTCTGAAACTTTACGAATAACGAGAATGAACTAATGAAGTATTATGTATCGTAAAGTGAAAGATAATGAAAGAGGAACATGATGACGAATGCATGTATTAACGAATGAACGAAAAGAAGAATGATGATGAATACATGCATTAATGAACGAACGAATTATGTATTGCAAGCATTGAATAACACGATTGGTCCTTCTTTGTGATTGACCATGGTCATGGTACCTCCACCGCTTACCTCTAGTACCGTGGCATACGATTTTCCGTCATATGTTGACTACGGCCCGGTAGCTAATAACGATCGGGGTGTAGCATATGGTATTGGTACAATTCTCCTTTCAATACGTGCATGTAAGTATGAACGGGATTCTTGTCATTCGACCACAGTAATCATAGCCAAGTGCTATGAAGTGGGTAAAGCCTGACAGAATCCACACGAGAAGTTAAAGATAACGATGAATAACGAATGATGAAGATAATAACGAATATTATCTCTGTGTATGTATGATGTATGAACGCACGCACGAAAGGATACTTTTAAATAAGTAAAAGTATGTTTTATTACAAAACTAGAACTCACTCAGCAACGCTGACTTTTATGTATTTTCCAGTTGGCAGGTAGTGTTGCTGAGGATGGCACGAGGCGGCTACTCAGCTCTTTTGGGATGGCATTCTTTTGTTAATGTTTTTGTATTGTAATGCAAACAAACGATATTTTGTAATGGGTGTTGTATTACTTTGCAAAAGCATTTATAGTAAATTCAAAGTTTCCGCTGCATGGTTTTTATTAAGTTATATTAAATGTATGTTTTATGGGTAATGACGACCAACTGTGAGGTGCCCGGGATCGGGGCCTTACAAGAGACAAGAAGATAGAAGATGAAAGAGAGAAGACAAAAGAGATGAGGAGAATGCAGATTGAAGAGAATGAAGACATAAATTTTTTTTTAAGACTGAAGACAAATGTAAATCTTAGGGGGAGTATTGTTAGTCCTCTAGAAAGATTAACATTAGTCTTAGTGTGTCTTTTACAATTTTGCCTTAGTATAGGGACCAGAATTGTAAATAGATAGTCTTTAGTTTGTTGATAGAATAAATAGCTTAGTCTAGAGTAGAATTTAGTAGTTGTAACAATTGCTGTTTTCTTACTCTTGTAATTGACTTTGCTATATCAATGAACTGTGAATTTTATTGATATTTGCTTGTTTTGATTACAATTGTTTGTGTTTCTTTAAATTGTTTACATAATTTGTTACAGATTGATGCATTTGATCCTATCAAATATCCATTACAATATCAAGTGAAAAGCAAAAACTCAAATCATGCGAGAAATACAAGGATGCGAGAACTCCAAGATGATGTATATATAAAATCTTATCGCGTGAAAGCTTAAAGTTGCTGCGCGAGAACTTAAAGTTCTCATGCGAGAACATCTAGATAGTATAAATAGAAGTTTTTCCTTTGTATTTCATTATGTGTGTTCATTTGAAAAGTTTTGTTGAGGGTGAAAGAGCAAAAAGAGTTGTGTGATAGGCCATCCGATGAGAGATCACCTTGGGTGGATCGAGCTTAAACGATATAAACTCCTTTGGTATTGTAATCGTTTGATTAATAATATTCGATTGAGTTTGTTTATTGTTTGTTGATATCACACACGCACACATCTGTGCCTAATTTGATTATCATGGGCAACAATATGTGGATTCGATCGTGTTGAGCACTTTACAATTGGTATTTGGATTTTCATTCCGTGATCATCCGTTTAAGTCGTTAAACATGGAGGTTGAAGATCTAAAGGTTTAGATTGATTTTGGACTGGTTTTGAAGGAGAAGAAGGTGAAACCGAGGGTGAACACACATGAAATCGGCTTTATTACATCATTACACTCGGTATCTTCGACTTTTTATGGAAAATGAAGAATTGAGACCGTAGCAGTGATTCAAATCATAACAGTCGATTTTGGTTGACGTTTTCATGGGGGTAACTGTATCATGCGAGAACTTTGCAAAAATAACTGTATTTTGCGAGGACCTTTTCATGAGAGAACTTTTCATGAGAAAACTTTTCAATGCGAAAACTTTCATGCGCAAAATTTCATGCTAGAACTTTCATGCGAGAACTTTCATGCGACATCTTTCATGCGAAAACTTTCCACGTGAGAACTTTCCATATGAGAATTTTTCATGTGAGAACTTTCCATGTGAGAACTTTTCATGTGAGAACTATTTCATGAGAAAACTTTTCATGAGAAAAATTTTCATGAGAAAACTTTTCAATGCAAAATCTTCACAGCGGTAACCGTCATTTGCAAAACTTTTCTCATGCAAAAACTTCACCATGTTAAAACTTCATCATCCATAAACTGTGACCGCAAGTTGCCGGATGATTTGAAGTTTGGTACTTAAACAAGGGGTTTTTGTAATGTTTGATCAAGTTCAGAATTCTATATCTACAACATTTGATTTGGGTCGTTCGTGAATTGAAACTTGACAATGTGGGCTTATCTTATCTTACTGATGAGGATAATGATCAAATGGGTTGATTAAGTGAAGAATCAAGATTGTTTGGTATTCTTGCTATGAAAATATAGGCATATTACATATTACTTAGGGAGAAGAATAATTTAGATGATATAGTTCATTGTCACAGAATCTTGTCATCAGATTGAAGAATCAAGTTCTTCGGGAATCCAAAATGGAAGTTGGATCTCTTTGTCATATGCCTAATACATCTTAAGTTATAAGTAATCAAGATAGAACAGTTTAATCTTGATTTAGATGTGATATCCTTTATGAAACTTACATTAGGAGGAGGTTAATGCTGAGAGGGAAGACTGAACTGAAAGATACCTAGATATTCAATAATTCTTGAAGTCAAACATAGCTTGATATCACAATCCATAGGTGGAAATTTTAAGAACCTAGCCTTAATGGATTACAATATCAAGTGAAAAGCAAAAACTCAAATCATGCGAGAAATACAAGGATGTGAGAACTCCAAGATGATGGATAAAATCTTATCGCGCATAAGATTGGAGTTGTCGCGCGAGAAATTAATGTTCTCGCTCGAGAACATCTTGATAGTATAAATAGATGTTTTACCTTTGTATTTCATTATGTGTGTTCATTTGAAAAGTTGCTATGAAGGTGAGAGAGCATAGAGAGTTGTATGATTGGCCACCCGAAGAGAGCTCACCTCGGGTTGATCGAGCTTAAATGATGTAAATTCCTTTGGTATTGTAATTGTTTGGTTAATAATATTCGATTGAGTTTGTTTATTATTTTTTGGTATCACAAACGCACACATCCATCTTGATTTGATTATCAAGTGCCATAATATGTTGAATCGATCGTGTTGAGGACTTTACATATATATATATATATATATATATATATATATATATATATATATGTGTGTGTGTGTGTGTGTGTGTGTGTGTGTGTGTGTGTGTGTGTGTGTGTATGTGTATACATGTCACACCCGCAAATTCCGGGTCTGGAATTTATCACGGAGGAGTGAACACACACACACACACACACACACACACATATATATATATATATATATGTGTGTGTGTGTGTGTGTGTGTGTGTGTGTGTGTATGTGTGTATGTGTATACATGTCACACCCTCAATTTCCGGGTCTGGAATTTATCACGGAGGAGTGAACAAACAGGATCGAACACATTAGTCACACATGAGATGCAGTTATTTATATGATGAATTTTAGATAATCATTCCATTAATATTCAGAGTAATAAATATTATACGTAGCGGAAATAAAAGATAGATTGTTTCTTAACGATACATCTAATCATATCTCAAATAATAAGCAATATGTATCTTGAGCTCTTATTATGATCCTACGTGCATGTCCATAAGCTTTAGTAGATACCTGAGAATACATGTAAAATCAAGTGTCAACACAGGGTTGGTGGGTTCATAGGTGAGTAGAACATGAATGATAAACCATTAATTATCATCAAAGTAGGATTTACTGTAAAAGTGTGAGTATAAACTACCCACTAGTATCACTTTGTATATGAATAGCCTGTCGGAACACTTTTATAAGGTGAACCCGCTATTCCACATACTAACTAAGTACAAGCCAACAAATCCCTCACATAGGAATTGCCCATGTATCATAGTTTATTCCTTTTTATGTGTATATTATATTAGTTATAATACTTTCAAATCAGGGGGAGCAAATCCTCCTTTACATTTATTCTCATATGTGTTGTAAGTGGAACTATAATGGCAAACTTTACACATAATGCACATCTACCTTCTCAACACAAAACAGTCATCCCGAATGACTTATAAGATCTTTGTGTATCTTGGTAAGGACCACATGTCCAAACCTTTGTGGGGGTAAGTCACACCCCGATAGTACTATCCAAAAGATCCCTGCTTGTTAATAGTCCAGTTTAAAGAGAAGGGTTTTCATTGTAACCATATGTAATCATAAATGTGATCAATTATTATTTAACATAATACACAAAAATAATTTGAAATTTCAATTACAATATGTATTCCTCCACAAAATATTTAATTGATTAAAAAGGGGAATAATTAAGTATGAACTCACCTCAGTTCTTGTGTGGTGTTGACAAGCTAGTAAATTCATCCTAAGGAATTATAATTCACATAAGCAAATAGATACAAATCCATAACCTAAATAAGTTAGATCTTGAACCTGGAGTTCAATTGATCTAGGGTTTGGTTTTCTGGGATTTGTTATAAACATATAATTAAATCATTTAATTATTTTTGTTAATTCTTTAATAACTAAAGATTTACATTTCATGATATTTGATTAATTTAATAATGATTTTAACATATCATTATGTTCTAAATAAAATTTAGACATTATTTAAATATGTATGTTTGTATTTAATTTAGTAATATTTTATAATTAAATTTATAAAATCTAATTTGTATTTATCTTATCAAATAAGTAATGTTTACAAATTTTAATTTATTATTAATCTACACCTTTAATTAGTTATTTTATAAGAAACAACCTAAAATAACACTTGTAAATAATTTATGAAATTATAACATCTTTATAATTTCCACAATTATCATGGTTTATCCATAATTAAAGATAATATAGTGTCCAATAATAAATTAATAATTTAAATTATTATTTAGAGTCCATTTTTATAAAAATAATTGTTTATAACATTTGTAAATAATATTTTATAAAAATTATTAAGGTGTTGTTAATAAATAAATTTATAGAAAGTTAATTAGGTAACTTTTAAAATAAGGAGAGTTTATAAAAGTTATTTTTATAATTTTTAAGAATTTTTATATATTTTTTAAAAGCTTAAAAAAGCATAAAAAAATAAATGTGGGTGCACGGGTTCAAACCCGTGACCCTAAGGATTGCAAGTGGACAGGGAACCGGTGAACTATGGCATACAGCCGCGATGGTTCTTGGTTCCCAAATCTTTTAAACACAATCGATTGAACATTCCCAATCCACCAAGATCCCTACTTCGGTTTGTATCAAATTGATCCCCAATTCGATGTTATTACTTATCAAATTCATGGGGCTTTTGTTCCCCTTGTAAAAACGAGTGTGTAGGAGGGTTTAATTACCTGAATTGATGTAATTTCAATGGAGAACGAGTATAGGAACAGGTCGCGATAGAAGATGGATTGGTTCGGTTTGTTTGTGTGTTTTCGTGTGAAATTGAAATCGATGGTAGCTTATAAATGATTAAACGATCGTTAGTGCGCGATAACTTTGATTATTATTATTGTTTAGTGCGATTGTAGCCTGGAAAAGGGGCTGAAAGTGGAAGGATTCCAGATCGCACTTGAATGATTCTTATTTTAATTTGTTGTAGGGCTCAGGTTCGATTCTCCCATTCGAAGTTGCCGGGGTGGTTTGATTTGGTTGAAACCGATTATTTTTTGGTATTTTGGCTCGCCGGAGACTCACCAGAATGTTGGCCGGAGGGGAAGTCGACGGGGACGGGGGGTTGGGTTTTAAAATTACACATTTGGTCCCTGTGGTTTAGAATTGTTTACTTTATGTTGTAAACTTTAATTTAAGTTTCATTAATTGCATAAATACCCCCTGCACTTTTAAATCCAATTTTTTATAAATGTTTATTTTCTTAATAATTCTTACAAATTATTGATAGAAATATTATTATTATTATTATTATTATTATTATTATTATAATTATTGAAATTAACATCAACGTATTTAAACTTAATTATTTATAAAATTAACTTTTAATTATTAAAAATATGAGATGTTACAGTTTAAACCTTATAGTTTAATTAAAGGTAACGAAATTTTTCCGCGTTGTCACATCATCCCCCTGTTAGAGGAATGTTCGTCCCGAAAATTAAGATGTACTGGAAACATTCTTGAACAGGTTAGGATACTTGCGCATCATTTCGTCATCTCGTTCCCAAGTGAACTCAGGACCTCGCCGGGAGTTCCACCGAACTCTGACAATCGGAATCTTGCTATGCTTTAGTTGTTTAACTTCCCTATCCATGATTTCAACTGGTTCTTCGACAAATCTGAGTTTCTCATCTACTTGCAGTTCCTTTAAAGGCACAACCAGTGAGTCATCGGATAAACACTTCTTTAGATTGGATACGTGAAAAACATTATGCACACCACCAAGTTCAGCAGGTAGATTTAATTCATAGGCTACTGGGCCGATCCTTCTGACAATTTCAAAAGGCCCCACGTAGCGAGGGTTCAATTTTCCTCGTTTCCCAAAGCGTATAACTCCCTTCCAGGGAGATACCTTTAGCAAAACTTTATATCCTTCCTGAAATTCAAGTGGCTTGCGGTGTTTATCAGCGTAGCTTTTCTGGCGATCCCTGGCAGCAGCCATGCATTCTCTTATCTAGACAATTTTCTCATGAGTTTCAAAGATCAATTCTGGGCCAGTAAGTTGACTATCTCCAACTTCTGCCTAGCAAAGCAGTGATCTACATTTACGTCCATATAAGGCCTCGAATGGTGCCGCCTTGATGCTCGAATGATAGCTATTATTATATGAGAACTCTACTAAAGGTAGATGACCTTTCCAGTTCTTTGCAAAATTAATAACACAAGCCCTAAGCATATCCTCAAGAGTCTGTATGGTTCTTTCACTTTGGCTATCAGTCTGAGGGTGATAGGCTGTGCTCATATCTAGGCGAGTGCCTAGAGCTTTCCGAAGTTTATCCCAAAAGATAGATGTAAATCGTGCGTCACGATCAGAGATGATAGACACTGGCACTCCGTGTCTAGAGATAATTTCTTTGATGTAAATCCTTGCAAGCTTCTCCATCTTTTCTTTCTCACGAATGGGTATGAAATGAGCTGATTTGGTGAGACGGTCAACAATAACCCAAATGGTGTCATTGCCCGTTTGAGATTTGGGTAAGCCAGTGACGAAATCCATGGTTATCATTTCCCACTTCCACACGGGGCTTCTGGTTGGGTCAACATTCCTGAAGGCTTTTGGTATTCGACCTTGACTTTAGAACAAGTCAAACACTTTGAGACATAAGTCGCAATATCTGCCTTCATTATTGGCCATTAGTAAACAAGCTTCAAGTCGTAATACATCTTATCTGCACCTGGGTGGATAGAGTACCTAGACTTGTGGGCTTCATCCATGATCAAGCTTCTAAGATTCCCGTATAGGGGTACCCAAATCTTTTCTGCTATAAAGCGTACTCCATCTGAATGAACTTTAAACTGTTGGTCTAGCCCTCGGAGGTTTTCATCTTTAATGTTTTCTTCTTTCAATGCTTCAGTCTGTGCATTCAGAATTTGTGCCGGTAGGTTGCTTTGAATGGTAAGTTGTAGGGCTCGTACTCTACGAGGTTTCGTATGTTCTTTCCTACTCAAAGCATCAGCCACAACATTTGCTTTACCGGGATGGTACTTGATGGCACAATCATAATCGTTTAGTAGTTCAAGCCATCTCCTCTGTCTCATATTTATCTCCTTTTGATTATAAAAGTGTTGAAGACTCTTGTGGTCGGTATAGATAGTGCACTTAGTACCGTACAGGTAGTGTCTCCATAGTTTAAGAGCAAACACAACTGCTCCTAGTTCTAGATCATGAGTTGCATAGTTCTTTTCATGAGCCTTTAACTGTCTTAATGCATAGACTATGACTTTGTCTCATTGCATCAAAACACATCCCAGTCCCTGAACAGAAGCATCACAGTAGACTACAAAGTCTTTAATGCCGTCAGGTAAGGATAGTATAGGTGCACTGCATAGCTTCTGTTTCATTGTTTGAAAAGCAGCCTCTTGCTTAAGTCCCCAATGATATGCTACTCCCTTTTGGGTGAGCATGGTCAATGGTTGAGCTATCTTGGAGAATCCTTCGATAAATGTCCTATAATAGCCTGCTAGGCCAAGAAATTGTCTAATTTCTGTTGGATTAGAAGGTGTAGGCCAACTTTTGATGGATTCAGTTTTAGCTGGGTCTACATGAATGCCATTAGCATCAATCACATGACCAAGGAATTGAACTTCTTTTATTCAGAAATCACATTTTGAGAACTTAGCATAAAGCTCCTCTCTCTTTAGTAATTCAAGGATCAATCTTAGATGTTCCTCATGCTCATTTTTAGAATAGATCAAGATGTCGTCAATGAAGACAATGACAAACTTGTCTAGATAAGGCTTGCATACATGATTCATGAGGTCCATGAATACGGCAGGTGCATTTGTTAGCCCAAACGGCATGACTATGAACTCAAAGTGACCGTATCGAGTTCTGAAAGCCGTCTTCCTAATATCTTCATCCCTGACTCTCAGCTGATGATAGCCGCTTCTAAGATCTATCTTTGAATAAATGCTTGAACCTTGAAGTTGATCGAATAAGTCTTCAATACGTGGCAAGAGATAACGGTTCTTGATTGTCACCTTGTTCAGTTCTCGATAATCAATGCACATCCGGAAGGTTCCGTCTTTCTTCTTTACAAACAACACTGGTGCTCCCCATGGTGACGAGCTAGGTCTGATGAATCCTTTATCCAGGAATTCCCTAAGCTGGTCAGATAGTTCTTTTAGTTCAGAAGGTGCGAGACGGTATGGTGCCCGAGCTATAGGTGTAGCTCCAGGTGTTAACTCAATAGAGAACTCGACCTCTCTTCTAGGGGGCAAACCAGGCAGTTCATCAGGGAACACTTCAGGAAATTCCCTGACGACTGGTACATCTTCAATCTTCCTCTCCTTCTTATCTTTATCAGTGACTAAGGCTAGAACATCAGTATGTCCTTTTTGAAGACACTTTTGAGCTTTCAAGTAGGAAATAACTCCCATCACAACACCAGTCTTATCTCCCTCAACACACAGGACTTCATCATTTGGTAGTGGTATGCGAATCATTTTGTCTTTACATACAATTTCTGTGGAGTTTTTGGATAGCCAATCCATACCAACTACCACATCAAAGCTTCCCAAAGTAATGGGCATGAGGTCTATTGGTTGGATATGACCTGATAAACCTAGTGTACAGTTTTTCAGAATTTGTGATGCGGTCAAGGATTTACCATTTGCTAATTCTACTACATATGACTCATCTAGGGGTACAGGTTCTACATTCAAGTGCTTATAGAAAGTATTGGATACGAAGCTTCTATCAGCTCCCGTGTCCAATAAAACTATAGCATAAACATCATTTACCAAAAATTTTCCCATAATAATGTTAGGGTCTTTTAGAGCCTCATCTTTGCCAATCACGAAGACTCTGCCCTTGGCTGTATCTTTCTTTTCCCCAGTGCAATCTCTGGCAACATGGCCCTTTTATCCACATCTGAAACACGTAAATCCCTTCTTACCATCATTCTGCTAATTACTATCTTTCTTTCCTTGATCTTGAGTCTTGGTCCTACATTCAGGAGCAGTGTGCCCCTTCCTGTGGCATTTGTAGCAAATGACTGCAGTACACTTGCCATTGTGACGCTTGTTACACCTTTGACATCTAGGCGGAATGCCCTGATTATCACTTTTCTTTTCTGGATGTTGCTTCTTGTTTGCACCTTGATTCTCACTTTCTTTAGAATCTTCGAACTTTCTCTTTCCGGAGCTTTTAGCAGCAGTACCCTTACCCTTGATCCTTGGTGGCAACTTCCCTTGAGCCACAACCTCATTAGTTAGCTTATGAGCTATCCTAATGGCCGGAGGAAGTGACCATAGACTGAATGTCTGGAGATAGTCCATGAATATAGCCTTTAATTCTTCTGTGAGCAGGCTCCATCATATGTGGGCACAAAGTTGCGTACTCATGATTCTCAGTGGTATAAGTTTCAATCTCAGATCCTACTATCCTGTGGTTCCAACACTCTGTTTTAAACTTTTGTACTTCTTCCCTCGGACAGTATTCTTCCCTTATCAGTTGTTTGAATTCATCCCAAGCCATTGCATTGGCTAGTGGGAGAGTAAGTCTTGAAACTTCAGTCTTCCAGAATGAGAATGCAGCTCCACTCAATGCTCCTAAGGCATACTTTGTCCTACTCGCATCTAGACATTCAGATATAGCAAAGATGGACTCACATTTCTCAAACCATCTTATGAGCCCAATGGCCCCTTCTGCCCCAGTGAAGATATCGGGCTTGTAGTCTAGAAACTTCTTATAGGAATAGTGATGACCATTCTGAGCAGCCTGAATGGCTAGGGCTGTAGCAACACCTTGATTGACCAAAACTTGTATTTCTTCAGGAGTCATCCCTCTTGGGACAGTTCCTCTACCGCGCCCTCTACCTCTGCCTCTGCCCGCTGATGCGTCCATCTATCATGAAATTTTTTGGTGAGAATTCACACTTTGATATATTCAATAGATGCATTCTATATCAAATATTCAAAGTATGGACAATTACTGTAAGATAGATGGGAAATTAAGAAAACTGGGTTTTTCGATTAAATTTAGCAAGGCACGAGTACTAAGAGAAACAAGTCTCTCTTTAGGTTAGGACAAGCGTAGCTTAGATTACCAAATGGAACCCGTCAAGGTAATTTGACCCATTTCCTTAGAGACTTGTGTATTGATCATAGTTTATCACTCATCCCAGAAATCCCCAGGTAAACATAACTGGTCTCGCAATGAGATTTATACGATATGCTTGCCTTAGCCCGAAGGCCTTTTGCCAGGAAATCCGGAATACATGTGTCTATGTGTCACACAAGTTTATTTGGTTCATAGTATCAAAACCTCGATAAGATTTTCATAGATTAGACATAAAGTCTAAGGAATTGAACCCACGACGATAAGTGTAGATCCCACATGTCGTTGAGAATAAGTTTAGGAAGTTTATTTATCGGGGAGAGTCAAAAAGTCAAAGTTAAGTAGTTTATTCTTAGTTTCCTTCCTCTAGAATCGTTTGACATTCTCGTTGTAGAAGCATATAACTTCTTAATCCTAGTCAATCTCTAACTAAGGAAATTTACTTTGTGCAACTATTATGTGTGGCTATAGGCTAGATGCAATTCCTAACTCATTATAATCAATGGCTCTGATACCAATCTGTCACACCCTCAAATTCCGAGTCTGGAATTTATCACGGAGGAGTGAACAAACAGGATCGAACACATTAGTCACACATGAGATGCAGTTATCTATATGATGAATTTTAAATAATCATTCCATTAATATTCAGAGTAATAAATATTATACATAGCGGAAATAAAAGATAGATTGTTTCTTAACAATACATCTAATCATATCTCAAATAATAAGCAATATGTATCTTGAGCTCTTATTATGATCCTACGTGCATGTCCATAAGCTCTTAGTAGATACCTGAGAATACATGTAAAATCAAGTGTCAACACAGGTTTGGTGAGTTCATAGGTGAGTAAAACATGAATGATAAACCATTAATTATCATCAAAGTAGGATTTACTGTAAAAGTGTGAGTATAAACTACCCACTAGTATCACTTTGTATATGAATAGCCTGTCGGAACACTTTTATAAGGTGAACCCGCTATTCCACATACTAACTAAGTACAAGCCAACAAATCCTTCACATAGGAATTACCCATGTATCATAGTTTATTATCCTTTTTATGTGTAAATTATATTAGTTATAATACTTTCAAATCAGGGGGAGCAAATCCTCCTTTACATTTATCCTCATATGTGTTGTAAGTGGAACTATAATGGCAAACTTTACACATAGTGCACATCTACCTTCTCAACACAAAACAGTCATCCCGAATGACTTATAAGATCTTTGTGCATCTTGGTAAGGACCACATGTCTAAACCTTTGTGGGGGTAAGTCACACCCTGATAGTACTATCCAAAAGATCCCTGCTTGTTAATAGTCCAGTTTACAGAGAAGGGTTTTCATTGTAACCATATGTAATCATAAATGTGATCAATTATTATTTAACATAATACACAAAAATAATTTGAAATTTCAATTACAACATGTATTCCTCCGCAAAATATTTAATCGATTAAAAAGGGGAATAGTTAAGTATGAACTCACCTCAGTTCTTGTGTGGTGTTGACAAGCTAGTAAATTCCTCTTAAGGAATTATAATTCACATAAGCAAATAGATACAAATCCTTAACCTAAATAAGTTAGATCTTGAACCTGGAGTTCAATTGATCTAGGGTTTGGTTTTCTGGGATTTATTATAAACATATAATTAAATCATTTAATTATTTTTGTTAATTCTTTAATAACTAAAGATTTACATTTCATGATATTTGATTAATTTAATAATGATTTTAACATGTCATTATGTTCTAAATAAATTTTAGACATTATTTAAATATATAAGTTTGTATTTAATTTAGTAAGATTTTATAATTAAATTTATAAAATCTAATTTGTATTTATCTTATCAAATAAGTAATGTTTACAAGTTTTAATTTATTATTAATTACACCTTTAATTAGTATATTTTATAAGAAACAACCTAAAATAACGCTTGTAAATAATTTATGAAATTATAATATCTTTATAATTTCCATAATTATCATGGTTTATCCATAATTAAAGATAATATAGTGTCTAATAATAAGTTAATAATTTAAATTATTATTTAGAGTCCATTTTTATAAAAATAATTGTTTATAACATTTGTAAATAATAATTTAAAAAAATTATTAAGGTGTTTTTAATAAATAAATTTATAGAAAGTTAATTAGGTAACTTTTAAAATAAGGAGAGTTTATAGAAGTTATTTTTATAATTTTTAAAAATTTTTATATATTTTTTAAAAGCTTAAAAAGGCATAAAAAATAAATGTGGGTGCGCGGGTTCGAACCCGTGACCCCAAGGATTGCAAGTGGATAGGGAACCGGTGAACTGTGGCATACAGCCGTGATGGTTCTTGGTTCCCAAATCTTTAAAACACAATATATTGAACATCCCCAATCCACCAAGAACCCTAATTCGGTTTGAATCAAATTGATCCCTAATTCGATGTTATTACCTATCGAATTCATGGGGCTTTTGTTCCCCTTGTAAAAACGAGTGTGTAGGAGGGTTTAATTACCTGAATTGATGTAATTTCAATGGTGAACGAGTACAGGAACAGGTCGCGACAGAGGATGAATTGGTTCGGTTTGTTTGTGTGTTTTCGTGTGAAATTGAAATCGATGGTAGCTTATAAATGATTTAACGATCGTTAGTGCGCGATAACTTTGATTATTATTATTGTTTAGTGTGATTGTAGCCTGGAAAAGGGGCCGAAAGTGGAAGGATTCCAGATCGCACTTGAATGATTCTTATTTTAATTTGTTGTAGGGCTCAGGTTCGATTCTCCCATTCGAAGTTGTCGGGGTGGTTTGATTTGGTTGAAACCGATTATTTTTGGGTCTTTTGGCTCGCCGGAGACTCGCCAGAATGTTGGCCGGAGGGGAAGTCGACGGGGACGGGTGGTTGGGTTTTAAAATTACACATTTGGTCCCTGTGGTTTAGAATTGGTTATTTTATGTTGTAAACTTTAATTTAAGTTTCATTAATTGTATAAATACCCCCTGCACTTTTAAATCCAATTTTTTTTATAAATGTTTATTTTCTTAATAATTCTTACAAATTATTAATAGCAATATTATTATTATTATTATTGTTATAATTGTTGAAATTAACATCAACGTATTTAAACTTAATTATTTATAAAATTAACTTTTAATTATTAAAAATACGAGATGTTACAGTTTAAACCCTATAGTTTAATTAAAGCTAAAGAAATTTTTCCGGGTTGTCGCAATACATATATATATGTGTATACATATATATATATATATATATATATATATATATATATATATATATATATATATATATATCTGTGTGTGTGTGTATACATATATATATATACATGGATATATATATACATGTATATATATGTGTGTTTATGTGTATATATATATGTATCTATATGTATATATGTATGTATATAGATATGTATATATATATATATGTATATATATATATGTATATATATGTATATATATATGTATGTATGTATGTACTGGACGGGCAAAAGAGTCGTATCACCATACAGCTCTATGATCATGTTTCCCCATCCTCCTTCTAAAAATATATGTTTCCCCCTGCCTGCCCCTTTTTTCGAAATTCAAAATTCAAAACTTTCATCTTACTTTTCTTCCCGCACGATATATGATGCTCATAACACAAAAGCTAAAACATAAACACATTGCATATGTGTGATCATTTAGCTTCCATTCTTCATATGTCTGTTCAAAAAGAATGAAACAGATAGAGAAAGAAAGGGAAGTCAGGGGATATAGGGAATGAAGAGACGAAGAGTGGATCGAAGCGGGTCTTCAACCGACGGTAGTCTAGAAGGAGGTCTGTTTTGCTTCCGTATTTTTTACATTCACTGACTTTTTGTTTAGAAAACACAATCATTCGTTCCCGCAATGATTTATTGCGTTGATATGCGCTTAAAAACACAAAACAAAGATGATAAAGTTTTTGGTCTAAAACTTTGTATTGGTTTAGTTTTGGAATCAAATATTATAACAACTCTTGTACCTTTCCCATCATTATGTATGCAATATATGTTTATAGGTTAACCCATTTATTATGTGTTGCCTTAAATGTATATTTGCAGGAAAAACATTGACTTATTCAATTCATGAAATTGACCAAGTGTTGAATAACATCTACGGATGAACAAACTGTTCTTCCGTGTATACTCTGGAGGAATACAAGTATGGACTCCGTAGGACTCCTGCGGAACTTTACAACAACAAAATCATCCAAGGCAACTGGAGCTTCTGCGGATGACCAATCTCCTACGAAGGACCAACACTTAGATGTACTTCAGCAAGTACATCAAGTCAACAAAGTTAAACACTAAAGTGACAAGTTAACATCTGCGGACGACTTTTACTTTAGTTAGAGAATATCACATCAGGATATTCTCTTAGTAACTTTCTTACTCTGATAAAAAAGTTACTGATTATCCTAATAGTAAATATTTAAGCTTATAAATACGAGCCCTACTACATACTTTTAGGTAATAGTTTTGAAGAGATTATGAGTGACAACTACTAATCATTATGATTAAACCCTAGCGGCTGCAAATAATCTTAGAACAATATACACGCATCAAAATAGCATTAAACCCTAGCAATAGCAATAGTATTCATTGTTTTGTTTTGTTTATTTTAATCATTATACAATCATTAATGGAAAATTTTTGAAACATTTATGTTGTTCTTCATCTTACGTTCATTTGATTTTCATTAGTTGATTTTGTTATTCATTGTTTGTGTTTATCAAACAACTTTACATCAATAGATCAATCGAACAACAACCAGTGATAATTCCGCAATTATTGATTGTTATTAACTAAACTGATAATTCCCTGACGATCCTTGGATTCACATAAAGAAGATGACGATGACTAGAAGTAATTATTTTCATTGGACCAGCAAGAGACAATCCAAATTTGATGCTTTAAATATTTTTGTGTTCCAAATCGTATAAATCTAACTTAATTGTTAGTTTTTCTAAGATGATAAGAGTTTTGCAAGTTAGATTAAGAAGAAGATAGATGCGGAGACAAATGGAGCAGTGATCTAGGAATGCTACTTTTAGTGTACTTTTGCAGTTACAAACTAGGTCAAGTCTTTTACTAATTTATGTGTGACATGCTACACCGGTTATCTAGCAACTTAGAGACGGCAAGCAAAGAGAGAACTACGAATGGAGAAATCGGTAAGCACAAGATCAATGAATAAGAACAAGGTATGATGTCATATTATTTGTTTATTTCATTGGTTCCGTTTATGAAGATATCAACAGTTACTTTTTTATTTTCTATAATTTGAGATTCATGTTTGATACAAATTAAAGCCACTTAAAAGGTGCTAATAAGAACATCAAATAAAGGCGAACCTGTAACGAGGAACAAAAACCTTTCTTTTTTATTTTGATTTCAGATTGAAACATAGAACATTTTTCTAATTACATTCTAATTTTTCTAATCACTCAAACTACCCCTTTAACCTAACTTCACCATCTTCACCAAATACCATTTCTTCCTCTTCCACTCCATCCTCACCCACCATTTCATCCTCTTATAAATCCTTAAGTACCAAAAATTATCACCACCCTTATCCTCCACACAATAGCCCTCACCCCCACCTCCAACTCACGAAAGAAAATTGTACACCAAATACTTTCACGATACATTCATTAACAGCACCATCTTCTATTATCTTCCGACAGCTTTGGAACCTACAACCCATACCCAAGCATAAAACATCCACATTTGCAAGTTAATGGATTATGAATATAATGCCTTGATTCAAAATGGTACATAAAAGCTCATTCCACGAAGCACCAAACAACCTAGTGCTTGTAGGTGTACCAGTGATATGTGCAATCAAAATATGTATAAGTCATATGTGCTTCGCAAAAGCCAATTTTATATCATCTGACGAACTATGACATCTCTTGGGGCATTTATTTTCGGGGTAACTTTGTAAAATAGTAACCAACTTTTTAGGGGTAACTTTGTAAAATAGTAACCAATTTTTAAAAGTGTTCCAATCAGGTAACTCAAGTTTTAAAAGTGTTATAGTTAGGTCACTTAGTTTTTATATTTTATATAAATTAAAAGCCTTAACATGTTTTTAGCATGTAATACTTTTGGTTTCAATTAGAAAATCTTTTTTTCTATCTTTTGATGCTGATATGGAATGTTGACATAAATTTTAGTTACCTTTGTAACACCCGGATATTTTTATAGACGAGAAAGAAGAATAAACGCGAATAAAAAGGAGGAAATGTAATTTAACCAAAGTAGAGGGGTTAAAAGTGTTAAATAACAAAAAGTATCAAAAGTTGGTACAAAAGTGGACATGGTCGCCCACTCTATCTACACATAACATTTTCTTACGGTTCTAGATTTAGCCTCGGTTGCATGCTTATATGTGTATGTGTGTTCGGGTTGTGTGTTTTAGACACATCTAGACGTTCGATCCTTTGGAAAAGCTCAAGATGAAGAGTTTGAACTTGAAAGCAGAAAAGGTGAGAATGTGTATGTGGGTGGGTGTAAGTTTGGGTTAATTAGTAGTTATGTTCATATTATGATGCTTAGAATGCTAGTGTTAAGTTTAGATCATGACATATTTTGGATTGGGACTGAATTATGTTGAATAGGTGCAAGTTGGTTGCCCATGCGCCCAATGGTCGAAACTGCCTGTGCCCAACCGCACAAAACATCACGCGCCTGAATAGTAACCAAACGTCTGGAAATTTGTCCGAAATGACTAAGTGTCAGGTCCATGAGCCTGAATAGTGTCCAAACACCCAAAAGGCCCATGCGCTTAAGTGCTAATGAGTGTGTAGCTCAGGCGCCCACATAGTGGCAAAACCCCTAAACAGGGTAGAAATGCCCAAACAGTTCCCATGCACCTAGACACTTAGAATTATTTCTGAAATTTTAGAAAAAAAACCAGAATTGTAGGCTTTGACCCTAGTTTGACCCATTGGCTATGATTACCCATCTTAAGCATGATTATATGATGGTTTGGGTTATAGAATGTATGATTAATGTATGGTATGTATAATATGTTATCTTTTAATGGTATTCAGACGTATATATATTACGTTATAAAATAGTTTAATATTATGTTATTACTTTACGTATGACAAAGGTATGAAAGAACGTAAAGAATAACATAATGAAATGAAAGATAACAAAGATGAGAAGTAAAACGTAATAAATGAAAGAATGGCTTGCAAGCAAATAGAAAGGAGGTGCACGACCATGTCGTCGTTAGCTCAACTGTGATGCGGGTTAGCTAACCCAAAGGATGCACACAGGGTCAATCATTAAGATTGACAAGACCTTTGGTATGCCCTAGGTGACTGGGTCAGCTTCGTGCACAATGTTCGTGGTTTAATTACCACAGGCCCAGCATCAGTTTCGTGCATAATATTCGGGGAATTACTAATTGGTTTGAATGAATGGGGGAGATGACATGCCCTAGGTGACTGGGTCAGCTTCATGCATAATGTTCATGGTTTAATTACCACAGGCCTAGCATCAGTTTCATGCATAATGTTTGGGGTATTGTTCATCGATCCGTATGAAAGTACAAAAATGACGTAACGTACAAAAGAAAGTAAGAAAGAATGAAAGTAAAAGAATGATGTTAAGTACGTTACGAAAGTATGAGAACGAAAGTCAGAGATAATGTAAAGTATGAAATGAAAGTATGTATACGAAAGAGAATGTAAATGAAATGAAATGAAAGAATGAATATGATGAGGAAAGATAATGAATGATAATGAAAGATAATAACGATATTATCTATTTGTATGTATGATGCATGATCGCGTATGAAAGTAAAGAAGGGTTTTAACGAAAGTAAAGTATGTTATATTTTTGTAAAACTAGAACTCACTCAGCAACACTGACTTTTATGTATTTTCCAGTTGGCGGGTAAGAGTTGCTGAGGATGGCACGGGGAAGCTACTTGGCATTTTTGGAATGGCATCCATTACTATAACAATGACGTTTTTATGATGTAATGCAATTATGATATTTTGTAATGGTTAATTGTACTGTATAACTTTGCAAAAGCTGTTATTAATATATAAATTGGTTTTAATTAATTTCCACTACGATGTTTTGAATAAATGTATGTTTTATATTCGATGAATGAGCAGCTGTGAGGTACCCGGGAACGAGGCCTTATAAGTTGGTATCAAAGTCAAAGTTTATGTGAAATGGGTAATATTTTCAAAAGAAACCTAAACTTATACTGAGAATGGGACAAAAGGGAAGGGATGTCAGTCCGAGTAGCTACGTGCCATCAGGTATTTTTCATTAATGTTAACCGGTATTATGTGCGCATGTTATTTGATCTGTGTTCCCTTAGTAGATTTAGATACTGATGTAGTCAGGATAGGAAATGCTTGGGGTATGAATAGTAAAGTAAGTGGCTAATCATAATTGCCCACAATAATTAGGGACTTACTATACTTGACATAAACTGAGCTATTACCTTAAATGACCGTGTTAGTGTTTGAATCTTATAGTGTGTTAGAGGATGGCTGGAGGTAGATCTTCCAAGGCTTCACGAGGCAGAGTACGTGGTGGATGTGGTGCTGGACCACGGGTCAGATGGGGAAGGCCCAGGGTTGAAAATTTGACCCATAAGGAGCCTGAGACCCTTCATCCGGAGGGTGGGGATGAGAGTGATAATTTGAGAGCCTCGGTGAAAGAGGCTATGGTAGAGGAGGTTTATTAGGTCATGCAGACGATCTTGTCGTCTGTGGTGACCGAACTGATTAAAGCTGTTAGAGAAGGAGAGAGGAAGGATAGGAACAGGTCCTTGGGAGGGAGAAAACAACCTGAGACTGAGATGGTTATCCCTATTGATAAGGAAGAGGAGGAAGAAGAGCTTGTGCTGGAGGTAGCACGAGGATGTAACTATGTGGCATTCCAAAGATGCAAGCCCCCTACCTTTGATGGTAATAGCACTACTACTGCTGCTCACCGATGGGTGGGACAACATCAGCAATACACCACCAAGTTCAACGAAATGGCAGATTGTAGGGACAACATTGTAGAATGACTCAGCCCTATATTGGTGGGACAACATTGTAGAATGAGGTGGAGTGAGCTGAAGAAGTTGGTGATTAAGGAGTTCTATCCTTATCGGGAGTTGGACAAGGTAGAGAGAGAGTTACTGCAGCTGGAGGTGGGAACCATGACACATCAGCAATACACCACCAAGTTCAACGAAATGGCACAGCTGGTGCCCGATCAGGTGACACCCTTATCACAAAAGATCAAAAGGTATATTCATGTAAGGCCCCGATCCCGGGCACCTCAGAGTTGGTCATTCACAGCACTATAGATAAATACTAGTATACATTTAATAAAATAATGCAGCGGAATAAATTAAACAAAAGCCATTCATTTCATTAGTAACACTGTTGCTAAGCAATACACCCTGGTTTAGTCCGTTTACAAAAGATTAGTTTAACTGCATTATGAATCAACAGTGATTCCTGTTAAGAATGGACGTCAGTCTTTCCCTGCCAAGTAGCTTTGCCCACGTGCCATCCTCAGCAATAATTACCTGCCAACTGAAAATGTATAAAAGTCAGCGTTGCTGAGTGAGCTCTAGTTGTATACATAATAAAATACTTTATATGTGTAGTATATGAAAATACTCTTTTTTGTAAAATACAACTATGTACTGTGTATGCGAGCACGCATTAACTATGTGAACAAATATTGTTCGTTCTCTGTACTGTATGCCTTGTCTGTAAACATTTTAACTTTATGTTCCACTGTCTATGTGGACCAGTGCGCAATGCCCCAACTATGTGCGCGATGGAAAACGGGTGATGGGCCATATATATCCCTCAAAAGGGTCAACTGTATCCCTCGTAAGGGCTATGGGTATCCCCCCGAAGGGTTCAACTGTATCCCTCAAAAGGGCTATGGGTATCCCCCGAAGGGTTCAACTGAATCCCTTGAAAGGGCTATGGGTATCCCCCGAAGGGTTCAACTGTATCCCTCGAAAGGGCTATGTGGACTATGTACAAGGCCGACCCAATCACCCAGGGCATGCTACAAAGGTCCTGTCAATCTCAATTGATTGACCCTGTGTGCATAATAGGTAGCTAACCCGTAACACAGTTGAGCTAACGACAACACGGTCGTGTCCCTCCTATGTGCTTGCAAGGCTTATTAACATTTTATTAATGTTCCTCTTCTTTGCTTTATTGCTCTTTCACTTTATTATTACGATATACTTTACGTTATGATAATAACATACCACGTAAAGTCACATGCTATAAGTAATAATAGTAGTAGCAATAACTATATTAAGGAACAATCATAAGTAATCATATCATGCATGAAACATCATCATTAATAAGCTCTAAGTCAACCTCGGTCAAAAACCCTTAGGCTCAGACTCCCAAAAACATTTCTGTAAAAATTCTAAGTGTTTGGGCGCATGAGCCCTGTTTAGACTTTCCATCACTATGTAGGCTCACCAGCCTACACTTAGAAATATTTTCACTTTGGGCGTATAAGCTATTCGGGCGTATGAGCACTGTTGGGACTCATGACCCTACACTTAGTCATCCGGCAAACTTTTCTAGGCATATGACCACTGTTCAGACTCATAAGGCCATTGTTTAGGCTTATCATCTCACACTTAGACTTTGAAGCCTATTTTTCAGGCGTAAGAGCCCTGTTTGGGCTTATCACCCTATACTTAACTTATTTTCAAACACATGAGCACTGTTGAGGCTCATATGTCTTAGGCGTATTAGGTACTGTTTAGGCATATGAGAACTATTTGGACTCATGACCCTACTTAGAACATTTCTAAGGCAAATTTTTGGGCGTATGAGCACTATTTAGGCTCATCAACTTTCTGTCCAACTTATTACTATGAAATTTCCAAACCCAAACATCAGGCCTAAATGTTCTAAGCTTTCTAAGCATGAACTACACATAACCATCTAATAAACATCATCAAGCATGCCAAAACACATACGGGTATCAATAGATAAACATAGTAAAAATCGTTTAATACATTTTCAGCCCCAAAAGAGTTTAAAACAAGAAAAAACTGGGGTCTAGAACTCACCTTAGCAGTCTCTCGGGTATGACTTCTTCAAAAACCCGTTTGCTACAAGTTCAACACCTATAAAACCCAATGAACACGCCCGAACACAAAAACACACACATAAGAACATGCATTCTCGGTTTCTTAGCCAAAACACAACTTAAAAACGCTAATTCTTACCTTGAATTCAAATTCTTCTTCCTTCTCTCTCTAAAAATCGAAGCCTCTGCTGTTTCTCTCTCTAAAAACCGAATGAGTGTTTTTGACAGGCCAAAATGGGCGGCCATACCCCTTTATTCACCAACTTTTATTTTCTTTGTCCTTTTGGCACTTTTTACCCCTCAACTTTAGGTTGACTTTCATTTCTTCCTTTTTCTTTCTCTTTTATTCTTTTATTTCTTTAAAAAGAAAATACGGGTGTTACAAGTCCACCCCCCTTATATAGGTTTCGTCCACGAAACCTGTTATTCCTCAAACAGATAAGGATAATGCTGCCTCATCTCTTCCTCAGTCTCCCATGTGGATTCGGATCCCTTTCTTTGCTTCCACTGTACACGCACAAGAGGAACCACTTTATTCCTTAACTTCTTCTCTTTACGATCGATGATTGCTACTGGTTGCTCAACGTAATTGAGCCGTTCGTCTACTTCAATATCCTCCAGTGGAACAATCATATCTTCGTCAGCTAAGCACTTTCTCAGATGAGATACATGGAACGTGGGATGAATTCCACTTAACTCATCTGGCAATTCAAGTCGATAGGCTACCTCTCCTACTCGTGCGATGATTCGGAAAAGTCCGATATATCTCGGGCTTAGCTTACCTCGTTTCCTGAATCAGATAATCCCTTTCCAAGGTAAGACCTTCAACATGACTCGGTCTCCAACCTCGAACTCTATTGGTCTTCGCCTCTTTTCAGCATACGAATTTTATCTATCTTTTGCCGCCTTCATGAAGGCTTTGATCTTTTCCAACTTCTCAATCGTAGCCTCGATCACCTCAACACCTCCTAACTCTTTCTGCCCAATGTCTCCCCAACACACGGGCGTCCTACATCTCCTACCATATAGCATCTCGTAGGGTGGCATGCCAATACTGGCATGATAACTGTTGTTGTACGAGAATTCTGCTAATGGTAAGTGATCATCCCAGCTTCCTCCAAAATCGATCACGCATGCTCGAAGCATATCCTCGAGTGTCCGTATCGTCCTCTCAGACTGACCGTCCGTCTGAGGGTGATAGGCTGTACTAATGTGTAGCCTCGTCCCCATGGCATCATGGAATCTTCTCCAAAACTTTGATGTGAACCGGGTGTCACGATCCGACACGATAGACACCGGCACGCCATGACGAGCTACGATTTCCTTGATGAACAGATCCGCCAATCTTTTGGATGAATACGTCTCGCGGATCGGTAGGAAGTGGGCACTCTTTGTTAGTCGGTCGACAATCACCCAAATAGTATCGCATCCCCTCGATGTGCGAGGTAGCTTAGTAATGAAGTCCATGGTGATGTGTTCCCACTTCCATTCGGGTATGTCCAACGGTTGGATTTTCTCGTATGGTTTCTGATGTTCCGCCTTCACTTGTAGGCAAGTAAGGCACTTACTCACGTACTCCACTAGGTCACGTTTCATGCCCGGCCACCAGTAATCTTTCATCATATCGTGATACATTTTCGTAGCACCGGGATGGATGGAGTATCGAGTCTTATGGGCTTCGCCCATAATCTTCCAACGTAGATCCCCGTATCAAGGAATCCACATCCGCCCGAATCGGGTCTTAACACCAAGAGTGTTCTCGCCCAATCCCGTGACTAGACCTCTCATCCTTTCGGAGTTAATACGATCTTCTTTCAAAGCCTCGTTTTGGAACTCCTTAATCTATGTCATCACATCGGAGGTCATAATCAGCTGATAAGCCTTCACCCGGATTGGCTCGGGCCTTTCCTTTCGGCTAAGGGCATCTGCCACCACGTTGGCTTTGCCCGGATGGTAATGGATTTCGCAATCATAGTCCTTTATGAGTTCCAACAATCGCCTCTGCCTCATGTTCAGGTCCTTTTGCTCGAAGAAGTACTTCAAGCTTTTATGGTCTGTGAAGATGGTGCACTTAGTCCCGTATAGATAGTGCCACCAAATCTTCAATGCAAAAACCACCGCAGCTAGTTCTAGATCGTGTGTTTGATAGTTGACTTCGTGGGTTTTTAGCTGTCGGGATGCGTAGGCTATTACCCTTCCACGTCGCATCAATACACAACCTAGCCCAGAGTAGGATGCATCCGAATATACCACTAAGTCCTCACTTCCCTCGGGCAATGTCAAGACAGGAGCTTGTGTTAGTCTCGTCTTCAACTCTTCAAAGGCAGTCTCCTGCTCTCGACCCCACACGAATTTCACGTCCTTGCGGGTCAATTTTGTCAAAGGTGAGGCTATCTTGGAGAAGTCTTGAATAAATCTTCTGTAGTGGCCCGCCAATCCCAAGAAGCTACGAATTTCGGATGGCGTCTTAGGAGACTTCCATTGCATCACGGCCTCAACCTTTGCTGGGTCCACCATGATTCCCTCCGCATTTACCACGTGACCCAGAAATTGCACCTTGCGTAGCCAAAAAGCACACTTGGAGAATTTAGCATACAGTTTCTCCTTTCTCAAAGTCTCTAACACTTCCCGAATGTGACTGGTATGCTCTTCTTCGCTCCTTGAATAAATCAGGATATCATCGATGAACACAATCACTGATTTATCTAACATTGGCCGACACACTCGATTCATCAAATCCATAAAAGCAGCCGGCGCGTTGGTTAAACCAAAGGACATAACGAGAAACTCATAGTGTCCATAATACGTACGAAAAGCTGTTTTAGGAATGTCCTGCTCCTTCACTTTCAATTGATGGTAGCCAGATCGAAGATCTATCCTTGAGAACCAACTGGCACCCTGGAGCTGGTCGAACAAGTCGTCGATCCTCGGTAACGGATACCGATTCTTTATTGTCAACTTGTTCAACTCACGGTAGTCGATACACATTCTCGTGCTACCGTCCTTCTTTTTCATGAATAAGACCGGAGCACCCCAAGGAGAGATACTCGGTCTGATGAAACCCTTATCGAGCAACTCTTGCAGTTGCTCCACTAACTCCTTCATCCCAGTCGGAGCTAATCGGTACGGTGCCTTTGTGACAGGTTGGGCACCGGGTATCAAGTCAATTTGAAATTCGATTTCGTGATCTGGTGGCACACCTGATAGGTCCTCTGGAAATACATCGGGAAAGTCACGCACCACCGACACATCGGACAATTGGGGTGTCGGCGTGTCCACATCTTTCACGTAGGCCAAATAAGCACTACATCCACGTCTTATGCACTTTCCCGCCACCGCCATCGAAATCACTTTCGGAATCGTCGTAACCCGATCGCCGTATATTATCACCGGACATCCGTCAGGCGCCGTCAGTCTAATCATCTTCTTACGACACACGATATTCACTTCATAGGTTGCTAACAAATTCCATCCCTAGCACTACATCAAATCCACCTAGGGGCATCACATGTAATTTGGCAGCTAACCTGTGACCTTCTAATTCTATGGCACAATCTTCTATTATATTAGTAACTCTGGTGGACTTACCGGTAGCAGTTTCTACATCAAAGGGCTCGCTAATACCCCTACTGCTAACAGACAACTTAACACAAAAGGTAGTAGAAATAAAACTCCTACTAGCACCGAAATCAAATAATACAGAGGCACAAGTTTGATTAACTAGAAACATACCTGACACGACATCGGGATCCACTCTGGCTTCTTCTCGGGTCATGGTGTAAGCCCTAGCACTTGCCCTCGGCCCTCCTTCCTTCGGCTTCTTGTTCCCCGCCCCAGAGCTCTCCGCCCTAGTCTTCTTACAGTCTCTAGCGATATGGCCAGGCTGGCCACACCTGAAGCATACGTTCAGTCCCATCCTACACTCACCAGGATGCTCCCTTCCACATTTGCCACATTTCATTGACCCCGAGCTGGACGACCCCATCCTACGGTCATCCATTCTCATCTTCTTGTTGTTCGGGGTGAAACCACCCCGCCTAAACCTCTTTCCCTTCCAATTCCGGTCATCACCATCGGTTTTCTTCACTTCTACCACCGCCACTTCCCTTTCATTATAGAGCCTCCCAGCCAAATCCACTGCCGACCTAAAGGTGCTCGGTCTAGCAGCGATCATGTGCCTGTGAATGTCGGCTGGCAATCCCTGAATATAACGGTTGATCTTTCGAGACACCGGCGTCACCCGATCCGGTACCAGTCTCGCCATCTCATTAAATTTTGTGGTGTACTGTTGATGGGTCATGGTCCCTGCCTCGAGTTGCAGGAACTCCCTCTCAATCCTGTCGAGTTCCCTATGAGGACAGAACTCTTCCATCACTAGTTGCTTCAGTTCCTTCCATCGTATCTTCCCGATGGCTCTAGTACCCTCAGCTTGGACAATATTGTCCCACCAACACAACGCCGAGTCGGCAAAAGAGTGAGTCGCAAACTTCACCTTTTGATCTTCGCGACACTCACTGATCTCTAGCACTGCCTCCATCTCCCTCATCCAGCGGTGAGCAGCAGCAACATCACCATTACCATCAAAAGTCGAGGGCTTGCACCTCTGAAATGCCCCGTAATTGCATCCCTTATTCGTCACCCCTACTACAACATCCTCTTCCTCATCAGATACTACTATCTTAGGCTCCGGCCGTTACTCCTCTCCTCTGCTTTCCTTCCCAGTCGACCCTTTCCTGTCCTCCTTCTCCTTCCTCTCCTCATTCCTCACAGCTCGAATAACTTCGGTCACTACAGATGGTAGGACTGCCTGCATGACCTGGTGCACCTCATCAGCAATCGCCTCTCGAGCTGAGGCATTCAGGCTAGCATTCTCATTTCCTTCAGTCGGTCAGGAGCCGCAGGGTTCTCATGGTCAGCAGCTTTAGCACTGCTCCTGGTCGTGCGTGGTCGACCTCTGCCTCTCGAAGCCTTGGAAGATTTCTTCCCAGCCATTTCTTAAGCGCTATAAGATTCAAACACTAACACAGTCATTCAAGGTAATAGCTCAGTTTATGTCAAGTATAGTAAGTCCCTAATTACAGTGGCCAGTTGTGATTAGCCACTTACTTTACTTTTCACACCCCAAGCATTTCCTATCCTGACTACATCAGTATCTAAATCTACTAAGAACACATAAGCCACTTAGCACACGCATATAATTCTGGTTGTCTTTAAGAAAAGAAATACCTGATGGCACGTAGCTACTTGGGCTGACATCCCTCTTTCTATCCCATTTTTAGTTTAAGTTTAGGTTTATTTTGAAAATTTACCCGTTTCACTTAAACTATGGCTCTGATACCAACTTGTAAGGCCCTGATCCCGAGCACCTCACAGTTTGTCATTTACAGCACTATAGATACATACTACTATACATTTCATAAAATAATGCAGCGGAATTAATTTAAACAAAAGCCATTCATTTCATTAATAACACTGTTGCTAAGCAATACACCCTGGTTTAGTCAGTTTACAAAAGATTAGTTTAACTGCATTACGAAACAACAGTGATTCCTGTTAAGAATGGATGTCAGTCTTTCCCTGCAGAGTAGCTTCGCCCTCGCGCCATCCTCAGTAATAATTACCTGCCAACTTAAAGTGTATAAAAGTCAGCGTTGCTGAGTGAGCTATAGTTTTATACATAATAAAATACTTTATATGTGTAGTATATGAAAATACTCTTTTCTGTAAAAATACAACTCTGTACTGTGTATGCGAGCACGCATTAACTATGTGAACAAATATTGTTCGTTCTCTGTACTGTATGCCTTGTCCGTAAATTTTTTAACTTTATGTTTCACTGTCTATGTGGACCAGTGCGCAATGCCCCAACTATGTGCATGATGGAAAACGGGTGATGGGCCATCTATATCCCTCGAAAGGGTCAACTGTATCCCTCGAAAGGGCTATGGGTATCCCCCCGAAGGGTTCAACTGTATCCCTCGAAAGGGCTATGGGTATCCCCCCGAAGGGTTCAACTGAATCCCTCGAATGGGCTATGGGTATCCCCCCGAAGGGTTCAACTGTATCCCTCGAAAGGGCTATGTGGACTATGTACAAGGCCGACCCAATCACCCAAGGCACGCTACAAAGATCCTGCAAATCTCAATTGATTGACCCTGTGTGCATAATGGGTAGCTAACCAGCAACACAGTTGAGCTAACGACAACACGGTCGTGTCCCTCCTATGTGCTTGCAAGACTTATTAACATTTTATTAATGTTCCTCTTCTTTGCTTTATTGCTCTTTCACTTTATTATTAGGATATACTTTACG
Source organism: Flaveria linearis (assembly GCA_024085815.1). Classification (NCBI taxonomy): domain Eukaryota; kingdom Viridiplantae; phylum Streptophyta; class Magnoliopsida; order Asterales; family Asteraceae; genus Flaveria; species Flaveria linearis. The sequence goes on from CM044002.1 coordinate 92,157,735, forward strand.
TTACGATAATAACATACCACGTAAAGTCACTTGCTATAAGTAATAATAGTAGTAGCAATAACTATATTAAGGAACAATCATAAGTAATCATATCATGCATGAAACATCATCATTAATTAGCTCTAAGTCAACCTCGCTCAAAAACCCTAAGGCTCAGACTCCCAGAAACATTTCTGTAAAAATTCTAAGTGTTTGAGCGCATGAGCCCTGTTTAGACTTTCCATCACCATGTAGGCTCACCAGCCTACACTTAGAAATATTTTCACTTTGGGCGTATAAGCTATTCGGGCATATGAGCACTGTTGGGACTCATGACCCTACACTTAGTCATCCGACTAACTTTTCTAGGCATATGACCACTGTTCAGACTCATAAGGCCACTGTTTAGGCTTATCATCTCACACTTAGACTTTTAAGCCTATTTTTCAGGCATAAGAGCCCTGTTTGGGCTCATCACCTTATACTTAACTTATTTTCAGACACATGAGCACTGTTGAGGCTCATAAGTCTTAGGCGTATTAGGTACTGTTTAGGCATATGAGAACTATTTGGACTCATGACCCTACTTAGAACATTTCTAAGGCAAATTTTTGGGCGTATGAGCACTATTTAGGCTCATCAACTTTCTGTCCAACTTATTACTACGAAATTTCCAAACCCAAACATCAGGCCTAAATGTTCTAAGCTTTCTAAGCATGAACTACATATAACCATCTAATAAACATCATCAAGCATGCCAAAACACATACGGGTATCAATAGATAAACATAGTAAAAATCGTTTAATACATTTTCAGCCCAAAAGAGTTTAAAACAAGTAAAAACCGGGGTCTAGAACTCACCTTAGCAGTCTCTCGGGTATGACTTCTTCAAAAAACCCGTTTGTTACAAGTTCAACACCTATAAAACCCAATGAACATGCCCGAACACAAAAACACACATAAGAACTTGCATTCTCGGTTTCTTAGCCAAAACACAACTTAAAAACGCTAATTCTTACCTTGAATTCGAATTTTTCTTCCTTCTCTCTCTAAAAATCGAAGCCTCTGCTGTTTCTCTCTCTAAAAACCGAATGAGAGTGTTTTTGACAGGCCAAAATGGCATACCCCTTTATTCACCAACTTTTATTTTCTTTGTCCTTTTGGCACTTTTTATCCCTCAACTTTAGGTTCACTTTCATTTCTTCCTTTTTCTCTCCCTTTTATTCTTTTATTTCTTTAAAAAGAAAATACGGGTGTTATAATTCAGGCCTTGCCGGCGGACATCCGTAGGCACATGATCGTCATCCGACCGAGTACGTTTAGGTCGGTGGTTGATTTGGCTGGGAGGCTGTATGATGAGAGGGAGGTGATGGTGGTTGAAGGTAAGAAGACAGGTGGTGATGACCGGAACTAGAACAAAAAATGGTTTGGGCGTGGCGGCTTTACCCCAAATAACAAGAAAGCGAGGGTGGATGATCGACGAGTGGTTGCCACAGGCTCGGGGATGAAGAAGTGCGGTAAGTGTGGGAAGGAGCATGCTGGTGAGTGCAGGATGGCGCTTAATGTTTGTTTCAAGTGCGGGAAGCGCGACCGCATCTCTAGAGATTGCAGAGTAGCGAGTTGCTTCAACTGTGGTGAAGTAGGCCACCTAATCAGGGAGTGCAAGAAGCCAATGGTTGAGAGTTCCAGAGCAAAGAAGACAACTGGGACTTAAGGGCCGAAGGCAAGCGCTAGAGCTTTCACCATGACCAGGGAGGAGGCTAGGAAGGACCCTGATATTGTGTCAGGTACGTTTCTAGTAAATCAAACTCTTGCTTCTATGTTATTTGATTCTGGTGCTAGTAGGAGTTTCATTTCTGCTACCTTTTATGCTAAGTTGCCCGTTTGAAGTAAATGTATTGATGAGCCATTCGATGTAAAAACTGCCATAGGTAAGTCTACAAGGATTTCTGAGATGATAGAAGGTTGTGACATAGAATTAGAAGGTCATAAGTTTCCCGTTAGACCATTCGTGATGACCTTAGGTGGGTTTGATGTAGTCCTAGGAATGGATTGGTTAGCAGACTACGAGGCGAACATCGTATGTCGCAAGAAGATGACTAGACTGACAGCGCCTGATGGGAGTTCGATGACGACATATGGTGATTGAGTTACGATGATTCCGAAGGTGATTTCGATGACGGTGGCAGGAAAGTGCATGAGACGTGGATGTAGCGCCTATTTGACCTACGTAAAAGATGTGGACTCGTCAGCACCACAATTGTCTGATGTACCGGTGGTATGTAACTTTCCCGACGTGTTCCCAGAGGATCTATCAGGTGTGCCACCGGATTATGAAATCGAGTTTCAAATTGACTTCATACCCGGTGCTCAGCCTGTAGCTAAGGCAACGTATCGGTTGGCTCCGACTGAGATGAAGGATTTGATAGAGTAACTGCAGGAGTTGCTTGACAAGGGTTTCATTAGATCGAGTATCTCTCCTTAGGGTGCTCCGGTCTTGTCTGTAAAGAAGAAGGACGGTAGTATGAGGATGTGTATTGACTACCGCGAATTGAACAAGTTGACGGTAAAGAATCGGTATCTGTTACCGAGGATTGATGACTTGTTCGATCAGCTTTAGGGTGCCAGTTGGTTTTCAAGGATAGATCTTCGATCTGGCTACCATCAGTTGAAGGTGAAGGAGCAAGATATTCCCAAGACAACTTTTCACATGCGTTATGGACACTACGAGTTTCTTGTTATGTCTTTTGGTTTAACTAACGTGCCAGCTGCCTTTATAGACTTGATGAACCAAGTGTGTTGGCTGATGTTAGATAAATCAGTGATTGTGTTTATTAATGATATCCTGATTTATTCAAAGTGAGAGGAAGAACATGCTGGCCACATACGTGAGGTGTTGGAGACAGTTAGGAGAGAGAAGTTGTATGCTAAATTCTCTAAGTTGCTTTTTGGTTGTGTGAGGTTCAATTTATGGGTCATGTTGTTAATACTGAAGGAGTCATGGTGGACCCAACAAAGGTTAAGGCGGTGATGTAATGGAAGTCTCCAAAGATGCCATCCGAGATCCGTAGCTTCTTGGGGTTGGCGGGATATTATCTAAGGTTCATCCAGGACTTTTCCAAGATAGCCTCACCTTTGACAAAGTTGACTCGCAAGGATGTGAAATTCGTGTGGGGTCGAGAACAGGAGGATGCTTTTGAGAAGTTAAAGACGAGGTTGACGCAAGCTCCTATCTTGACATTACTCGAAGGGAGTAAGGACTTAGTGGTGTATTCGGATGCATCTTATTCGGGGCTAGGTTGCGTGTTGATGCAACGTGGAAGGGTGATAGCCTACGCATCCTGACTGTTGAAGACCCATGAATCCAACTACCCTACACATGATTTGGAGTTAGCAGCTTTGGTTTTTACCTTGAAGATTTGGTGGCACTACCTATACGGGAGGAAGTGCACAATCTTCACTGACCATAAGAGCTTGAAGTAGTTCTTCGAGCGGAAAGATTTGAATATAAGGCAGAGGCGATGGTTGGAGCTCATAAGGGATTATGATTGCAAGATCCATTACCATCCTGGCAAGGCCAACATGGTGGCAGATGCTCTTAGCCGAAAGGAGGGACCCGTGCCGATTCGGGTGAAGGCTTATCAGTTGATTATGACCTCTGATGTGATGGCGCAGGTCAAGGAGTTTCAAGATAAGGCTTTGAAAGAAGATCATCTTAACTCTTAAAGGATGAGAAGTCTAGTCGCAGAGTTGGGTGAAAACACTCTTGGTGTTAGAACCCGATCTGGACGAATGTGGATTCCCTATTACGGGTATCTACGTGGAAAGATCATGGATGAGACTCATAAGACTTGATATTCCATTCATCCCGGTGCTACCAAGATGTATCATGATATAAAGAAGGATTATTGGTGGCGGGGTATGAAGCGTGACGTAGCAGAATATGTGAGTAAGTGTCTTACTTGTTTACAAGTGAAGGCAGAACACCAGAAGCCGTACGAGAAAATCCAACCTTTGGATATACCCAAGTGGAAGTGGGAAGATATCACCATGGACTTTATTATGAAGTAACCGCTTACCCTGAGAGGGTATGATGCCATATGGGTGATAGTTGATCGTTTGACGAAGAGTGCTAACTTCCTACCGATCCGAGAGACATATTCCTCTGAGAGACTCACGGATCTATTTATCAAAGAGATTGTAGCTCATCATGGTGTACCGGTGTCCATTGTATCTGATCGTGACACTTGATTTACCTCTAAATTATGGAAGAAATTCCATGATGCGATAGGGACGAGGCTACACATCAGCACGACTTATCATCCTCAGACGGATGGTCAGTCTGAGCGGATGATCCCAACACTTGAGGATTTGCTTCAAGCATGCGTGATCGATTTTAGAGGAAGTTAGGATGACCATCTGTCGTTAGCAGAATTCTCGTACAACAACAGTTTTCATGCCAACATTGGCATGCCACCATACGAGATGTTATATGGTAGGAGATGTAGGACACCTATTTGTTAGGGTAATATTGGTCAGAAGGAGTTGGGAAGTATTGAAGTGATTGAAGCTACGACTGAGAAACTAGAAAAGATCAAAGCCTTTATAAAGGCAGCTAAAGATAGACAGAAGTCGTATGCTGATAAGAGACGTAGACCGATTGAGTTCCAGGTGGGTGATAGGATTATGTTAAAAGTCTCACCTTGGAAGGGTATCATTTGGTTTAGAAAGCGGGGAAAGTTGAGCCCGAGGATATAGGACCTTTCCGAATCATTGCTCGAGTAGGAGATGTGGCCTATAGGTTAGAACTACCCGATGTGTTAAGTGGAATTCACCCGACATTCCATGTATCTCATCTGCGGAAGTGTTTGGCAGACGAGGATATGGTTGTACCACTGGAAGATATCAAAGTAGATGAACGGCTTAATTATATGGAGCAACCAGTGGCGATCATTGATCGTAAGGAGAAAAGGTTAAGGAATAAAGTGGTTCCTCTTGTGCGCGTACAGTGTAAGCACAGGAAGGGATCCGAGTCTACGTGGGAGACTGAAGAAGAGATGAGGCAGCATTACCCACATCTGTTTGAGGAATAACAGGTTTCGGGGACGGAACTTATATAAAGGGGGTGGACTTGTAACATTTCGGATATTTTTATTGACGAGAAAGAAAGAATAAACACGAATAAAAAGGAGGAAATGTAATTTAAACCAAGAAGATGGGTTAAAAGTGTTAAAATGACAAAAAGTATCAAAAGTGGTACAAAAGTGGGCATGGCCGCCCACTCTATCTGCACATAACATTTTCTTGCGGTTCTAGAGAGAGAAAGAGCAGAAAGCTCTTGGATTTTTGAAGAAGAACAAGAAGAAACCAAGTTTAAGGTAAGAATTGTGTATTTAAGTTGTTCTTGGCTAGATTTCGCCTCGGTTGCATGCTTATATGTGTGTGTGTGTGTTCGGGTTGTGTGTTTTAGACACATCTAGACGTTTGAATCCTTTGGAAAAGCTCAAGTCGAAGAGTTTGAACTTGAAACCAGAAAAGATGAGTTTCAAGAGCCCCCTTTTTAACATGTTTTAAATGATTTTAGGGATGGAAATACATGTATGAATGGTTTTACAAAAATGGGCTTTTCACCCGTATGTGTATGTATGAATATGTATGTGGGTGGGTGTAAATTTGGGTTTAATATGTAGTTATGTTCATGTTATGATGCTTAGAATGTTAGTTTTAAGTTTAGATCATGATATATGTTGGATTGGGACTTAATTATGTTGAATAGGTGCAAGTTGATTGCCCATACACCTAAACAGTGGCCCATGCGCCCAACGGTCAAAACTGCCTAAGTGTGCCCAACTGCCCAAAACTCCATGCGCCTGAATAGTGTTAGGACCGTGTACGTATGGAGTACAAACGGATTCTATGTGAAACCAGAACAAATAGCCCGGAATTCTTTTTGATTGGCGATCCAATCAATGAGAACGAACAACCTGATCGATCTAACGATTAAAGACACGTTAAGAACGAGTTGGAATCGATTAGGAACGAACTATGAACTTGGATGGGCGACTTAAGACGCTCTGGACGGCTAAGGTATGAAAGTATTTGAAGTGTTATGTTTTCCCACAAATTATGCGGTATTTATAGGTTTTCAGTGTCCATTCGTACAACTGAACCATTAGCATGGTTCAGTCGTGTGACTAACTCATGCGGTTGACTCATACGCACGACTGAAGGTTCAGTCGTGCAACTGAGTCAATCTTATGTCTCAGTTATATGACTAATCCAGTCACCTGGTTCAGTTGTGCGACTGGTCCATAAGCATGGTTCATTCGTGTGTATGGTCCATAAGTATGGCCCATTAGCATGAATAACCATCCGACTAGGTTGAACATATTTCGAAGTCATTATTGACTTAGAACTATGTACAACAACATCAAACCTATATATATAAAGTTCATACATGTGAATCATTCTTAATACAATAATAATATGATATAATCAGCGACAAATAAAACATCAAAATGCATATCATATTTCAACAAGTCATCACATTACATCAGTGTAAGAAATGAAAGACTATAACATTTACGATCATAAACTAGGTGCATAATGTATCTACAAACTCCCCCTTGGACCTATTTTAGCCTATTGTCTAACATTCTTCACGTGTTCTTAAATTTTATGGAACTTCTCTTCTCTTGTGACTCCCGCGTGAATCTCAAACGCGAAGCAGAGCCATAAAACGTGTTGGAATTGCAGAGCTTGTACAATATCTTACAAGTCATAGAACAGAACTTGTACAATGTGTAAACATCTTCGGCATACAAGTTGGTTAGCCACATCGGGTCAAATACCCTGATAGTCCCTATTTTGCCCTCTCTGTTTAGGAATATGACCACTTCACCTGTCCTCTAGTCGTAATACCACCATTTGAAGTGTAGAGTGAAGTCCTGAGGCATCTCCCATAGAGGGATCTTAGACATTGTGTGCGGGGGACTCCACTTCAGCACTACCTTCGGCTTTCCAGTGTTAGGGTCAACTTCAGTCCTATGAACAAACCTTTTAGGTTGTTGAGGTCTGAAGTTCACCCATCTAGTGTGGTATTCTCTCTTAAGAACCATCTCGAACCAACCCGACATTTTTCTAGGGTTGGTGTACAAAAGGTCCAAACAGGCTAACCTGTTCAGCTCAAAACCGGGAAGAGTCTTCAAATCATGTGGAAATCTGAAGTACTCAATCCCCTTCTCTCTCTTCATGGCGTACACCTCCAAGTCCTCAAAATAGGCCCAGTTAATGATTTTGCCTGACACCTTCTGATGTCTCTTTACCTTGTACAGTTTGGTGTAGGCGTTTGGCTTTGGAGGTTCTCGTTGAGCTCTCATCTCTTTCAAACAAGCTGCCCATTCAGCCTTCTTTAACTCAATATCAGTATCTGTGACTTGGGTTTTATCTTCCTCCTTTTCTTTCTCTTTCTCTTTCTCATCAAGAGTTCCAAAAGTATCACTGCCAAATGTTTCACCCAGATCGGGGATAACATTACCCTCAGGGTCAATGTACTCTGGATAATACTCTGATGTAATATCCTCAATCTTGATCTCATCCACGCCTTGAAGCTCTTCATCACTAATAACGTCGACCTCAGGAGCATCTTTGACAAGCTCGTCTGGATTTAGTCTGAACATGTCTGCGAGCCGCTCGTCAATTAGGTCGTGAATGATTTCTCCCTCTTCTGGAGTGTAACTCATAGACCATCTTACTATCCTTTGCAAATCAAGAATCATTATGAGTTGAGTCTTGATTTGCTAAAGGGGAGCAATATCATAATCATTGGTCTGTTGAGTTGTATCTGTTCAATTACACAATCAATCAAAGCATACATTAATCATTTATCAAAGATATTAAACATGAATTTTCATTAATTGCATTAATGTAATAAACATTTCAATTACAAAAATCTCAAAATACATAAACGTTTAAGCATTACTTTTCCCTTCATAATGCATCTCTTTAGCTTAAGGAGCTAAGGACGAGGCTCCTTGGTCTTGGTTTCTCTTTGTCCGCCTTTCCCTTGTAGATTGGGTCGAGGCTGATGCAGTTGCATCGCCTGCCTGATCATCCTTATCATCATCCCCTTTCTTGTCTTTCCCGCTTCCTCCCGCTTCCTCCTCTTCTCCTTCGTTATCATCTTCATCTGATTCATCATCAGACGAATCATCATCATTATCATCTCCACCATCATCACCATCACCCTTTATCTTTAAGGGCTCACCCTTCGTCCCTTTCAATCTCAACATCAGTTTCTTGTTCTTCTTCTCCACTTCCTCGATCCTCTTAAGTGATGCCATCAATAGCTCATTTTGGGTAGTCAAGGGCATGGTGAGCTTGAGCTAACGCTCACTCATGAGCAGCGTTCTTCTCTGTCAACTGTACTATTTGTTTGCCCTGAGCGTTGTTAACCACTATCAACTGACTCATCTGGTTAGCTCTCAGATCATCTGTCTCTAGAAGCTTGAGCACCAGTTGTTAAGGCTAGCTAACTGCTTCTCTAGCCCAACAGTGGGTAGAGAAGATCCCTATGGAGGTGGGAATAAAGTGGAAGTGCCAGGTTAGGGTATAGATGGTGTGGTGGTGGATGTGGTGTAGATGGGAGTAGGTGTGGGAGTAGATTGAGGTGGAACTGATGTGTGTATAGTGGGTGAGGTAGGTGGGAATATATGAGTGGTGGTGGGAGTAGTAGAGGTTGTAGTGGTGGCAGTGGTGGTGGTTGTAGTGGTGGTAGGAGTGGCGGTAGGGTGAGGAACAGTGGTAGTGGTAGTAGTTGTGGTGGTGGAAGAGGTAATCAGAACAATCCTTTGCCTCTTGCCTTTCTTCCCATAAGGTTGGGCCATCCTCTTCCTCCTGGAGCCCTTGGCTATTGGGGCTCCTTCTGGGCTAACTGGCTAGTCGGGTGTTTAAGTAGGATCTGTACCATCGGTATCACAACGCTTCGAGCCAGCTTGGCGTCCCCCAACCGCCTCTTTCCCTTTTTCGGTAGCCACGACTTGGCTACCGACTCTCCAAGTGAGAGGCTCATCATCTAACTCCTCTTCATCATCTACCATAAAGTCCCAGTGGATGGCAGCCTGCTCAGATCCACCGAGAGCTGAGGATCCACTCTGTTGAGGTGGTGGAGATATAGTAGATATGTCAGTGGCTCGTGGTTGACTTGAGCCAGCATCTGCACCATCATGACCATCATCTTGTTCATCATCATCGTCGTCATCCTCATCTTGAACAACGATGGGCTCAACATCCGAATCACTGTCATCGTGACGCCACCTGTTTCAAGCGGGAGCCATGTAGTCCACGTTGGCCAAATGACCAAATAATCTCCTAACTGGGGGCTTCACCTGCTTCCCCCGATACACCTTCATCGGTACCAATGTGATGTCGTCCATAACTTCTAAGGACACCGCATCATCCTGCTCCTTGGGCAAGTAAGGAAGCTTCTCATCAATGATCATCTGAATGAATCTCGGGTACATACAGAAGCCTTCCTTACCCTTCACCTTGATGTTCTCCACAAGATACGTGAAGAACATCCGAGAGAAACTGAATGGGTGGTTCAGTACCAGTGCAACATATGCATTCTGGATTTGGTCGGACATCTCATCGAATCCTCCACGCAGGGAAGCAATGCACTTAAGGATCACATGTGCCAGGTACTTGAACACTGGGCACATGTTGCTCTTGTTTAGCACGCTGGCATTGATGTCACCGGCGTACTTGATCCTTAAGAAACATCCCCGAACAGTCAGGGGATGTAGCTTGGTTGGGTAGGCTCCATCCTCACCCAAATCCAAGATCCTTCGAAATTCGTCTTCCCTATTTCGATATCTTGGCCAAAGATAGAACTTCGGATCCTGTATGGCTCAGTAGAGCGATCTACAACAGCATTCTCCCAGAATGTCTGCTGCAATGAGCGATATAGTGTGCACTGAGTAGAAATCGCTCCATAGATCCTCAATCGTCTAAGAAAAGCAATGATCCCAGCGAACTCTGAAGCGTTCCGGGAAATAGGATAGAGGTAAGCACATATATTGTGCTTAGTGCTCATGGTCCATCTGTCAGCCATGTTGCTGTAACAAAAGAAACTGATATATTAGATCCGTTCATAAGAAAGAACAATTTAACTTGAAGAGAATGTATCTAACTGATTCAATCGTACGATTGAACCATACGACTGAGCTCAGTCGTACGATTGAGCCACCGACTAGACTTAGTCGTATTTTATGACATGCGGATGAGTCAGTCGTGCGATTGAGTCACATGTTGATTCAATCGTACGATTGAATCGTGCGTCTGGCTCTATCGTGCTACTGAAGTTCATTCGTATGTCCATTCGCATACCCTACTATGCATGTCCATAATTTTGAATCTTTGTCAAATCAGTCATTTATACATCAAGATTAGATTCATTTGAGGCTCCAGGACTCGATTTTACACTAATTATCTTTTAAATGCACGTTTAGGTTCATTTTAATATTCTATTTGAGGGTTTATTGTCTCGGTTCTTGTTTTAACCGATTTGGATAGTTTGGTTCAACTATTCATCCTCACTAGTCACGATTTCAGTTTCATAGTACCTTTAGATGGACAATAATCGGTTAGTTATTCAGCAATCGGTCAATCGCAAGGAAAATTTTGAAAAAGGTGGGTTGGGCAGTCGGTAGTTTTTAGAAAGCTTTGAAGACAAGTGTAGGGTTTACGACCGACTGAGCCCCTTTTTATACTAATATGTGTTTCAGTCGTGCGACTGGACCCATACGCATGATTCATTCGTGCGACTGAGGTTCAGTCATACGACTGACTTAGACTTCCTTAGCCAGTCATACGATAGGTTCATACTTATGATCCGATCGTATACTTTGACCCATACTCATGTTCCAATCGTGTGATTGGCTCATACACATGGTCCATTCATGTGATTGATTCATACTCATGGTCCAATCATGTGATTGGTCCATACTCATGGCCCAACCATGCAACTAGTCCATACTCATAGTCCAACCGTGTGACTGGTCCATACTTCTGATCCAATCATGCGATTGGCTCATGCTTATGAGTTTGACTTCTATTTTCCCAACCTTTCAAAAACTTGAATTTGATATATCTCATTATGACCATTGATCATCTCAGTCATGATCCTTTTAAGTGAAAACTTTTGATCACCTCAGACATAATCCTTTTAATCAAAACTGTTTGATCACCTCAGACGTGATCCTTTTACTTGAAAACAATTTGATCACCTCAGACGTGATCCTTTTAACTTTAAAACCTTGTGATCACCTTAGATCCTTTTAACATTCCAGAAACAAGCCTTTTATCATATTAACGTTAGGTTCAATTTGTGAAATTCACCGATTTCCTCTTGTTACATAGTTTGAAGATGACTCAATACAAACATAACTAAAACTAAGAAAAAATTTAAAATTAAGACATTCTTTTTGTATTTTTCGTTAGAGGTGGGTTGAAAACATTTTGACATTTCTTAAATGATTTCTCCCCCTGAGCAGAACAGCTTCAAGCATTTTCATCTTATCTAGAAAGATTCATAAGGAATCATACAGGCATAAACATAATCATTTGGGACCTTTTATATTTATTTAGATACAGAGAACGTTATATTTACCAATCACATTGTCTTATTCATCTAAGGTTCAGTAGCACTAACAGGAAATCATGCTAGAGTTTTTATATAGTACACATTGATTTTGACCATCGGGGAATTCTGCCACGATGATTGTCTGTATATTTGTCCACCTAAATCCATACACAGATTTTTGACATACATTGGTGATGATTTAGGTTTATTATTTCAACAACCATTTATGGATCCCACACTTATATGGTAATCAACATTCCTCAGGAGATTTTTGAGCGGTCTACTGGTTTTGACAAGAAGAAACTATTCTATGAGCTTTCAAAGAGATGCCAAGCCTCAAGTCAGTGCCATCGCACAGCTGAGATACACAAACAACAATGAATTCTAGAATATTTAGGTTGTGCTTATCCTCAGGTCAGTGCTATCACATAGCAGAGAGGCACACAACCTAACTTCTTGTTAGAGCAATTTTCTTTTACACATAGCGCACCAACAACATTAGTCGTTAGCTTGATTGCATTTCACAATTTTTTCATGCAGTTTGCTCCTTTTTATGGTCGTCCACACACATTTGGGGCATTCATTTTGCTCTTCATCCCTTATTGGAAATAAGTTGATTGTGTTAACCAGGGATAAGATGGAAACCCACAGCTTGTTGAACTATTTAGTTTTAAAGTTGTTCACCAATGAAGTCTACTAGTCTATTGTGTTGAATCTACCGACACATCATATAATGGACTACCAACCCCTAGATCTACTTTATCTATGTAACCACAGTAGCAGTCTAGCTTACTATCATTTTTTGAACTTATTAGCCTTTGACTTCTTAGATTTATAAATTTCTGTAACTTTGAATATAACAATTTAGAACCTTTAAATCTTTTTGGTGTCCCAAACAATTCGATGCATGTGTGCTATCATTTTCCAATAAGTTGAATCGATTTCACAGATGTGATGTCTTTGCTTTTCAGCTTATCTACCCGCCCCTGTTTTTTTTTGAGTAATTAAATACTAACTACTAAAACTAAAACTATTCTCCCCCTAAAATTCTAAAACCGAAAATCTCTTTGTCTTTTTGATATTTTAACGACAGAAAGAATAAAAGAAAATAAAGAAAAGTAAAATAAAATTAATATATAGAGACGGACTATGAACTTGATTCGTCTAGAATCACACCATCTTTCTTTTTAACGCCATTGACCTCTAATAGATACTGAATCGAGGTTTATCAAAAGCTTTTGTGTAGAGATCGCTATGTTGGAAATCCGTGTTTATTTTAACAACATCGATTAATTATTTTTCATAACAGTCACGTATAAGGTGATATTTAATACCGATGTGTTTAGTTTTGGGGTGTTGGACCGGATTTTTAGTGACAGCAATAGCAGCAGAATTATCAACAAATATAGGGGTGTTAGAGAATTTCAAACCGTAGTCCCGCATTTGCTGTTAAATCCAAATGATTTGTGAACAGCAACTTGCCGCAGCAACGTATTCAGCCTCACATGTTGACACAACAACAGACGTCTGCTTTTTACACTGTCAGATGACTTATCGTCTTCTAAAGACCTGACATCCCGTTGATGTTGACTTGTAATTCATCTTGCAACCACCATAATCTGAATCACTATACGTTGTATGCTCAAATTCATCATCATAAAGATATCACAACCCAAGTGTTAGAGTACACTTCAGATAACGAAAGATCCTTTTTACCCCAATTAGATGATTCACTTTTGGTTTTGCCTGATATCTGGAACAGAGACACGTGGCATACATAATATCAGGACAAGAGGCTATGAGGTACATCAGAGATCCAATCATTCCTCGATACATAATGGCATCTACCAGATCACCATTTTCATCGGGTGCCACATCGTGGTTCGTGGCAAGTGGAGTTCCGGCAACCGTTGCATTCTCCATGTTGAACAGACTAAGGATATCTCCTACATATTTGGTCTGATACAAAAAGATTCCATTTGGTGTGTGATCCACCTGTAACCCAAGAAAGAACTTCATTTCTCCCATGGTACTCATTTCAAACTCAGCTTTCATCATTGATTCGAAATCTTTACATAAAGCTTCGTTTTTGGAACCAAAGATTATGTCATCCACATAAATTTGCACCAGTAGTAAATCACTATCTTTTTCTTTTATGAACAACGTGCAGTCAATCACCCCTCTGCGAAAGTCATGTTTTAGCAGATGAGTAGAGAGTTTCTCATACCAGGCTCGAGGGGCTTGATGGAGCCCATAAAAAGCCTTGTCAAGTTTATAAACTCTATCTCCATGATAAGGATCCTCAAATCCTTCAGGTTGACTGACATAAACCATTTCACAGATCTCACCATGAAGGAATGCACTTTTCACATCCACTTGATAAACTTTGATCTTCATATAGGATGCATAGGCTAGGAAGAATCGAATTGCTTCCATCCTTGCCATAGGTGCAAACACTTCATTGTAGTCAATGCCTTCGACTTGTCTAAACCCTTGAACAACTAGCCAAGCCTTGTTTCTGATTATGACCCCTTGGTCATCTTTCTTACACCAAAGAACCCATTTAGTGCCAATCACCTTTGCACCTTTTGGTCTGTCCACAAGAGTCCATACTCCTAACTTTTTGAACTGAAAGAGTTCTTCTTGCATAGCACTTACCCATGCCTCATCTTTTAAAGCCTCGCTTACATACCATGGCTCAACTTGAGACATAAAACATCGATAAGCACCATTGTGTAGATATCCCTTTTCCATGACTGCAGCATAATCAGCTGAGTATAGCTGACTTCTTGTCTGAACTCCCGATAGAATATCCCCGATGATGTTGTCCAGAGGATGATGCACATTAACTCGAGTTCCGGGAGTGGTGGTTACTGCTACTTCATTATCCAGATTCTGAATCCCAGGTTCAGTTTTAGTGGCTGTTGGAGTATGGGGTTTAGAAGTTCTATTTGCATCAGGATCAGATGCTGGTGTAATTTCAGTAGTGGAAACCTGCTCCTCCTGGTTTGCACTCTCAGTTTCAACAGCCTCATCATCGGAGGAAGAATCACTTACCTCAAGCTCTCCCATCATCGGAGGAAGAATCACTTACCTCAAGCTCTCCCCTAAAGGGCTAGAAGTGTCTTCTAATGAAACCGATGATGTCGAGTATCGTGTAGGAGTGTTCAAAACATCATACATCATTTGAGTAGCTAACTCATCATCAGAATGGGAAGGAGGTAAATTGAAGGACTTAAAGAATCCATCGTAGTCAAAGAAGAAGAATGGTCATTTTCTAGCAGGGGGTGGTGTATCTTTGGACATCAACATTGCACCACACTTCTACCTGACCTATTGAGTTATTGTAAACCCTTTTGTCTGGTATACTGTATCCAAGGAAGATACATTCTTCTACCTTCTCGCAGAACTTCCCAGTCTGATTTTTCTTTAGCATCATGTAGGGTGCACCAAATGATTCCAGATACTCTAAATTGGGTTTATGTTGCTGGAGCAACTCATAACACGTTTTTTCATGACATTTGACTACCAAGACCCGATTT
Organism: Flaveria linearis; assembly: GCA_024085815.1. Classification (NCBI taxonomy): domain Eukaryota; kingdom Viridiplantae; phylum Streptophyta; class Magnoliopsida; order Asterales; family Asteraceae; genus Flaveria; species Flaveria linearis. Next base: position 92,172,898 of record CM044002.1, read on the forward strand.
AGAGTATAGCACTCATTAGCCACTACCTTGTTCCAGAATTGAACAGGTAGTTTTGAGTCAGCTAGCATAGTCTTTATTGTTTCTTTCAAGATCCTATTTTTCCATTCAGCAACTTCATTTATCTGTGGAGTATAGGCAGAAGTGAATTGATGAACAATCCCTTTTTTCACGACAGAATGCCTCCATCCACTGATTCTCGAATTCTGTCCCATTATCTGAACGTATTTTCCTTACTTTCAGCTTGTAGAGTGACTCCAATATGGTAACCAGATGTTTGAATGATTCAAATGTCTCTGACTTCACTTTCGATAACATTACCCAAGAGAATCTTGAGTAATCATACGTCACCACAAAGCAGTACCAGTCACCAGCAATGCTCTTTGTGCTGACAGGGCCAAACAGATCCATGTGTAGAAGCTCAAGAGGAATGTCGATAGAATTAACTTTCTTTGCTTGTGAGACTTCTTAGTCTGTTTCCCTTTCTTGCACGCTATGCAAAAGTCTGGAAGCTGGAAGTTCTTGACAGTAACTCCATCCACCAGATCATTCTGAACCAGATGATTCATCATCCTAGGATTGATGTGTCCCATTCTCCTGTGCCAGGAAACTGAATCTCTTTAAGTTGCTTTTGACAAGAAACAGTAAGCAGCAGACTCAGTTGTGGAGGATTTTGATAGGTCCAATACATACAGATCGTTATATCTTGAAGCCGACATTAGAACTTGCTCCTCCGGGATAACATACTCCTTCTTAAGTATGTAACACTTCTTATTATCAAACACAAGTTGTTTTGCAATTGCTGAACGTAGTTGATCGTGTCAAACTCACTTTCTTGTTTCCCACTTCGCCTTATGCGGTGATGTAACCTCCTTTATTCCCAACGAATGATACATGTCCCCCTTTAATTTGCTTGACGTTGAAAAGGAGGGATGAATTCCCGGTCATGTGCCTGGAAGCCCCACTATCAATAATCCAGGTATTAGTGATAGCGTTGTAGCGGACACCCTGCACATACAAAGGAAATTACTAGTTCAGGTTTGGGACCCAAGCCTTAACTGGCTTGGGTATCCCAGAGTTATCACATATCATGAACTCAACCCACTAACCTTCAGAGGATGAGGAAACATCTTTCTTCTTCTTGTCCTCACTATCAGACACATTACTTTATTTTTCTTTTCGTAAACCAGTTTTGTGTAAGGCCTGTTTGTGGTAAACAGACGACTAGCTTATGGTATGAACTTTTGGTTCACTAATAGTCCTAGGTTTAGCCTTAGGCACCATAGCTTCGCTTTGAGCTTGTCTGTGTTGACTTTGGTGTTTTGAAGGAGTATTAGATCTAATTTTAAAAAATCTTTGTTTTTCATCAAAAAGTTCAATTTTCCTTCTGGGTGTCTAATAGTAAGGACAATTTAGAGAAATATGTCCTCATTTTCCACAACTGTAGCAGGATCTCCCTTTGATAGTTTTTGGAAAGTTTTGATGTGGGTTTGAGTTTGGTCGGGGGCTGGGTAGTTTCTCTTCCTTTTTAGATGTTTCACCTTCTTTGACAAACTTAATTATTTTGACATTTTGAACATCTTTTGCTTTCACTTTATTAGGATTTTGATGATTAACACGTTTAGGGTTCATTGATTTAGACTCTTTAGGTTCTTAATTAGACATTTGTGAACCTGACCCTAAGTTAACCTTTTTAATTTTATCACCCAAATCCTCAACAGGCATCTTATCTTTTGACCCCGGAGTAGTAGCCTTCTGTTCAGTGTCAGACTTCACAGGTTTACCCGTAGAATCTGGATCACTAACCAGAGGAGTAGACACCACATGATCCTTTACTGGGTTATTATTGATTGGTCTACATTTAGTATTTAAAAGGATTGCATGTGGTGGCGGTGCTACCTTATATCCCAGACCTTCCCCTCCATTTCGTTCTTTCACTAAGTTTTGAACTATGTGAGAGGAACTTGCTAAACTGTGCAGTTTTTGTTTTAAAGATTCAACTTCGACTTGTAAAACTGCTTTTTCCTTTTTCGTGTCTTCCAAAGTGATTAAGTAGAACTTAATGTCATTTGATTGATTTAAGGCAACAACCTCGGTTTCCCTTAGTTGTTTCCCTAAAAGTTCTATCTTTTTTGAACCTACACTCATTTTGTTTTAAAACACGATTTGCTTCAGTGCAGAGTTGTAAATCATTTACTAGATTATCATTGTGTTCTAATAACCTAGCAAATTTTAAATCAATGCTTTCTCTAAATTTATTACATTCAGTACAAGCATGTTTCTCAAATAATTCCTCTCTAGAGTACACCTGTGTAGAACCAGATGAATCAGCTATCAATATAGTGTCAGACTCTTCAATAACTGGAGATTCTGAGTTTGCAACACTTAGATCTTCTTCCACCGGATGATCAACGACATCCATAGCTTCTTTGATATCTGAACGTGCATGCTCAGCTATGATGTCTCCTTCACTTGCAGATCCATCATCCAAGGTATCAACTAATGCAACATCTGATTCTCCCTCGGATAAAATCGGAAGGACCAGTCTTGTCCTTCATCACCCTGGGCAACCAAAGCCTTAGATTCTTTACTTGATGATGCTCCAGCCTTCTCTTTGTCTTGACGGTTGAATGTAGGAAAAGGATTTCCATTCCCAGTCTTCTTTGGCTTTACGCACTCACGTTTGAAGTGCCCTTTTTCTCCATAATTGAAGCATGTGAACTTGCTTTTATCAAATCCGAATGTAGTATCTTTAGTAGCAACCAAGTTCTGCCCCGTGTTCTTTACAAACTTCTTGGCTCTCCTTATTGCACTAGCCAAAGCCCACATAATATCCATGCGCTCCAACTTAGTCTCATCAACTTGCTCGTAGTCCTCGTTAGCAAGATGACAGTTCCCAATCTTCCCAGCGACTAATCCATCATAAGATTGAACAACAGCAGCTAGAAGATCCATGTGCTCTTTAGCAACTTCCACAGTGACATTTTCGAGATTCTCGGCCTTCAGCTTGGTTGTATTTGCCTCAGGAACAATGTATTGGGTTCCAGATGACCCTAACATTTCGTTTCCTGAGGAACTACTTTGGGAAGGAGCAGAAGAGTTAGACACAAACGCCGTTTGTAGCGGTGCGCCTGATGAGGTCAGAGTTGGAACAGAATTGTACAGTGTAGGATTCTGAGTGTAGGATCCTTTCTTTGACTTGTATTTCTGATGCAGTTCTTCCTCCTTTAACTTCAGAATGAAATCATTTATGTCTAATGTAGGAAGAGTGTCATTTTGTCTCAGATTAGACACAAATGGATCCAATTTGTCTGGCAAACCATCAGCTAAACTTGAAACTTCGTCTTCCATAGATGTTGCCACACCATGAGTATGCAACTCACTCATCAGATAATGGAATCGATCAATGATATCATCCGAGCTCTCATTCCCAATCGGAGAGAAGTTATCAAATTCCTTTTTCAGAGCTTTTGCCTTCTGTGCCTTTAGAGTTGCGTTGCCTTCATATCGTTTTTCCAAGGCCTCCCATAACTTCTTTGACTGCTTGTTCTCAGAGAACTGATAGAATATGTCCTTAGGTATAGACTGAGTAAACAAGGCATATGCTTTCTTTTCAGCATTATGCAGAGTCTCCTGGGATTCACTCATTCCTCCCAAAGTCAATTTTACACCATTAGCACTGACTGGTACCGTGTAACCAGTCTCAATAGAAGTCCAAAGATTGGGGTCAACTCCATTCAAGTAGATCTCAAACCGCTGTTTCCACTGAGGATACTCGTCCAACGTTAACAACTTCGGCGGTTTGTTGTGATTCCCATCTCATTCTCCAGAAGAAGAAGATTCTGGATACGAGAGTCTTTACCTGTAGTAAACGCAGCAAACTGATTTTTCATTGCTTAAACTTGACAAACTTAAGACTAAACAGATTCACTTGTGCGATTGAGCATGGTGACTGGATCAATCGTACAATTGAAGGATGCGAATGAGTTCAATCGTGCGATTGGATTCAGTCGTGCGAATGAAGAGTACGATTGAGGTCAACCAACTGGAATAGCTTAACCGTGCGAATGAACTGTGCGAATGAGTTCAGTCGTGCGATTTGAACTATGCGAATGGAATTCAGTCGTGCGATTGAGCTAATCATGAGACTGAGACTGCTGTTGTGGGAAAATGTCGAATTTTTGAACACTTTGACACGAAAATATGAATTTTCACGAACCCTAATCTGCCGTATGGTAAAAAGTCAAAACTTTAACACAAAGACTCGTCAAAAACAAGTTTTTGAAGCAAAAAATGGATTTTTTGATTGAAAACATTTATTTTAACACCAAAACTCTATGAATCCACGTAAAATCACGAGCCTAAGATCTGATACCACTTTTTAGGACCGTGTACGTACGGAGTACTATCGGATTATGTGTGAAACTAGATCAAATAGCGCGGAATTCTATTTGATTAGCGATCCGATCAGTGAGAACGAACAACCTGATCGATCTAACGATTAAAGAAACATTAAGAACGAGTTAGAATCCATCAGGAACGAATTATGAACTTGGATGGGCGACTTAGGAAGCTCTGGACGGCTAGGGTATGAAAGTATTCGAAGTGTTATGTTTTTCCACGAATTATGTGGTATTTATAGGTTTTAAGTGTCCATTCGTACGACTGAACCATTAGCATGGTTCAGTTGTGCGACTGACTCATGCGGTTGACTCATACGCATGACTGAAGGTTCAGTCGTGCGACTGAGTCAATCTTATGTCTCAGTTATACGACTGATCCAGTCACCTAGTTCAATTGTGCGACTGGTCCATAAGCATGGTTCATTCGTGCGTATGGTCCATAAGTATGGTCCATTAGCATGAATAACCATCCGACTAGGTTGAACATATTTCTAAGTCATTATTGACTTAGAACTATGCACAACAACATCAAACCTATATATATAAAGCTTATACATATGAATCATTCTCAATACAATAATAATATGATATAATCAACGACAAATAAAACATCAAAAAGCATATCATATTTCATTAAGTCATCACATTACATCAGTGTAAGAAATGAAAGACTATTACATTTAAGATCATAAACTAGGTACCAAATGTCTGGAAATTTTAATGTATTTACAAATAGTATCTATGCACAACAACATGCATAACAACATCAAACCTATATATATGAAGCTTATACATATTTAATGTATCTACAAATAGTAACCAAATGTCTGGAAATTTGTCCGAAATGACTAAGTGTCAGATCCATGTGCCTGAATAGTGTCCAAACGCCCAAAAGGCCCATGCGCCTAAGTGTTAATGACTGTGTAGCTCAGGCACCCATATAGTGGCAAAACGCCTAAACAGGGCAGAAACACCCAAACAGTTCCCATGCACCTAGACACTTATAATTATTTCTGAAATTTTAGGAAAAAACCCAGAATTGTAGGGTTTGACCCTAGTTTGACCCATTGGCTATGATTACCCATTTTAAGTATGATTATGGGATGGTTTAGGGTTATAGAATATATGATTAATGTATGGTATGTATAATGTGTTATCTTTTAATGGTATTCAAACGTATATATATTACATTATAAAATATGTTAAATATTATGTTATTACTTTACGTAGTATGACAAAGGAATGAAAGAACATAAAGAATAACGTAACGAAATGAAAGATAACAAATATGAGAAGTAAAACGTAATAAATGAAAGAATGGCTTGCAAGCAAATAATAAGGAGGTGCACGACCATGTTGTCGTTAGCTCAACTGTGACGCGGGTTAGCTACCCCAAAGGATGCACACAGGGTCAATCATTGAGATTGACAAGACCTTTGGTATGCCCTAGGTGACTGGGTCAGCTTCGTGCACAATGTTCATGGTTTAATTACCACAGGCCCAGCATCAGCTTCATGCACAATGTTCGGGGTATTACCAATTGGTTTGAATGAATGGGAGAGATGACATGCCCTAGGTGGCTGGGTCAGCTTTGTGCACAATATTCGTGGTTTAATTACCACAGGCCCAGCATCAGCTTCGTGCACAATATTCTGGGTATTGTTCATCGATCCGTATGAAAGTAAAAGAATGAGGTAACATACAGAGGAAAGTAAGAAAGTAAGAAAGAAAGAAAGTAAAAGAATGATGTTAAGTACATTACGAAAGTATGAGAACGAAAGTAAGAGATAATGTAAAGTATGAAACGAAAGTATGTATACGAAAGAAAATGTAAATGAAATGGAATGAAAGAATGAATATGATGAGGAAAGATAATGAATGATAATGAAAGATAATAATGATATTATCTATTTGTATGTATGATGCATGATCGCGTATGAAAGTAAAAAAGGGTTTTAACGAAAGTAAAGTATGTTATATTTTTGTAAAACTAGAACTCACTCAGCTATGCTGACTTTTACGTATTTTCCAGTTGCCAGGTAGGAGTTGCTGAGGATGGCACGGGGCAGCTACTTGCCATTTTTGGAATGGCATCTATTAGTATAACAATGACGTTTTTATGATGTAATGCAATTACGATATTTTCTAACTGTTAATTGTATTGTATTACTTTGCAAAAGCTGTCATTAATATATAAAATGGTTTTAATTAATTTCTGCTGTGATTTTTTGAATAAATGCATGTTTTATGTACGATGAATGACAAGCTGTGAGGTGCCCGGGAACGGGGCCTTACAATTTTTTTTTATTTTTTTCATAATTAACATGTTTTTTTATTTTTTAATATAATTTTATATATTGCAAATTCTGACCACCACGTCTTCTTCACCGTTACTTACTTGACATAAGAAAATTTAATGATGACTCAATTTGATCTTTTGATGGTCCAATTTAAGAAAAATATACATGAGTGACTAAATTAAAACATTTTTAAAACTTGGTTACTATTCTGTGACATTTTTATTTATTTTAATACCCTATTAAAAGTAAGTTTATTGTGTGATTGATAATCAATTTAAGTTAATAGTTTTTAACCGCTAACTTTAAGTTTTGAAATTTAAAATAATTGTAATTTTTAAGAAATTTTTTTATTATTCTTTAAAACAAACTATTTGTTTTAAATGAGTTTAACAAATTATAAAAATAATTTAATACTTGTTATATATTTTGATTGTGAAAATCCAGATTTTAACAAGTTTGATATTAGGTTAACGTGTTATAACATTTATAAAATTAAAGAACCACAATTGCAAAAAAAACATATGTAAATATAATGACTATGTGGATTTGAACTTGCACCCAAATCGCAATATGAAACTAGGACACGGGATCACAACATATTAATAATCACAAGCATGGACCTAAGTGCATCTACTTGTTTTGATTGTCTCCTACATACTCCCTGATTCGTCTCATCTCTAGTTTTGGCTTTAGGTCTTCTAATATTATGATATTTACAAAAGAAATACATAGTAAAAGAAAACACTAATCTATTATAACTTTAAGCCATCAAATTAGTCACACCATGAAAAACAAAAGTAACAAAAACAAATCACAACACGACCATTCAACCACAAGTCTAGCTACATTTACATATTAAACACAATCAAAATAATCCAGCCCATCTTTTGGTTAATTAAAACTTACCAGAAAGTAAATAAGTTATCCTAAATAATCTAGCTAGATCTAAAACTTTTAACAATTTTTAAAGTTTGTGATCTATAACCGTGACCATATCTGATTTGCATATTGTAAGTGTGGCTTTGAGTTTTTGGTTGGATTTATTTTATCAAACACTTGATAATTATTAATCAGATTAACAATAGATATCACAATAGATATAATAATAAAAACCAATACGAACCTCAGATGATCTAGGTTACAAATTATGCAAATACATATAATAATTAAGCTATTGATGAGATAATTATACCTTATCCAATTTCATAATCAAGAAAATAGAAATTTTACTTTTTAACACTTGCTATATTCATTCATTAATAAACTTAAAATATATATATAGATACATGCAACATAAATAGTTCCTATTTACTTGCAACCACCCCACAACTTGACTCTCACTAATCACTACAAATAACCATCACATCACTACTTTGACTCAATAAAAACATGTGACTAAATTACAAATGATCCTTAACCCGTGACCCGTAACTTGACCCAATTAAGATTAACCTAACAATGGGTCATAATCCAGGTTCTCAGGATTAACTGTCCATTCCATAGCAAAGATGCAACCAAGTTGGTGAGAGTCGGCAGCGACGATAGACGGTTTAATTGTGATCGACCAAAAAAAGTGGGCGTCTATGATGCTTTTCTTTTGTGTGCGATCAAAGGAAGAAAAGATAAGGATGTTTATTTCTCTTTTCTTCTTGAGTATCAAAAAAGTGATTAGTAATAATCTACTAACGGGTCCGTGTTAAATTAATATTAGCTCACGTGTTAATCGAAACTTGAAACTTTAACGTTTAAATATTTACGTTTATTAACAAATAATAACTAGTATTCATTATTAAATATCCAATAAGTTTTGTCAATGTCAGTTTATCAAATTAAGCTGATTTTAACGTTCGTTGTCCAAAGTGTAACTCTTATGGGTCATAGTTCGGTTGGCAACATCACGTAATCGAACCCGTACATAATTTCCAACAGGGGAGGCAGCAAACGGTTGGTGATGGTGATGCTCATGGGTTCATGGTGGTGCCATTGGCGGTTATGACGATGACGAGGTTGCATTGTCGGTGGTTGCTAAGTCCACTGTTGGTCCTGGTGCAAGTGGTGTTGGTAGTGGAGCTTGGAGAGATGTCTCATAGTGGTTTTGATGATTGCTTAGAACAACGTGAGGAGATAATAATATTAGCAGTCAATTAGGGTCCTAGAAAGATAATGCAAAACCAATGCCTACACCTGAAAATGATAATTTCCTACACCTGAAAATGATAATTTTCGTTTCCAAACTCTTTCCAAACTCTTCGTAGACAAAGAATAATTAAAGAACCCTTAGTCGATTTACTAAATAATAATGAATATTGTTTTTTTTTAAAATATAGCACGTGCCTTTATTCTCCGGTATATGAAAAAAGAAACGCTATGAACAGTATAACTCAGGGGTGGTTTTAGAATTTCAGCCTTAAATGTACAAGTTGTGAGGCTTGGTGTACAATCTTCATTGCGTGAATAGTGTTTAAAAGGGTTTCTTGGTTTCATTTGCACCTCAGAGTTGCACTAGAGCGCAAAGGTTTAAGGATAAGTCGCTCTAAGACAGAATACATGCATTGTAACTTTAGTGGTGAGGAGGAAGAGGACACCCAAATCAGTATTCAGGGTATAGCGGTCCTACAAACGTCTAGGTTCAAATACCTGGGCTTGTACCTACAGGAGGACGGAGAAATACACAGCGATGTAGCGCACCGTGTTCAAGCGGGATGGTGCAAGTGGAGAGCAGCATCAGGGATCCTATGTGATAAGGGGTTTCCAGCAAAACTAAAGGGAAAGCTATACCGAGTGGCAGTACGTCCAGCTATGCTATATGGAACAGACTGCTGGGCCATAAAGAAATCGCACGAGAAACAAGTAGAGGTAGCGGAAATGCGAATGCTGAGGTGGATGTGTGGTCACACAAGACTGGATCGGATAAGAAACGAAGTGTTTCGACAGAAGCTAGAAGTGGCTTGTATCGCAGATAAAATACGAGAGGGAAGATTAAGATGGTTTGGGCATGTCAAGAGGAGACCAATGGCGGCACCAGTTAGAGCAGTAGAGAACATCATCTTAGAGGGTAGGAGGAGTAGAGGAAGACCTAGATTGACTTGGGAAGAGGTAATTAGGCGAGATATGATACACTTGCACCTCTCTGAGCACATGATCGAGGATAGGAGTGAGTGGAGGCGTAGAATTAAAATTAAGGACTTTTAGTTCGACCTATAGGCAGGAAGGGTATTTGAAGTCTGGTTGCGGGACCTGATGTCTAAGTAGTCCATATCTGCCCTTTAACGGTGATTATACCTGCTCCTATGATATATGTATGCTATGTGTTGTATGTTTTATTGTATACTGTATGCTATGTGTCATATGATTTATTGTATGATGTCTTGCAATCGGTATGGCTTTTTGTATACTGTATGCTATGTGTTGTATGATTTGTTGTATGATGTCTTGCTTTCAGTAGGCTTTTGCTATCGAGTTGGGGGTCTCTTTGAAAGCGGTCTCTCTACCTAACAAGATAGAGGAAAGACTCGCCTACACCTACCCTCCCCAGACCCTGCTCTCGAGTAGGATATACTAGGTTTGTTTGTTTGTTTGTTTGTTAGTTGCAGACCTGTTCTTCACCCTTTGATGGTGGCTGGGTGGCCATTCACGGCAGTTGTTTGTCGTCCTCGTCAACTCATGTGTCGCCTCAGTTGTTTCTGATGGTGGTGGTGGCGGGGTTTCTTTTGTCATGCCACCTCCCCTTTGGCTTTCACTAGGTGTCATAAAGCTTGGACGGTTAATAACTCTAGGGTCATGGTAGATAGCATGGGAAATTGATCTTCCTGACCTTTACACTAAGCCAACAAGTTAAAATTTTTAAAATCATGTGGACTCGTGGTGGATAAAAAGTTTGTTCCACCATACCTCCCGAGTTCACTACTCGGAGTGTTTCCCCGTTAACGTTTATTACATTCATCCCTTAAAGTGCTATATAAATCAAACATTGGATCATTTGAATTTTCAGAATTTACCGCATGCCTTAATAAGTCATGGACTTGTTATGATTCACCATATTTTATTAAATAAACATTATACATTTTTCCTTATTGTTCGTTAAAATTAACTTTTAAAGTTTTACCATAAAATGGATCATTAACTTCTAAATCTAAATTAGAAGTAATTTTATCAAGTAAAGATTCAACCCCGCCCAAATTTATACAAGGGTTTAATGCAGCGGCACATGTAATTACTGGAGGCATTTCTTTAAAATATTTTTTATGTTTTTCTTTCATTGGGTTACCATATCCGAATAAGGTCTACCCCTAAACAACGTCACATTTAATTTTAACGTCATATAATAAATTTGTTGAAGTACTAAAGACTCGTTGGATAATAAGCTCCGGAAAGACAAGTAGTTGCGGTTTTAAAAATTTGAAGCAATTTGGTTAGTTCTTTAATAATGTACCAACCCAATGGATGGTAATTGTTTGCCTTTCCATGACTTACCAAACTATTATGAAAAGCTATTAAACTATCTGTTTGTTCAATAGCCTTTTCAAACATGTTACACGTAGAATTCCATCGTGTTGGTACGTCCCAATTCGAACCTAAACATTTGGAATTTGCATTTTTACAAAACTTGCGATATCTAGTATATCTTTGGTGTCAGGATCTCAGCCTCTCTCGTTGATCAATTAGATTATGTTTGCAGCGGATTTAGCTCATTAATTAGCAATTAAGCAAGAACATAAAAGATATTTCAAATTAAAGCATGAACATAGAGAGAAGGGTTTCTGCAAAACAATAAATATTCTATTGGTTCGCACGTTTCGGCCATTAAAACAGTATGGTTGCCCATCCTTTTATAGGCGGCAAAAGGATGGGCGTGATGTCCTTTTTCTGACATCACGGAATATTCAAATTACAACTGACAAAACATAAAACTACTGAAGATGTCAACAACTGACATCTTCTTACAAAAGTTCCTAAGTACTGACAAAAGTAAACTACTGAAACTATAACAGCTGAAGAACATTCTCTTCAGCTGTTGTACAACTACTGACACAAAATAAACTTCGGAAAAGGAAAAACCACCACAACAACTGAAGAGGACTTCTTCAGTTGTTGAGACAAACTCTGTCTTCAGTACTTGGTCTTCAGACTTGGCTTCGGAAGATGAAACTTCGGAAGATGTTACTTCGGAAGATGTAACAACTGATGACTTCAGTAGATATCATCAGTTGTTGTCTTCAGTCTTTTTCTTCAGACTTTGCTTCGGAAGATAGAACAGCTTCGGAAGATGTAACAACTGATGATCTCAGTAGATATCATCAGTTGTTGTCTTCAGTCTTTGTCTTCAGACTTTGTGCTTCGGAAGATCTTCAGTTCTTTGGATCTTCAGCCTTTTGATATCTTCAGCTGATGATCTTCAGTTCTTTTGTTCAGAATTTGTGCTTCGGAAGATCTTCAGTTCTTTGGATCTTCAGCCTTTTGATATCCTCAGCTGATATTCTTCAGTTCTTTGATCTTCAGAATTTGTTCTTCAGACTTCATCATTTCAGCAGAGAGCTGGCACTAAGATGCTCTCAAGCCTGACATTCAAGCAAGAGAACACAATAGCTGATGAGAGTCCTCAGTTCCTCTCTGACCTTCCGGCAAGAGAACACAATAGCTGATGAGAGTCTTCGCTTGTTGTTGTAGTGGCATGTGGACTTAGAGGTTTCCTGATCTTGGCTCATTGGTTCTTTTGGTCCAACAAACTCCCCCTGAACCAATGCAGCCAAAACCTCTAATTATTGGATGTCCCACTTATTGGTGGCATAAAGATTGGTCTATTTCCTCCTAGATCAGATTAGGAGTTGACCCAGATAAGCACTGGCCGGAGAGGTAGTCTCAAGTGTTTGTTTGGCTAAGTATGGATGGGAGCTCTGTCTTGGGGAATTGGACACAGAGCTGTTCTCCCATCCATGAGATCTACCTCCCATGTACAAGCCGTAGGATTCTCGGGTGTAGGCCTGAAGAAAGATCATTTCTTCTTCTTTGGACATGTCTTCAGGCTCACCATCAAATAATCCTTCCCGACCGTACAGCTCTGAGATGAACTTGACCTGTCTTCCATTTTTGAGCTCAAGTGTTGTGGTTTGTCTGTATGCAAACTCATCAGGATGTTTACCCTCCAGCAACAAATTGAGCTCGTCCCTATGGAAATTCTCAAGCCTCTTATAGACCAGACCCTTCCTGACCACCCTATCATCTAGCATTGAAAAGGGTGATCGGCCGGCTCTATAGGCTTTCTCGAATTCCTCTACTATTTCCCAGGGTGTTATTACAAAAGCCACAGAGATCACTTCATCTACGATTCTCTTTAGTTGGCTTTTGTATCTCACAGGCATGTCCTTTTTGACTATCCTGTAAGACACCCTTGGGTCAGGCCAAGTTCTCACCTTATCCCTTTCATATTGATAGGTTTGTTTCAAGGTGAATAATCTCAGAGCTTCTTTCTGCATATTTATTATAGAGGTCGAAGCAGCATAACATTTGTCAATACTTTTCTGCATTTCCTCATCATGTCGCTTTTGCTGCTCCTCCTCTTCTAACTTAGCCCTCACAGTGTCCTGCTGTGAGGTGGGAGTGATGGTTTGTGATTTGGCTTTGGGTAAAGGTATAACTGCTGAAAGTGGCAGACTATCCTCCTCATCCTCCTCTTCTTCATCTTGCAGCCTCAGCACCCTTCTCTTCTTCTTCAAGGGTGGATCATTGGTTGCGGGTTTTGGTGGTAAAGGAGTTGGTTTTGTGGGTTGTGGTTTGGTGGTTGGTGTGGGAATGTTGGCAGGCACTGCTAGCAGCCTAGAGATAAGGGCTGGTTTGGTTAGCTTGACTAGCAGTGTCCTGTTCCCAGCACCGGCTTCAGATAGGGCCTCTGCGACCAGTCCCTTTGTAAAATCACCAGCTGAACAAATCTTGGTGGTTATTGCCAAGAGTTTGTCCCTGGTCCATGCCTTAACATCAAGGACTGGTCTGCCCAGGTACTTCGAAGTGAACCTACTCATAGCCTCAAGTTTTTGTCTTTCCTCTTGGCTAAGAGTAGTCCATCGGTACTCAATCTCCCTCTTCTCCATATTCCTGATCTCTTGATCTAGCAAGGCAGTGTCCTTGTCAAAGCCTTGCCTGAACAGCTGTTCAATGACTTTGTTCATTGAACGGGTATGTTCAGCATCAGCCTCCTTGACAAGGGCTGCTAGATCAGGATCAGCCACCTTCTTTCCCTTTCCCTTATTCTTATCAGTGACACTGAAATCCTTTTGGATGTCAGTCACTTTTATTGGCTCTACCTCCCTCTCTTTCCTCTTCCCCTTCTCCCTCACCTTCCCAGTCTCCTCAACCAACTCCCTCTCAACCACCACCTCTTTCTCTGCCTCTCCCTCTTCCTCACCCCTCTTCCTCTTGGCTTGCACTGATGTCTCCCCCTTTTTGGGTGCATTGGTTGGGGTTTGACTATCAGCAAGCGCCTTAGAAACGGCAACCTCCACCAAGGGCTGTATGTATGTGGGAAGCCTCTCATCAAGGGTCTGAATTACTATATTTTGAAGTATGGGTGTGATGAGAGGTAGGGATTTCTGGAAGATAGCATCCAGCTGCTCAGGGGGGTTCTGACCCTGAGAGCTAGTGCCAGAAGCAGGGGCTGGTGGCCGAGTTTGTGGGGTTGGCTCAGTGTTTGTGAGACCTTCGGGTGAAGGTGCCATCTGTTGGGTAGTGGTGGCAGATGGACTTCTATCCTGAGTCATCTGAGCAAGCAGCTCTTTGAGTCTGCTTATCTCATCTTCAAGGATAGTGTTTTGAGCAACTACATCAAAGAAGAAGCTCAGGTCATCATCAGCATAAGCTGAATCACCTGACCTCCTGACATTGTCAGGATGAACATGTCCTGAGTGTGGCTCAGTAATGACATGTGCCCCTTGATCTTGGTACTGGGGACTTCTGGCCTCCGGATTGGATCCATCATCGGCCATTGCCTCTGGTGAGGTCTTAGAGATGTTACCAGCTTCACCCTGCTCAGATGTTGATGCAGAGGAAGTGGCAGCCTCACCAGATTGTTCTATCTCCCTAACCACACCGGGAGACTGAACTGATTCTCTGTGCTGTGGGCTCCCATCGGCACTTGTACCCACCCCCTCTTCGGTTGGAGTCTCCCCAGGTGTAATAGGTTTCTGGGGAGAGGGTGGAGTGCTTAGATCAGTCAGCACTCTGGCTATTACCAGTGTTGGGCTTAGTGGGGCAGTCTCCTCAGTATGTGGGCTAGAAGCAGTATGCACATGGGGAGGACTGTGCTCTTCAATGGCAGCCTCCTCAAGTGAGGAAGACCCCAGTAATGTGGTTGCCCCAAAATTGGTTACATCAGGCTCCTGTTGAGAGGAAGCCTGTGCGGTTGTGGTGGGTGGAGTCGTGGTACCTGCTGGGAGAATCGAACCAGCATGCACATCCTGCCTTTGTGTGGCAGGGGCATCCTCAGGGGACTCATCTCCCTGAGTAGCCTTTGTGGGCTTCTTTTGGCTTTTGGCTTGGTGGGGACTTTGGATTTGGAGGTGGAGGCTGTGGGTTCCAGCTGCGTGGGTTTTCGCAGCCGGCCAGCCTGTTTGAGTGTGGGGTCAGTGTTGTGCCTGGAGTATACCTCAGCTTGAACAGCCATGGCAGGGACCCCAGTGCCAACTAGTCCCTCAGCCAGAAGCTGGTATTCGATCATGGCCATTATGAACTGTGGATACAAGTTCCAACGGTTAGAAAAGATTTTGTGGCCATGTCCTTGAGTTCCAAAAATAAAATATTAGTAAAATTTAGTGGTTGTTTCTCAAGGATAGAATACAATACCTGTTGCCACCTTGTTGACATCTGGTCCCATGAGGAGGTTTTGGGAGCCAGACAAACATTTACCATGTGGAAGATTAATCGTTGAGGGTCAGGGAAGTGTTTCTTCAACAAGGTAGAGGCTGATAGGTTACCCTGATAGTCATGAGATGTGAAGGAAAGATCAAGGGTACCTTTGGGGTAGGAAGTTGGGTGAGTGGCATCATCCAGCTCTAGGGTTTGGCGTAGAATAGCTGGGTGATAACCACCGGTTTGCCGTTGACGGAGGACCGGAGAGAGACCTCGCCATCATGCTCTCCAGTGTGGACGGTCACATTTGTCCAAAACTCCGTCAAGGAGTCGGTGTATATGATGGGGTTGATGAGAAATGCCGTTTTGTATGGGGAGTCGTGCATGAGATCGACGGCATTGTGAAACTTTGGCCATAATGGCGATTTAGTGAGATGTGCGACACAGTTGTGTCTAGGCTTTATGTGCAAGGACGCCATTAATGGTGGATTTTCAGAGGGTTTGGTAAGATTAGGGCAAGTGAAGTAAATGCTCTGAAAGTAAGATATTTATAGGGTAGGCTAAAGGTTGAAAGGAAACTACGGAAGGTTTTGGTGTTAGTCATTAGTTGTAATAACACCTGATGACGTGGTTTTAACCTTCAGTGTTTGTAACTTCCGAGGACTTGGTATTAGTCTTCAGTAGTTGAAACTACTGAGACCTTGGTTTTGTCCTTCGGAAGTTGTAAACGTCGGAAGAATTACTATCTTCAGTAGTTATGAACTACTGATGACCTAGTAGTCTTCTTCAGACGTTGTAACAACTGAAGACTTGGTGTTAGCCTTCAGTAGTTGTGAACTACTGAGATCAGTAGTTGTGAACTACTAAAGACATGGTTTTGTCCTTCAGTTGTTTGTGTATGAAACATCAGCTGTCGTTATCAGCTGATGAGAAATTACTCACCAGCGGTTTCCGTCAAATCAGTTGTTTCATACTAGCCTCCACATTTACTCATCAGCTCTTTGGCTGACTTTCAGATGTTTCATTGACCCTTCAGCTCTTGGGAATATGCCTTCAGCTCTTGGGAACAGATGTTCACAAGTGCTGATGAAATAGTCTTCCGAGCTGGTGAACAAATTTTGCAGTACTTGTGTAAGATTACACATCAGTACTTGTGAACAAAATTCGTTCTTCAGTACTTATTTATTGAAAATCATACATCAGTAGTTGTAATCCACTTCACTACATCAGTTGTTTACAATAAATTAAAGTACATCAGTACTTTGAGTTATTTTAGTCTTCAGTAGTTGTGAAAGAGCTGAAGACTAAATTACTCATCAGTACTTGTATTTGACCTTAGCTCTTCAGTAGTTGTGAGTTTGAGTGCATCAGCATAGGTCAAATCAATCAAGCTGCAGCATACCAAGCCTTAGTACCAAATTTTGGAATGTGGCACTATCTAAAGGCTTAGTAAAAATGTCTGCAAGCTCATCAGCACTAGGCACAAACTTAGGATCAATCAGACCTTTCTCATAGCAATCCCTGAAAATGATGTCTGATCTCAATATGCTTGGTCCTAGAGTGCTGGACTGGATTCTTAACAATACAAAGAGCTGAAGCACTATCCATTAATAATGGAGTCTTAGTCTCAGTAATGCCATAATCCAGAAGTTGGTTCTGAAGCCAGAGTATTTGAGAGGTACAACTTGCAGCAGCAATATACTCAGCTTCAGCAGTGGATGTAGCAATTGATGTTTGTTTCTTACTCTGCCAAGAAACTAAACAATTGCCTAGGAATTGGCAACCACCAGAAGTGGATTTTCTGGTGACTTTGCATCCTGCATAGTCACTATCAGAGAAAGCAACTAATTTGCATGAATGCCCAGCTGAATACCAAAGTCCTAGTGATTGGGTACCTTGCAGATATCTAAAGATCCTTTTGACTGCAATCAAATGGGATTCTTTAGGTGCAGCCTGAAATCTAGCACAAGCACATGTTGAAAACATGATGTCTGGTCTAGAAGCTGTAAGGTACATCAAGGACCCAATCATACATCTGTAAAGGGTTTCATCAACCGCTTTACCTTTCTGATCAACATCTAGTTGTGTGATGCTGCTCATGGGAGTAGAACAGGGCTTACAGGATTGTAAATCAAACTTATTCAGCAACTCTTTGGTATACTTGGACTGATGGATGAAGATTCCATCATCCAGTTGTTTGATTTGCAAGCCCAGAAAGTACTGTAATTCTCCCATAGCACTCATTTCAAATCTTAGCTTCATAAGCTTTGTAAATTCATCACACAACTTTGGATCAGAGGATGCAAAGATGATATCATCAACATAAATCTGAACAAGGAGCTTATGTTGTTCCACAGTCTTGATGAATAAGGTTTTATCAATGGTGCCTCTAGAGAACTTGTTCTCTAGAAGAAAGGTTGAGAGTGTCTCATACCAGGCTCTAGGTGCTTGCTTCAGCCCATAAAGAGCCTTATCAAGCTTGTACACCCAATCAGGATGTTTATTGTCCTCAAAGCCTGGTGGTTGACACACATAAACCTCTTCTTTGATTTTTCCATATAGGAAGGCACTTTTGACATCCATTTGATAAACCTTAAGACTGTGAAAGGCAGCATAAGCTAAGAATAGTCTGATTGCTTCCAGTCTTGCCACAGGTGCAAAGGTCTCATCATAATCGATGCCTTCCTCCTGTGCAAAACCTTGAACAACCAGTCTTGCCTTGTTCTTGACAATTTGGCCCTTCTCATCTGTTTTGTTCCTAAATACCCACTTGGTGCCTATAGCACACTTACCTTTGGGTAATGGAACAATCTCCCACACTTGCTGTTTCTTGAATTGAAGTAGCTCAAGCTGCATAGCTTCCACCCATCCATTGTCTCTTAAAGCAACATGATAGTTCTTTGGCTCTTGCTGACTGATGAAGAGAGCATAGAAGCAGAAGTTGACAATTGATTTCTGGTTGAAACTCCAGCATGAATATCACCAATGATTTGTGAAGTGGGGTGATTCTTGAGCTCTTGATAAACTATGATATCTGTGCAAGTGTTTGTAGACCCATCAGCAGCAACAGATGGTGATGGAGATTCCTGAAACCATGTAGAGGATGGCAGCTCAAATGAAGTAGAGCAAGCAGAAATCTCATCAGCATTTGTAGTGGATGGAGCTGCTGAGGCTACAGGAGCATCAGGTTCAGTGGAATTAGGCAGGTTGTCACTGAACTTGAAGAGGTGAGTACTGACTTCATCATCTTCAGTACCACCAGGTGGAGATCTGTTGACAGGCTCAACAGATGGAGGTTGATAAGGAACATATTGCAGTATGTCCAGATCAAACAGCTCCACAGGGTTTTGTGGAATCTTGTCCTTTGGAGATTCATTGAACTTAACATGCAAAGTTTCTTCAACCCCTTTGGTTCTACAGTTGAAGACTCTGTATGCTTTGCAAGTTGATGAATAACCAACAAAGTACCCTGCATCCACCTTACTAGCAAACTTATGGAGTGGGTTGCTAGTGTTGAGAATGAAACAAGGACACCCAAAGGCTCTGAAGAATGAAATAAGAGGGGCCAAATGATGAAGAACTTCATAGGGAGTCTTCATCAACCTCTTATTTACTAAGGCTCTATTTTGCACATAGCAAGCTGTATTGACAGCTTCAGCCCAAAAGGTCAGTGGCAGCCCAGAGTCAGCCAACATTGACCTTGCTGCTTCAATGAGGGTCCTGTTCTTTCTCTCCACCACTCCATTCTGTTCAGGAGTTCTTGGAATGCTAAACTGCCTTCTAATTCCCTTGGACAGGTAGAAGTCATCAAGTGTGTGGTTTCTAAATTCTGTTCCATTGTCACTCCTCACACACTTGACCTGTAGGGAATACTGCTTTTCTACTTGTAACACAAAGTTCATTATTGTCTTTGCTGCTTCATCCTTGGAGTGCAAGAAGAAAGTCCATACGAACCTGGAGTAATCATCCACAATTACCAGGCAGTATTTCTTCTTTGCCATGCTCATTACTCTGACAGGACCAAAGAGATCCATGTGCAGAAGTTGTAAGCAGGCAGTGGACTTAGGTTCTTCTATTGAAGGGAATGAAACTTTGTGTTGTTTTCCTTTCAAGCAAGCAGTGCAGTCATCTTCACACTTGAACTCCTTCAGAGGCAATCCTCTTACTAAACCATGGCTTATAAGCTGATTCATGTTCTTGAAATTAACATGACCCAACCTTCTATGCCATAGTGTAGACTCTTGAGGAGATGCCTTGGAGAATAGGCAAGGATGGCCTTTTAGATCCATCTTTTTGGAAAGATCTAAGGCATACACTCTTCCTGTCCTGTTGGCCTTCAGAGAGTGTGTTTATCCAATGCCTTGTCAATCAAACTCAGAACTTTGGATGACAGAATCCTACAGTTCTGGCTTGTGAAAAGAGCAACATGGCCTTTGTCACACATTTGACTGACACTCAAGAGGTTGTACTTGAGATTCTCCACATGGTTAACATCATCAAACCTTATTTCCCCGTTGGAAACAAAGCCTTTTCCGACGATGTAACCCTTTGCATCATTGCCAAAAGAAACAAATCCCTTCTTTCCTTGAGAGTAGTCATTAAGAAGGGAGCTGCTTCCAGTCATATGCATGGATCCTCCACTGTCTACATACCAGATGCTTCTATGGCATGTTGAAGAACCCTGCAAACACAACCATGTGTTAGTTGGTCTTGGAGACCCAAACCTGCTTGGCCTTGGGTCTGATCTCAGCTACAGATGTAGCACTAACAGGTGTGTTGTGTGTGACAGCTTGAGGTGAAGAAGATGGTACAGAAGAGGAAGCTTTTGGCTTGGACTTCCTTTTCTGTGGTTTCAACATAGGAGCAGCTAAGTGGTTGACTCTTCCCACTAGTTGCTGAACCATCATCACCAACTGTGTCTGGTTTTGTGATAAAGCCTTCAGCTCTTCAGACACATTGGAGTTTACTGATGATGAGTTCCTATGTTGTACCATCTTTTTCTGAGCAACCTCAGCTGTTGTCTGAGAAATCCCTACCTTAGATTTAGCTTTGGACTTAGGGATTTCAGACTTGGATGTTGCCAGTACAAACTTGGTTTCAAACTCACTCTTCATTTTATTGATGCTCTCAGAAATTTTCTCCTTCTGCTTGAGTTTGGAACCCCTTTTGTACCAGCAATCATCAGTAAGATGATTGAACAAGCCACATATCTCACATGGCTTTTTCTTCATCTTATGCTGATCATCAGCTGAAGAGGATTTAACTGCTGAAGACTTGTTCTTCAGCTGTTTGTCATCAGGACTAGCAGTTTTCTTCCTAGTGCCTGCTTTCCTGGTATCCTCTTTAGCTGTCTTCAAACCTTTCCTACTGTTAGTTTTCTTCTCTTTAGTGCTAACAGTATTTGAGGTTTGAACTTCAGATGTTGTCACTTGCTCTCCAGTACCTTCAGTACTTCTAGTGACAACTTCTGAGTTGATCAGCCTTTTGGTCATGTGATAGTCTATCTCTGATGATGCTGATTCAGAGGATAGTAAGTCACATGATGAGAAGGATTGGTTATTGCTCTCCCCATCAGATTCAACTTCTGCTCTTGAAATGAAGTCTGTGGGAGGAGCAGTGTGATTATAACCAATTCCAAACTTCACATTGGAAGCTGTTTGCTTGCTAAGAAGCATTTCAAAACCCTTGCATGATTGCACCCATCGATCACACTCAACTTGGGTGGAAGCAAGAGTTTCCTTGAGATCTTTGTACTTCTCAAGAAGTACATCTTCCCTAGCTTTAGCATCTTTGATTTGGCAGTTAAGCTTGTAAATCTCATCATTTTTATCTTTTAGAACAACCTCAAAATCAGCTTTTCTTTTGGAAATAATGTGCTCAAGCTCAAGATTTTTATCTATTAAAGCTACATTTGCTTCCCTAATAGAAGCAAATGCTGCTATGCATGACTCTGAACAAAGCTTGGCTTTTGCCTCAGTGGATACCTGAGATGAGGCATTAGATGATGACCCTTCAGCAGATTCAAGGGCCATCAGAGCAAGATTTCCAAAAGGTTGGTCACCACCATGTTGACCAGCACCTTGGAGTAGTGGTTCCTGACCAGATAGCTCTTCTGGTAGACTACTCCAGTCAACAGCAGTTGGGGTGAAAAAGCTTTGTTGTTGAGGTTGTGTGTGTTGATGAGATTGGGAAGAATGAGGCTCTGGAAGAGCATGAGGTGGTTGAGCCGAGGGTGCTTGAGTTTGACCAGGCTGAGGCATGTAGTAACAGGGGTAAGAATAAGGCATATGACCCTGTGGCACAAAATAAGCAGGTGGTGCTTGTGCTTGAGATGGATGGGGAGAACTGTAGGAAGGTTGCCCTTTGTGCTGTGAGCTATTGCTGGGAAAAGTCACAAAGGGTGCAGATGAGTTAGATCCAGATGATCTACACTCTCTTGCAAAGTGTCCAAGCCTTTGGCACTTGTGACACCTCAACTTGCTCTTGTCAAAACCAACTTTGGTTCTACCAGAGAGTCCTGGGAATTTCCTACCAGTTCTTTTGTAGAACTTCTGAGATCGGATATTTATCATAGCCATTTGGTTCAAAATATCCATCTCTTCCAGATCATCATCTGGAATGCCCTTCAAATCCTCCATCAGAAAGCACAAGTTGTCACCACCACCTCCTGAACTACTAACACCAACAAAAGCTTGTCCTGAGTTGGTAGAGAAATCGATATGCTCATCATAAGAACTTTCAGATGAAGCATATTCTGACTCATGACTTATCAAGGCAGTATTACCTTGGACAAAGTCATCAGCAAGTTTGCCAGAAGATGACAACTTCCTCTTTTGCTCTACTTCTCTCTTAAAAGTGAGTAGCTTCCCATGAAGTTGGGTGAGAGATAGAGTGTCAAGGTCAGCACTAGAGCGTAGGACAATGGTATATGTGTCCCATCTCTCAGGTAATGACCTGAGGAACCTGTTGTTCATCTGGCTTTTGGAGTACTCTTGTTTAACCATCTTTAGCTCAGAGATTAAACAAGAGAACCGTTCATACTGCTGGGTCAGAGTCTCACCCTTTCTATATGAGAAGGTCTCATATTGTTGGGCAAGGATTTCCCTATTGTTTGCTAAGACCGAGTCAGTTCCTCCAAATTGTTCCTTTAGAGCAACCCATAGGTCATGAGCAGACTCATGATGCAAGAGTCCTGAATATATCTCGTTTGGAATGGCCATGGCTAAAATTCCATGGGCTCTGGCATCAATTTCGAACAGCTTTAGATCTTCGTCCGAATATTGTTCAGGTTTCTTGGCAACCTGTTCATTAGACTCCAGGACGTTCACCATAGGCTTGTATGGCCCATGCACCACTGACTTCCAACAACCAGCACTGTTGACAGCCAAGTGGTGCAGCATACGTCTTTGCCATATGTTATACTCGTTCCTAACCAGCATTGGAGGCTTGGTTGCGGAACCAGTATTGTGAGGATCATTGGTTGGTGTTGTCATCTCAGATTTTGGTCAAAAACAAGTTTAAACACGACAAAACGTAGCTCAAAACCACCAAAAGATCTCAAGATTTTGGCCGGAAACTGCAGAAACTTACTCTCTATGACTAACTCTTGCAAATTGCTAATTCGATCAAACTGAGAGATCAAAAGAGCAGTTTCAAATGATCAATGTTGAAATCGATCAATGATTAACCGGCTCTGATACCATTTGTCAGGATCTCAGCCTCTCTCGTTGATCAATTAGATTATGTTTGCAGCGGATTTAGCTCATTAATTAGCAATTAAGCAAGAACATAAAAGATATTTCAAATTAAAGCATGAACATAGAGAGAAGGGTTTCTGCAAAACAATAAATATTCTATTGGTTCGCACGTTTCGGCCATTAAAACAGTATGGTTGCCCATCCTTTTATAGGCGGCAAAAGGATGGGCGTGATGTCCTTTTTCTGACATCACGGAATATTCAAATTACAACTGACAAAACATAAAACTACTGAAGATGTCAACAACTGACATCTTCTTACAAAAGTTCCTAAGTACTGACAAAAGTAAACTACTGAAACTATAACAGCTGAAGAACATTCTCTTCAGCTGTTGTACAACTACTGACACAAAATAAACTTCGGAAAAGGAACAACTGAAGAGGACTTCTTCAGTTGTTGAGACAAACTCTGTCTTCAGTACTTGGTCTTCAGACTTGGCTTCGGAAGATGAAACTTCGGAAGATGTTACTTCGGAAGATGTAACAACTGATGACTTTAGTAGATATCATCAGTTGTTGTCTTCAGTCTTTTTCTTCAGACTTTGCTTCGGAAGATAGAACAGCTTCGGAAGATGTAACAACTGATGATCTCAGTAGATATCATCAGTTGTTGTCTTCAGTCTTTGTCTTCAGACTTTGTGCTTCGGAAGATCTTCAGTTCTTTGGATCTTCAGCCTTTTGATATCTTCAGCTGATGATCTTCAGTTCTTTTGTTCAGAATTTGTGCTTCGGAAGATCTTCAGTTCTTTGGATCTTCAGCCTTTTGATATCCTCAGCTGATATTCTTCAGTTCTTTGATCTTCAGAATTTGTTCTTCAGACTTCATCATTTCAGCAGAGAGCTGGCACTAAGATGCTCTCAAGCCTGACATTCAAGCAAGAGAACACAATAGCTGATGAGAGTCCTCAGTTCCTCTCTGACCTTCCGGCAAGAGAACACAATAGCTGATGAGAGTCTTCGCTTGTTGTTGTAGTGGCATGTGGGACTTAGAGGTTTTCCTGATCTTGGCTCATTGGTTCTTTTGGTCCAACATTTGGTTATTACTAAAAATGTCACGTAACATTCTTTTAAAACTATCTTTTTGCGTCTCAATCGTTCTTAAATCGTCTTGAACGGCTAAGTTTATGATGTGTGCAACACATCGACTATGAAAAAACATACTGTCACACATTGGTTTATATTTTAATTTTAAATGATCGATCGCAAAAGTGTTATTTGACGCATTGCAAAAGATATAAAAAATATTTTGTTTTCTAATTTATACGTTTTAATAACTTTATCCATAAGAAAAAAAATGTTTTGGCCGGTGTGAGGATAATCAAACAATTCAAATGCAATCGTACGTTTGATCATTTGCCACGAATCAGGTTCAACCCAATATGCGGTGACACAAATGTACAATTCCGGTGAACCGTGAGGAGTCGATCAAACATCACTAGTTTGTAAATTTTCAAAATAAGATATTAATTCATTTTTAGCTGTTTTTCACATTTTTAAACAATTTTTTCGAAGAGTAGCACGACTTACATTGGTGTAACGTGGTTGTAGAGTTCGTTGAATGAGTCGAGTCAAACGTTCGTTGTCGAAATGTTTGAACGGCAAGCTTTCTTGAATTACAAAATGCTCCATTTGCTCTCGAACCGCATCAACGTTATAAGGCCAAACATTTCCTTTGTTTGTTATCTAAGCCTGACCTTGAGACGGTTCACCTTTCAACGCCTTACAATATTTATTTGCAATGTGATTTCTTAACGTTGTGTTTGCATCTTTTTGAAAAACTTATGGCAAAACTTGCAACGACCCTTGTTCGGACCGCTTTCCATTTGACATAAATCCTAGTTGCACCATACTTCGGGGTTCCTATTCGTTGGAAGGATTTCTACCACCAAGTCGCTTGAAGACGCATCACAACCAACGGAAGATTGAGCACTTAATGAAGTCATTTGAAAGAGTTTTGAGAGAGTTTTTTGTAAGAGAACCGAGAGCGAAAGTATTGAGTGTTTTTGCGATTTTTAAGAGTAGAGAGCGTTTTAAGTTGTTGTGATTCAACTAAAACATCAAAATACATATATATACTAACCTAATGGGGGTATAATGGTAAAAAAATACTCAAAAAACGGTCAAAAAATGGTCCAAACGGTCAAAAAACGGCTATATAGCCGTTGGGTAATGGCTAGTATGCAAAACCGGTTTGAAAACTGGTTTGGGGGCCGGTTTAGGAACCAGTTTAGGGGTCGGTTTAGGAACCGGTTTGGGGGACGGTTTAGGAACCGGTTTGAAACTGGTTTTAAACCGGACCGGTTTCTGAACCGATTTGAACCATCAACACCCAATGTGCCATCCTTCTTCTTTACAAAAAGGACAGGGGCTCCTCAAGGTGAAGTGCTATGTCGAATAAAGCCCTTATCTAAAAGCTCCTGAAGTTGTGATGACAACTCATGTAGTTCGTTCGGTGCTAATCGATAAGGTGCCCTAGCAATCGGGGCTGCGCCGGGAGTCAGTTCGATTTGGAATTCCACTTGGCGGTGAGGTGGTAGTCCAGGAAGATCCTCTGGAAATACCTCTGGGAAGTCACGCACTACGGGAATGTCCTCCATTCTCCTTTCTTCCGCTTGCTTATCGGTGACGAGTGCTAGGATAGCCAAACGACCTTTTCGCAATAACTTTTGTGCTTTCATGTACGAAATGATACCTATCACCGCACCATTCCTATCACCTCTGACTATAAGGATTTCGTCACCAACATGGATCCGTATGATCTTCTCATGGCAGATGACTTCTGCCTGCTTATTAGAGACCCAATCCATGCCTGTCACCACGTCAAAACTCCCCAGCATAACAGGCATAAGATCTATAGCGAAAGTATGACCAGCAAGCTCTATCTTACAATCTCTAAGGATATGCGTACATGGATCTGTTTACCCTCCGCCAATTCTACGGTGTATTTAGGTTCTAAGGCGGAGGGTGTATCACTTAGAAGACTACAGAACTTTAAGGACACGAAACTCCTATCGGCTCCAGTATCGAATAGTACCGTAGCAAAACATACATTGACAGAAAACCTATTAGTAACAGTCGTAGGGTCGTTTAGAGCCTCACCTGAGCCAATGACGAAGGCTCTCCCTTTGGCTCCATTGCTATTGCTACCATTACCATTGCCATTGCCATCATTGTTGTTGTTTCTGGGTTTGTTGTTATTGTAGCCAATGCATTTATTGTCATTACCATTTTTCCTCAGTTGCGGGCAGTTTCGCCTGTAGTGCCCTTCCTTCCCACATTCGAAACAACCTTTGGGAGTCTCCTGAGGTTGTTATGGCTTCATTAACAGTTCACCATGACAGTCTTTAGTTGCTTGTCCCATCTTACCACAGTGCTGACACTTGAAATTTTCACACCTTCCCACATGGTGGTAGTTACACCGAGTGTACTTTGGATGTTAACCGCCATAACCACTGGGTCCTTGATTGTTTGAAGCCGTCTAGTTGAAGTTGCGATTGTTATCGAACCTTTGTTGTTGTTGCTCAACCGGCTGTTGTTGCTGAGGTTGATGTTGACCTTTAGACGATGATGATTTGTTGCTGTTGGAAGTATCCCACTTCCTCTTGTTATCGGGCACGCTCGCCACAGCGTCCCGCTTTGGTAAACGTCCTTGCTCCACTGCTTGATCGGTCAGCTTATGAGCTAGACGAATGGCTTTTTGAATCGTAGTAGGGTTGGAAGCAGTCACCATGCTCTAAATTTCAGGTACCAACCCCCGAATGTAGTGCTCGACCCTCTTATGTATTTCGTTTACCATTCCCGGGCATAGAGTGGCTAGTTCATGAGTTCGGGTAGTGTAGGCCTCGATTTCTGAGCCCTGCATCTTAATTTGCCAAAACTCCATCTCTAGCTTTTGTACTTCATTTCAAGGATAGTACTCCTCAGTTATCATCTCCTTGAATTCAGTCCAGGGAAGCTCATTTGCCATAGCTTGCCCTAGCATTTGAACTTGCGTGTTCCACCAGGATAAAGCAGCACCTTCCAGGGTCCCGGTGGCATATTTCACCTTCTCAACAGGTGGGCAGTTGCATTTAGAGAAAACCGAATCTGTCTTCTCAAACCATCGTACTAGCCCTACAGCCCCTTTAGTCCTGCTGTTGGTGTGTGGCTTACAATCTATAAAGGACTTATAGGTGCATACTGGTGGTCCTGTTTTAACACAACAAACATTGATCAGATATCCTATACAGTTAACATGATATTTGATTTAACTTTCTATCATCATTTACCTGTTGGCTGTCCCGGCTGGGCAGCAGCCACTGCTGCCTGAACATGTTCGTTTATCAGGTCAGCTAACTCAGCAGGGGTCATGCAATATGGCACCGCCGCCATGGTCTCCGGCGCCACATCCACGTCCGCGCCCACGCCTCCGTCCACGTCCACGTCCACGGGCATCCATTTTTCACTTTACATTCACAAATACAATAATAAGTAATATCAAACACATTTATCTCATCGAAGTACAGTAAATAATAAGAAATAATAAATCATCACAACCATAACATTCATAACAAAAATAATAACCAAGAAAAATAAATTATAAATGAGTCACAATGTATTCACCAATGTCAAAATTTTAGTTTGTCGTTCGGGTGGGGATACAACCCTTCCGACATAGGATTTAAAAGAGAGAAACACTACATAGTCCAAGTCATGTAAACGAAATAAATCGACGACATCCGACCCATCGCTGTCATCTCCCATCTCCTCCGGTTCCTCCTCCACGGGTTCCTCCTCGGGTTTCTCCTCCTCCTCGGGGGCTCCTCACGATCATCATCCTCAGGGTTCTCTACAGGAGCAGAAGCTATGGTGATCTGAAGTGCTTCCAATTGGGCTTCTAAGATAGCAATTCTATTGTCGGCTGCTTCATCCCGCTGTTCCCGAGCAGTCATGCGTCCTCTAAGCGCTATAAAACCGTCTTCCATGTGGTGACACCCATTTAGGGTCTTCCCGTGTCGTCTCGAGTGCATCCAGTTAATGTCATAGCTTGTACACCTTGTGCTGCAGTGTATAAACATCACCCGTGAGTCGCCTGACTCGTTGGTGCTCAGTATCCAGTGCAGCCACCAGTGTAAGAATCACTTGCTCATTGGACTGCACCGTCCGTTGGAGTGAAGGCATTGGCTGATCAGTGTTATTCCTAGTCCTGGGCCTCGGGATAGGTACACGCTCCCTATACATGATGTGGTCTACGAACTCAGGGTAGAAACTCTAGTCTTGTGGAGGGTCACGCTCCATTAAAGCAAAAGGTTGATCCTAATCAATTTCCCCTCGAGGATAGGCTAGACGGGGCCAATCGGGTCCATTGTCGGGTACAGGTGCGGGAGGTGGGGACTCAGATCGTGTAGGTAATGCCGGTCGCTTTCCCATAGCTCTCGATGATGACGCCATACTGCAGAGAGTGTGATGTGTATGCCAATAAGTATACAGTAAAGGAAATAAGGAACAAGTAACTAACTGTGTGCGGTTATAGTCTAGTGTGTATGCAACCTAGTTCCCTATAACCAATGGATCTGATACCAATCTGTCACACCCTCAAAACCCACGTGCGGAGTTTTACCGCGAGGCGTGTGAACAAACCAGGATCACAGTCAATAGTTACTCAGAACGACTCTATATGCCATATCTAAAATAAAACAAACCAAAGTTCGAACTTTAAAACCATGCAGAAGCGTTTTGTAAATACGACAAACCCAAAGTATAAAAATGCATAATATGGCAAAACACGCGCCATCCAAATATTTAGAACCCATAATTAAAGGACAAGCAAATGTGTCAATAAAATAAAGTCTTAGGATACATGCTGGACCCGTGTGGTGCTCCTACTGTCAAGCTGAGTTATCGAACTGAGAATAGCATACTAAAAATGTCAACATGATGGTTGGTGAGTTCAAGAGTTGGCGTTCAAATATAAACAGTTAAACAGTTGTCATATATAAACAGTGTATTGTAACAGATAGCTAATCTATTAACAATAAATATTAATTTATAGTGATTTCGCAATTGAAGCTGGCTGTGATAAGTTTTTGCCTCCTGTCACGACTTACCAGGTCGTGACAATGTTCATAGGACAATTTGCACCCGTTTGACCTCAAGTCACGCAGGTGGGGCTCGTCAAACCTAGTAGTACTACCCAAGTTTCCCCGCTACTCAATATTAAAAATTCGAAAGTGTGAGGACTTTTCCATGTTAAGCAGCACTATATTAATATTATACACAACTTAAATATATAAAGCGTTTGTGAAATTACAAGTATGCTATCTCCCGCAAAAGAGATTAAATAAAGAGTGGGGCATGAACTCACCTGATATGCGTAATGAATACTTAGAGTTTACTTGGAAGAAAGAGTGGACAGACAACCTTTAGAGGTTACCTAGATTACATAAGTACATAAGTACGTGTAAACAAAGAACATGTGGAACCCTAAGTACACTACAACTAAAGACTCAAGGTTTCAGAAAACAGACACGTTTGACCCAATTGACCTGTTTGACCCGTTTGACCCGTTGGTGACATTATGCGTTAAAAAGATTTAAGCAAACATAATCATACATCAACAATGGTTATCATTCGAATGGATCACATGTAACCCATATGTATTTCTTAGATCATCATACCACCAAATACCATACAAATCATGCAAGTCCCTAACCACTAGCATGCTCAGTGTAACTATAACACAACTAGTGGATCATACAACAATCAAATCATGCATGACATATTCATATGACCTATAACTATGAATTCTCATAAATAGACCAAAACAGATAATTAACCAATTAATCATTCATACTATCCAAACAACACATTCAATCATAATAGCATTCACCCATGAACATACTAGCATGATTCCTATGTCCCAAACTTGATAAATTCCTCATATGTAAGAATTTGTACAAATAAAGTTTCCTCTTTGGGAAAGTACATTCCCAAATCCATCAAACACTCCATTAACACATTCTATCTCATTAGACATCCTCAAATAACACTCTAGCATGATCTTAGCATCATGAACATGTCCAAATCACGATATCCCAAGTTCATCAAAATAAAGTTTCCCTTTTCAGAAAGTAATACCCAAAAGCGATCTATCATCCATAACAACCACAATTTCATCAATTTCATACCTAATCAAGTTCATAACATAACTAGACATGATCTACAACACCTAATTAACATGATTCATAAATTTCAAACCCAAAAAATTACTATCTTTAGTAATATGTGAACTATAACATGTGTTATTGAATTCCCAATGTTCATAACAACAATCTAATATCTAATCATCATTATAAACACATCCATAACATCAATTCATCAACAATTCAACATTATAAGCAAAATAAAGTTACTATTATTAGTAACCTATGAACAACACCTCAAATTCATCAATTTCTTGCACAATCAATGTAATCTAGCATCCCTATTATCTCATTAACATCATACAATCATCAAACCACATCAATTTCATCAATCTAGAAGTTTCCCCAAGTCAAAGTTTGTAGTTTTGACCTAATTTGGTCTAGAACATCAAAATCCATAACAAAACTTGTAATTAACACTCAAACTAGTATCAATACAACAATGCTAACATGGAATCATTATCAATTTCACATTACCAACATAGTTTACGAATTAGGGTTCTTCAAAGTTCCAAAAATCAGGAAAATCACATGTTACATACGTTTAGATGAGTTTAGATGGTGATTAACACTTGGAATCAACTTGTAGCACTTGATTAACACTTGAATTTGGCTTGGATTGCTTGTGCTATGATCAAAAACGAATTTTGTGTGTGTGGAGAAGGGTTTTGGCCAAAAATGGGTGTGGGGGCTAGGGTTGGGATTTTCTTCAACTTTACATAATTAGATTTGTACTCTTAAACCCTTCTCTAACTTTGTATTATAAAAATTAACCCTTGTAGCATTCTTTTATAAATTTTAGCTAAGAATTATAAGTATTATTAGTCAATAATCATAGTCATAAACATTTACAATATGTCACACAACACATGAAATATATATATATAACACGTTGTCACGTTATCGTGTAGAATTTACAAAGTAAATATTTAAAATTCCATAAATTCACAAATCACATAATCACAAAAAATAATCAACATTATTAAATAGATTATCATTGTTCATCATTGATTATTATTATTAGGTCGCCAACGTTCAACGACAACTAGTGTGTGCTTACGACACTTGTATGTAAGACTTAACGGAACTAACGGAGTTTGGTAACGGAAAATTACCGGATGTCACATTATCCCCAAGTTGAAAGAATTTTCGTCCCAAAAATTGCATTACATGGTGAGAGTGTTCCATCACTGGTCTACTGCATTGGCACACAGAAAATCTAGTGAGTTTTGGATTAGTGGTCACATCATCCCCATGTTAAAAGAAATTTCATCCCGAAATTTAAATCAATACCTTCTGCAGGCACTGTCTTTTTGAATAGTTGAGGATACTTAAGCTTCTTTTGATCTTCACGTTCCCACGTGAATTCTGGTCCACGTAACGAGTTCCAACAAACTTTGACTATGGGTATCTTGCTTTGCTTAAGTGTTTTCACCTCACGGTCTATCACCTCGACTAGTTCTTAAATAAAGCATAATTGCTCATCCACTTGAACTTCCTCTAGCGGTACAATTATTGTCTCGTCAGATAGACACTTCTTAAGATTTGAAACATGAAACACATCATGGACTCCACTTAACGAATCAGGTAAGGCTAGTCGATAGGCTACTGGCCTATTCTTTCCAATATCTCGAATGGTCCAACATATCTCGGATTTATCTTCCCTCGCTTGCCAAACCGAACTACGCCTTTCCATGGTGAGACCTTCAATAAAACCTTGTCGCCAATATGAAACTCTAAGGATTTCCATCGTTTGTCAGCATAGCTTTTCTGTCTGTCTCGCGCTGCAGCCATACGGTTCCGTATCTGCACAATCTTCTCAGTAGTCTCATGCATCAACTCGGGACCCGTTAGTTGACTATCACCAATTTCAGCCCAGCAAACTGATGATCGACATTTTCTCCCATATAAAGCCTCGAAAGGTGCTGCCTGTATGCTAGTGTGATAACTGTTGTTATAAGAAAATTCCACCAATAGCAGGTGACCATACCAGTTATTACCGAAATCAATCACACAAGCACGTAGCATATCTTCCAACGTCTGTATAGTACTCTCACTTTGGCCATCAGTCTGTGGATGATAAGCAGTACTCATATCCAATCATGTACCTAGAGATTTCTGCAGTGATTGCCAGAAGTGTGACGTGAAACGAGCGTCGTGTTCGGAAATAATTGAGATCGGTACACCGTGTCTCGAAATGATCTCGTTGAGGTACAGTCGGGTTAATTTCTCCATCTTATCCATTTCCTTAATTGCAAGGAAGTAAGCAGACTTTATCAACCGATCCACAATAACCCATATTGTGTCACAACCAGTATTAGTCCGGGGTAACTTAGTAACAACATCCATGGAGATTTGTTCCCATTTCCACATTGGTATCTCGGGTTGTTGTAACAGTCCAGATGGTTTTTGGTATTCTACCTTTACTTTCGAGCAGGTCAAACACTTACTCACATACGTAGCTACATCCGCCTTCATGTTAGGCCACCAGTAGTGCGCCTTTAGATCATTATACATCTTGTCAGATCCAAGATGTATAGAATACTTAGATTTGTGTGCCTCACTCATAACTAAATCCCTCAGATTTCCATAGACAGGCACCCAAAGTCTATCCATGAAGTACCGAATTCCATCCTCTTTTACCACTAGTTGTTTATCCATTCCCCTTAACGACTCAGAACCAACATTTTCCGTTTTTAAGGCTTCTATCTATGCTTCCTTAACTTGTTCAGGCAGATGAGTACTGATTGTATGCTGTAAGGCTCGCACCCGTCTGGGTTTAGCTATTTCTTTCCGGCTTAAGGCATCGGCAACCATGTTCGCCTTTCCAGGATGGTACTTGATAGCGTAATCATAATCGTTCAGAAGCTCCACCCAATGTCGTTGCCTCATATTCAAGTCCTTTTGCTCAAAGATGTGTTGAAGACTCCTGTGATCGGTGTAGATAGCGCACTTGGTACCGTACAAGTAATGTCTCCAAATCTTTAAGGCAAAAACCACTGCACCCAATTCTAAGTCATGGGTGCTATAGTTCTTCTCGTGAACCTTTAGTTGTCTTGAGGCGTAAGCTATCACCTTATCACACTGCATCAGGACACATCCCAATCCTTGAATTAAAGCATCATAGTAGACTACAAAATCATCGTTACCTTCCAGTAATGCCAATATCGATGTGCTACACAGTTTCTGCTTCAGCAACTGGAAAGCAGATTCCTGACTCTCACTCCATTTGTATTCCGCTCCTTTATGAGTCAATGCTGTGAGGGGTTGTGCAATCTTAGAGAATCCCTTAATAAACCGTCGATAATATCCTACTAACCCAAGGAATTTCCGTATCTCGCTTGGCATTTTAGGTATAGCCCAATTCTTTATTGCCTCAATCTTGGCAGGATCAACATGTATCCCCTTCTCATTAATAATGTGACCTAGGAATTGCACCTCTCGTATCCAAAAGTCACACTTAAATAATTTGGCGTATAATTGTTAATTCCTCAACAGTTCTAAGATTAATCATAAGTGTTCTTCATGATCCTCCTTGGTCTTAGAATATATCAGTATGTCATCGATAAACACAATAACGAACTGATCGAGATAGGGTTTGCACACGCGGTTCATGAGGTCCATGAACACAGCAGGTGCATTAGTTAACCTAAAGGGCATGACCAAGAACTCATAATGACCATAACAAGTACGGAACATAGTTTTGGAGATGTCTTCTTCTCGGACTCAAAGTTGATGATAACCAGATCTCAAATCAATCTTCGAATAATAGCTTGATCCCTGAAGCTGATCAAAAAAATCATCGATACGAGGTAAAGGGTATCGGTTCTTGACTGTGACTTTGTTTAACTCCCTATAATCCATGTACATCCAAATTGTGCCATCCTTCTTCTTTACAAAAAGGACAGGGGCTCCTCAAGGTAAAGTGCTAGGTCGAATAAAGCCCTTATCTAAAAGCTCCTGAAGTTGTGATGATAACTCCTGTAGTTTGTTCGGTGCTAATCTATAAGGTGCCCTAGCAATCGAGGCTGCGCCGGGAGTTAGTTCGATTTGGAATTCCACTTGGCGGTGTGGTGGTAGTCTAGGAAGATCCTCTGGAAATACCTCTGGGAAGTCACGCACTACAGGAATGTCCTCCATTTTTCTTTCTTCCGCTTGCTTATCGGTGACGAGTTCTAGGATAGCCAAACGACCTTTTCTCAATTACTTTTGTGCTTTCATGTATGAAATGATACCTATCACCGCACCACTCCTATCACCTATGACTATAAGGATTTCGTCACCAACATGGATCCGTATGATCTTCTTATGGCATATGACTTCCGCCTGCTTATTAGAGAGCCGATCCATGCCTATCACCACGTCAAAACTCTCCAGCGTATCAGGCATAAGATCTATAGTGAATGTATGACCAGCAAGCTCTATCTTACAATCTCTAAGGATATGCATTACATGCATCTGTTTACGTCGGCCAATTCTATGGTTTATTTAGATTATAAGGCGGATGGTGTATCACTTAGAAGGCTACAGAACTTTAAGGATACAAAACTCCTATCGGCTCTAGTATCGAATAGTACCGTAGCAAAACATCCATTGACAGAAAACCTACCAGTAACAGTTGTAGGGTCGTTTAGAGCCTCACCTGAGCCAATGACAAAGGCTCTCCCTTTGGCTCCATTGTTGTTTCCACCATTACCATTGCCATTGCCATCATTGTTGTTGTTGCCTGGATTGTTGTTGTTATGGCCATAGCCATTTTTGCCACTACCATTTTTCCTCAGATGTGGGCAGTTTCGCCTGTAGTGCCCTTCCTTCCCACATTCGAAACAACCTTTGGGAGTCTCCTGAGGTTGTTGTGGCTTCTTTAACAGTTCACCACGACAGTCTTTGGCTGCGTGTCCCATCTTACCACAGCGTTGCACTTGAAATTTTCACACCTTCCCACATGGTGGTAGTTACACCGATTGCACTTTGGATGTTTACCGCCATAACCACAGGGTCCTTGATTGTTTGAAGCCGTCTAGTTGAAGTTACGATTGTTATCGAACCTTCGTTGCTGTTACTGAACCGGCTGTTGTTGCTGAGGTTGATGTTGACCGCTGGATGATGATGATTTTTTGTGGTTGGAAATATCCCACTTCCTCTTGTTATCGGGCACGCTCGCCACAACGACCGGCTTTGGTAAACGTCCTTGCTCTACTGCTAGATCGGTTAGCTTATGAGCTAGACGAATGGCTTGCTGAATTGTAGTAAGGTTGGAAGCAGTCACCATGCTCTGAATTTCAGGTACCAACCCCCGAATGTAGTGCTCGACCCTCTTATGCATTTCGTTCACCATTCCCGGGCATATAGTGGTTAGTTCATGATTTCGGGTAGTGTAGGCCTCGATTTCCGAGCCCTGCATCTTAAGTTATGAAAACTCCATCTCTAGCTTTTGTACTTCATTTCGAGGACAGTGCTCCTCAGTCATCATCTCCTTGAATTCAGTCCAGGGAAGCTCATTTACTATAGCTTGCCCTAGCATTTGAACTTGCGCGTTTCACCAGGATAAAGCAGCACCTTCCAGGGTCCTGGTGGCATATTTCACCTGGTCAACTGGTGGGCAGTTGCGTTTAGAGAAAACCGACTCTGTCTTCTCAAACCATCATACTAGTCCTACAGCCCCTTCAGTCCCGCTATAGGTGTGTGGCTTACAGTCCATAAAGGACTTATAGGTACATACTGGTGGTCCTGTTTTAACACAACAAATATTGATCAGATATCCTATACAGTTAACCAGGATATTTGATTTAACTTTCTATCATCATTTACCTGCTGGCTGTCCCGGCTGGGCAGCAGCCACTACTGCCTGAACATGTTCGTTTATTAGGGCAGCTAATTCAGCAGGGGTCATGTTTATGGCACCGCGTCTCCAGCGCCACGTCCACGTCCACACCCACGCCCCTGTCCACATCCACGTCCACGTCCACGGGGGTCCATTTTTCACTTTACATTCACAAATACAATAATGAGTAACATCAAACACATTTATCTCATTGAAGTACAATAACAATAAGAAATAATAAATCATCAGAACCACAACATTCATAACAAAAATGATAACCAAGATAAATAAATTGTAAATTAGTCTCAATGTATTCACCAATGTCAAAATATAAGTTTGTCGTTCGGGTAGGGAAACAAGTCCAAGTCATATAAAGGAAATCAATCGATGACATCCGACCCATCGTTGTCATCTCCCATCTCCTCCGGTTCCTCCCCTTGGGTTCCTCCTCCTCCTCGGGGGCCACCTCAGGATCATCATCCTCAGGGTCCTCTGTAGGAGCAGGAGCTATGGTGATCTGAAGCGCTGCCAATTGGGCTTCTAAGATAGAAATTCTATTGTCGGTTGCTTCATCACGCTGTTCCCGAGCAGTCATGCGTCCTCTAAGTGCTATAAAACCGTCTTCCATATGGTGACACCCATTTAGGGTCTTCCCGTGTTGCTCCTTGAGTGCATCCAGTTGATATCGTAGTTTGTAACCTCGTGCTGCATTGTACAAACATCACCCGTAAGTCACCTGACTCGTTGCTGCTCAGTATCCAGTGCAGCCACCAGTGTATCAATCACTTGCTCATTGGACTTCACCGTCCATGGGAGTGAAGGCATTGGCTGATCAGTGTTATTCCTAGTCCTGGGCCTCGGGGTAGGTACACGCTCCCTATACATGATGTGGTCTACGAACTCGGGGTAGAAACTCCAGTCTCGTGGGGGGTCACGCTCCATTAAAGCAAAAGGTTGATCCCAATCAATTTCCCCTTGAGGATAGGCTAGACTGGGCCATTCGGGTCCATTGTTGGGTACGGGTGTGGGAGGTGGGGACTCAGATCGTGTAGGTGATACAGTTCACTTACCCGGAGCTCTCGATGATGTTGCCATGCTGCAGAGAGTGTGATGTGTATGCCAATGAGTATCCAGTAAAGGAAATAAGGAACAAGTAACTAACTAACTGTGTGCGGTTATAGTCTAGTGTGTATGCAACCTAGTTCCCTATAACCAATGGCTCTTATACCAATCTGTCACACCCTTAAAATCCACGTGCGGAGTTTTACCGCGAGGTGTGTGAACAAACCAGGATCACAATCAATAGTTACTCAGAATGACTCTATATGCCATATCTAAAATAAAACAAACCAAATTTCAAACTTTAAAACCATGCGGAAGAGTTTTGTAAATACGACAAACCCAAAGCACAAAAATGCATAATATGGGCAAGTGAGAGAGTGTAGGATTCTATGTGCCCAAGACACTTAGAATATTGATGTAGTTAGTACGTTATGATCCAAGTTGGGTTATACCTAATAACAAGCTTTGCAAACACCAATTAATATTTAATTGATGATATGATCATGCAATTAAATATTTACACCAATTTAGAAAATGGGTTTTCTAAATAAGTTGCATATGAGATGGAACAATTTTTTAGGATATTTTGTTCAATAATATTATTTGAAGTGTTATTTAAATTAGTTGTATAACACCAAATAATAATGAGAGTATACTACTTATACAATTAAATGGTCAAGTGCATAAACTAGTTACAAGACTAGACAATACATGTGTGTATTAATGTTTAATATTTATGAAAGAAACCCTTTTTTTATAAACATGCAAACCATCCACCATGGACAATGCATGTGTGTGTGTAGTATTCTTTTCCTGTGATTCTCTTGGTAAGAACAAGGAAATGCATGCTCCACTAACTTGCCTTTGGGAAGAACAAGCACATGCACCATGTCTCCACTAACTAGTCTAATATACTCTAAAACTCATCTCACTACATGCATAACACATTACCAAAAAAACTCTCTTATCTCTCTCTAGCTCACGGTTTCTTTCAGCAGCAAGGAGGAGGTTTTTGAGCTGGGTTTTGGTGTTGTTTTGGTGTTTTCTACCTAACAAGAAGGTGTGTTTGCAAGGAGCTTGGGGTATACTATCTTGAGGACTTCTATCCTTGAAGTCTTGGCTGAATTTTGGACATCATTCAACCTTCTTTTGTCGATTTTTCACTGCTGCAGTAAGGTAGTTTCACAGCTCTATGTAGCTGTGATTTTATGTGGTTTTACATATGTTCATAGCTTGCTTATTCACATAAATGATCCTTTGTTCTTTGGGTTTGTTTTATACATTAATATGATCATCTAATGAACATATTTTTCAGATTATAAACAAGGTTATAATGCTAAACTTCCGCTGCGTTTTCAGAAAGTTTAAGAGGTTAAACTATGATTTTATGTTCTAACAAACCCTACAATGGCATCAAGAGCCGGTTATGTGGATAGCTTGCTTGGTTCTTATCCTTTAAAAATCATTTTAAAGGATGTTAATCAACTAATTAGGGGCTGATTTTGGTTGATTTAATAAACCCCAAGTCTTTCAAAGTTATATCTTCATGCTTATGATTAAATTTTGAAAGATAGGAATGTCAATTGGTTGACATGTTTGGTTGTTGTTTGTTTGGACAAACAAACCCAAATTTTTAGTTTATGTTGGCTGAAAATTTAGGGTTTGATGGGGTTTATTTTGTTTGTTGAATGATGTTAATGATTGTTCATATGTTAGTGTGCATAACCTAGCCTTTGGCCTTTTGATTTGGATGATTGCAATGGTTGTTTTAAGTCATTCAATTGGGTTGTAATATTTATGTTTATTATTTGGGTTGTAATTATTTATTCATTTGGTTTTATAATAAATAGATTAGGTGCATTTCTTTTATTAGAAAAATGTATTAGGATATAATTTTTGTAAAAGGAAGATGCACAAGATGAAGACCCAAAGATGGACATCAAAGACATGGACCTTGAAGTATTTGGATATGGATTCAAGTGGGAGTCCATGGACACATATAATGTGTCATTACAAACCCTTAAGGAAGACCTTATGATAACACTTGTGATGGCAAACAAGTGTTGTCAACTTAGTAGCTATGGTTATGCACTCATGTTTATATATTTATGCTTGTTTGAATGTTTGTTGTTTGATTGTTTGGTTGATATTTAGACATATATTACAAACTCATTAACAAACTTAACAAGTTGAAAATTGATGGTTCTTAATCATTGAAAGTTAATAAAAGGTTATTAAAAAGGATTAATGATTTTATAATAAAATGTGTTTTATTAAAAGAACCATAGGGTATCTTGTATTTGAAAGCATGAAAATACAAGTACATAGAGTTTTCTAAACTAGAATTATGAAACCTCTAAATATTCAAATCCCTTTTAAAATAAGTCAAACACCATCCTCTTATACAACACTCGAATCATTTGAGAACTTGATGTGGGATAAAGGTCACCTAACCACATTGTAGGGAACTTATGAGTTTGAGGTGGGTTTGCCATATTTATGGGATAAAGGTCACCTAACCATTAATATTAGCAAATCCACACGTGTGTCTAAGTAGGACGACTTAATTTGGAAATCATGCATTAGGATCACCGAAGCATGACGTACAAAGGGTGTTGATGGGATAAACATGCCAAACAAACATAAGATGTTTAACCGATCCCATACACTAGAAATTGTAATAGGTTACAATTGTCAAACGTTGACTACCTTGTTAATTTAAATAAAGGGATAAAGGTCACCTAACCGATATTTAAATGTAACGTTGGATTCTAGATTTTAATTATTAATTGTCTATGAGACGTAAAGGGTATTAATGATTAAAATGTAATTTTTCAGAAATACTAAAATAGATCTTTGTTAAATTTTGTAGATGGCCACCAATAATGAAAGTCACGATAACTCATCCGCGTCCAACCAATCATTACGAGCGATCCTCCAAAAGGAACGTCTAAATCATAACAACTTTATTGATTGGTATCGAAACTTGAGAATCGTTCTCAAGCAAGAGAGAAGTTCATATGTTTTAGACGACCCTATCCCCGATCAACCTACTGAGGATGATGAAGAGGCCCATAACGATTGGCTGAAATACACTAAGGACTCCGTCCAAGTGGCTTGTCTCATGCTAGCGAGCATGACTCCGAATCTCCAAAAGGAGTATGAACATCACGGAGCTTACGACATGATAACCCAGCTGAGGGAAACGTTCCAACAGCAAGCAAGGGTTGAGCGCTTCGAAACGGTTCGAGCACTCCATGCATGTCGTATGGACGACAACCAATCTGTTTCATCTTATGTACTTAAGATGAAAAGTCATATTGACCGTCTCGAGAGGATTAATTGTCCCGTCTCGAAAGAATTGGCCACGGATTTGATCCTAAATGGCCTTACCAAGAGGTTCGAGACATTTGTGTTGAATTACAACATGAATGCATGGGACAAGAGCATTGGTGAGCTTCACTCAATGCTTAAAACAGCCGAGGCGGCTATGGGTAAAAGGGTTTTACCCGTTCTCACCATCAATGAAGGTGGGAACAAGAAAAGGCCTTATCCCGCACCCAAGGCAAAGGTTGCCAAGAGTAAGTGACCCGTTTGGGGAAAGGGGAAAGGGGTGGAAAGGGTGCCACCCAAACCGCAAGAGAAGAAGCAAAAGGTTGCTGCTAATGACCCATGCTTCAAGTGTGGGGAGATTGGACATTGGGCAAGGAATTGTCCTGTCCATCTCCAAGAGTTGAAAGCCAAGAAGGATGTCGGGCAGACCTCAGGTACAATATACATGATTCATATTGATCTTAATGTTACATCTTATAACACATGGGTATTGGATACCGGATGTGGAACTCATATTTGCAATTTGTTGTAGGGGTTCACAAGAAATAGGGACTTCAAACAAGGGGATGTTAGCCCCTTCATGGGCAATGGAACAAAAGTCTTAGTTGAAGCTCGTGGGGACTACATCCTAAAACTTCCAAGTGGCTTGGATGTTATTTTGAAGAACGTTTTGCATGCTCCTAGTTTGACTAGGAACATTATTTCTGTATCCCAATTAAGACATTATGATTATGTATTATCTTTTGTTAAAAATGATATTCATGTTTCTTTAAATGATATGTTCTATTTTAAAGATATTCCCATTAATGGGATTTATGAATTGGTTCATGAAAATACTTTAAATAGTTCATTGTACCAAACTAACACCAAGAAACTCAAGTTGGATTTGAGTGACACCTATCTTTGGCATTGTCGTCTTGGTCATATAAACAAGAAACGTATACTAACACTTCAAAAGAATGGTCTTTTAAAAACAAATGAATGTGATTCATTTGATGTTTGTGAATCTTGTTTACAAGGTAAAATGACTAAGGCGCCCTTTAGTGGAACTAACGAAAGGGCAAAAGATTTATTAGGAATCATACATTTGGATGTATGTGGTCCTTTTAAGCCAATGACTAGGAATGGTGAGAGATACTTCATTACCTTTACTGAAGATTATAGTCGCTATGGGTATGTGTACTTATTGAGGCACAAAAATGAAGCTTTTGAAATGTTCAAAATCTTCAAGAATGAAGTAGAAAATAAAATCAACAAGTCAATTAAAGTTCTCCGCACCGATAGAGGAGGTGAATACCTAAGTGATGTTTTTCAAGATCATCTTAGGAGTTGTGTGATTGTCTCATAACTCACTCCACCTGGAATACCACAACATAATGGTGTGTCTGAGAGGAGGAATCGAACCTTATTGGATATGGTCCGATCTATGATGGCTAGAAGCACATTGCCTCTATCATTTTGGGGTTTCGCTTTGCTCTCTGCGGCCCGTATTCTAAATATGGCCCCAACCAAAAAGGTGTAAAGGGCACCTTTTGAGATATGGCATGGAAGAGTTCCATCCCTATCATACTTAAGGGTCTGGGGTTGTGAGGCTTATGTTAAAATTCCCACCCCAAACAAATTGGAAGTCCGATCTACCAAGTGTATCTTTATTGGATATCCCAGAGATTCTATGGGATATTATTTCTATGATCCACTGGAACAAAAGGTGTTTGTTACCAGAAAGGGTGAGTTCTTAGAAGCAAAGTTCCTTATGGAAGGAGCTAGCAGTAGAACAGTAGATCTTGAGGAGGATCAAGAACCACAACCCGATGCACGTTTGGTTGAAACTAGCACTCAACATGAGGATGTTGAGAATGATCAAGGGGTTGATCAATACACACAAGACGTTCGCAGAAGTGGTAGAACTAGTAATCCATCTGAAAGATACGGATTTTTCATGGATGGATGCTATGTGCTAGAATCAGATGAACCAACCACATACCATAATGCAGTGTCCAATTCGGATTGTGACAAATGGCTTGAAGCCATGAACGTGGAGATGCAATCCATGTATGACAATCAAGTTTGGGAACTTGTTGTACCACCTCTTAATTCCAAGGTAGTTGGAAGTAAGTGGGTTTTCAACAAGAAAACCGATATGCATAGAAACTTGGATACTTATAAGGCTAGACTTGTAGCAAAGGGTTTCACTCAGACTCAAGGGTTGATTATGATGAAACTTTCTCACCTGTTGCGATGCTAAAGTCTATAAGAATATTGTTTGCCATAGCTGCTCATTATGATTATGAGATTTGGCAAATGGATGTCAAAACCGCTTTCCAAAATGGATATCTTGAGGAAGATGTCTATATGGTTCAGCCTGAAGGTTTTGTCGATCCAAAACATCCTAATAAAGTATGCAAGTTAAAGAAATCAATCTATGGGTTGAAACAAGCATCGAGAAGCTGGAATCACCGTTTTGATAAAGAGGTAAAGAAATTTGGCTTCATAAAAAATGCTGATGAGGCTTGTGTGTATAAGAAGGCTAGTGGGAGCACAATAACTTTCTTAGTATTGTATGTTGATGACATACTACTATTTGGAAATGACATTCCAACCTTGGAAGGTGTAAAAACCTGGCTTGGGAGTTGTTTTTCCATTAAGGATCTTGGTGAAGCCGCCTATATTCTAGGAATAAAGATCTATAGGGATAGATCAAGGCGGTTGATTGGTTTAAATCAAAGTGCATACATTGATAAAATCTTAAATAGATTCAAGATGGAGAACTCTAAGAAAGGTACCGTACCTATTCAAAGAGGAACGACATTAAGTATGACTCAATGTCCAAGCTCAAAGGATGAGCAAGATAAAATGAAGACAATCCCATACGCATCTGCTATTGGATCCATC
Source organism: Flaveria linearis (assembly GCA_024085815.1). Lineage (NCBI taxonomy): Eukaryota > Viridiplantae > Streptophyta > Magnoliopsida > Asterales > Asteraceae > Flaveria > Flaveria linearis. The sequence continues at coordinate 92,216,484 of CM044002.1, forward strand.
ATGTATATGATGATATGCACTCGACCGGACGTGTCATGTGCCTTAAGCATGACAAGCCGATACCAGCAAAATCCTGGAAACAGTCATTGGATGGCTGTTAAGAACATACTTAAGTACCTAAGGAGGACGAGAGATATGTTCCTGATCTATGGATCTGGTGATGAGGAACTCGTTATAAAAGGTTACACGGATGCAAGTTTCCAAACCGATCGTGACGATTCACGGTCACAATCGGGATACATTTTCATTCTGAATGGAGGAGCGGTCTCTTGGAAGAGCTCCAAGCAGGATGCGGTGGCTCTATCAACTACAGAATCAGAATACGTTGCCGCCTCGTTGGCGGCTCAAGAAGCTGCATGGTTGAAGAAATTCATTGCCGATCTAGGGGTTGTCCCTTCCATTCAGGATCCCCTAGAGATCTTTTGTGATAACGAGGGTGCGATTGCTCAAATCAAGGAACCCCGTGCTCAACAAAAGACTAGGCACATTGAGTGGAGATTCAACTACATACGAGATGAAGTTGAAAAAGGAAAGATATGTATTCGCAAAGTTCACATGGATCAAAATATTGCGGATCCACTCACGAAGCTCCTTGAAAAGGCAAAGCATGAAGGTCATACTGGTGCCATGGGACTTCGATATTCTAGTGATTGGATTTGATCTGTAAATTTTGTATTTGGATATGTGGAACTCTTTATTATTTGAATAAAATTATTTGGTTATAATGTTTCAATTAATGTTCCAATTTAGCATGTTTAATCCATGAGTAATGTGTTTACTCTAAATGTCCGTAGTCGTTCAGACTTGTGGGAACAAGTGTGAGGGTAAGATTATTATGAACTTGGATTGGCTCATATTCATAAGGATGAATATAGAGCAATGGGTTGCTACCAAGGTTCATAGATATTTGTGGGATACAAATATTGGACTAACCCGCATCTCAAATTTTACTACATGGAATCTTATCGATTGATCATATGTAAATTTTAGTAAAGGCGAATATCATTTGGTATCCTCCGACCTGAGATACATATTGGGTTTTGATATTCACCAAGTATTATACCTTGAGCTAATTCTTCACTATCCTGAAATAGTGGACAGTACATAAGGGTATGTTCAGGTATGACACGAGGTGTTTGTGAGAAACGTATGTAGTCAAGATGGAATTTGTTCCTCTTATTCGTTGAGAGTTAGATATCTAAGGCCTGATTAAGTTAAATCAACAAGAAATGATCATTCTGTGTTCTTGGATTTAACATGACATCTGTAACAAAAGGATAGATGATTGATTCACCAAAATCATTTCAAGTAGGGTACTTGCATGGGATGATGTTATTGAATGGCTATAAGTCATGCGTATTAAGGGTAGTAAACCGTTGTTAGGCGGTATTTACTGCTTGCATCAGTCTTCTATGAATCTTGGGCAAGTGGGAGATTGTAGGATTCTATGTGTCCAAGACACTTAGAATATTGATGTGGTTAGTACGTTATGATCCAAGTCGGGTTATACCCAATAACAAGCTTAGCAAACACCAATTAATATTTAATTGATGATATAATCATGTAATTAAATATTTACACCAATTTAGAAAATGGGTTTTCTAAATAAGTTGCATATGAGATGGAACAATTTTTTAGGATATTTTGTTCAATAATATTATTTGAGGTGTTATTTAAATTAGTTGTATAACACCAAATAATAATGAGAGTATACTACTTATACAATTAAATGGTTAATTGCATAAACTAGTTACAAGACTAGAAAATACATGTGTGTATTAATGTTTGATATTTATAAAAGAAACCCTTTTTTATAAACATGCAAACCGTCCACCATGGACAATGCATGTGTGTGTAGTATTCTTTTCCTTTGATTCTCTTGGTAAGAACAAGGAAATGCATGCTCCACTAACTTGCCTTTGGGAAGAACAAGCACATGCACCATGTCTCCACTAACTAGTCTAATATACTCTAAAACTCATCTCATTACATGCATAACACGTTACCAAAAAAACTCTCTTATCTCTCTCTCTAGCTCACAGTTTCTTTCAGCAGCAAGGAGGAGGTTTTTGAACTGGGTTTTGGTGTTGTTTTGGTGTTTTCTACCTAACAAGAAGGTGTGTTTGCAAGGAGCTTGGGGTATACTAGCTTGAGGACTTCTATCCTTGAAGTCTTGGCTGAATTTTGGACATCATTCAACCTTCTTTTGTCGATTTTTCACTGCTGCAGTAAGTAGTTTCACAGCTCTATGTAGCTATGATTTTATGTGGTTTTACATATGTTCATAGCTTGCTTATTCACATAAATGATCCTTTGTTCTTTGGGTTTGTTTTATATATTAGTATGATCATCTAATGAACATATTTTTCAGATTATAAACAAGGTTATAATGCTAAACTTCCGCTGCGTTTTCAGAAAGTTTAAGAGGTTAAACTATGATTTTATGTTCTAACAAACCCTACGGCTACAACCAAAGACTCAAGGTTTCAGAAAACAGACACGTTTGACCCAGTTGACCCGTTTGACCCGTTGGTGACATTATGCGTTAAAAACGACTTGAGCAAACATAATCATACATAATCCATGGTTATCATTCGAATGGATCACATGTAATGCTATATTACCCATATATATTACTTAGATCATCATACCACCAAATATCATACAAATCATGCAAGTCCCTAACAACTAGCATGGTCAGTGTAACTATAACACAACTAGTGGATCATACAACAATCAAATCATGCATGACATATTCATATGACCTATAACTATGAATTCGCATAAATAGGCCAAAACAAATAATTAACCAATTAATCATTCATACTATCCAAACAACACATTCAATCATAATAGCATTCACCCATGAACATACTAGCATGATTCCTATGTCCCAACCTTGATAAATTCCTCATATGTAAGAATTTGTACAAATAAAGTTTTCTCTTTAGGAAAGTACATTCTCAAATCCATCAAACACTCCATTAACACATTCTATCTCATTAGACATCCTCAAATAACACTCTAGCATGATCTTAGCATCAAGAACATGTCCAAATCATCATATCCAAATTTCATCCAAAATAAAGTTTCCCTTTTGGGAAAGTAATACCCAAAGTGATCTATCATCCATAACAACCACAATTTCATTAATTTCATACCTAATCAAGTTCATAACATAACTAGACATGATCTATAACACCTAATTAACATGATTCATAAATTTCATACCTAAAAAGTTACTATCTTTAGTAATGTGTTAACTATAACATGTGTTATTGAATTCCCAATGTTTATAACAACAATTTAACATCTAATCATCCTTATAAACACATCCATAACATCAATTCATCAACAATTTAACATTCTAAGCAAAATAAAGTTACTATTATTAGTAACCTATGAACAACACCTCAAATTCATCAATTTCTTGCACAATCAATGTAATCTAGCATCCATATCATCTCATTAACATCATACAATCATCAAACCACATCAATTTCATCAATATAGAAGTTTCCCCAAATCAAAGCTTCTAGTTTTGACCTAATTTGGTCTAGAACATCAAAATCCATAACAAAACTTGCAATTAACACTCAAATTAGTATCAATACAACAATGCTAACATGGAATCATCATCAATTTCACATTACCAACATAATTTACGAATTAGGGTTCTTCAAAGTTCCAAAAATCGCAAAAATCACATGTTACATACCTTTAGATGAGTTTAGATGGTGATTAACACTTGGAATCAACTTGTAGCACTTGATTAACACTTGAATTTGGCTTGGATTGCTTGTGCTATGATCAAAAACGAATTTTATGTGTGTAGAGAAGGGTTTCGGCCGAAAATGTGTTTGGGGCTAGGGTTGGGATTTTCTTCAACTTTACATAATTAGATTTGTACTCTTAAACCATTCTCTAACTTTGTTTTATAAAAATTAACCCTTGTAGCATTCTTTTATAAATTTTAGCTAAGAATTATATGTATTGTAGTCATAAACATTTACAATATGTCACACAACACATGAAATATATATATATATAACACGTTGTCACGTTATCGTGTAGAATTTACAAAGTAAATATTTAAAATTCCATAAATTCACAAATCACATAATCACAACTAATAATCAACATTATTAATTAGATGATTATTGTTCATCATTGATTATTATTATTAGGTCACCAACGTTCAACGACAACTAGTGTGTGCTTACGACACGTGTATGCAAGACTTAACGGAACAAACGGAGTTTGGTAACAGAAAATTACCGGATGTCACAGTTTGAGCCAAACAAGTTTGGACCAAAAAACCGGTTCCGTTTTTTGACCGAACCAGTTCGGGAACTGGTTTTTTTGACCAGCTCTACCATGAACTGCCTCTGTCTTTTCATGGCTTGCTCAGCTACTTACACCATTTTGGTCTGGTCTTAGAGTTTTCAGATCTGTTTCTTTGGGTGGATACCGATGTTTTTTTAATATTTCCTTGGTGTCGATGATGGTTGGTTGACGCTTCCCTAAGACTTTGTTACCCAAGTTGATGATGTTGGCTTTAGCTCTATTGTAACCTTGGTTTGCTCGACTTTCTTACAATATGTATGAGCCTGTTGTTTATTGATGCCGATGAAGATGGACACTAGTTCATCTGAGATCTATTGTCGATGGTTTATCTATTATGAGATGTTGGTTTGCAGGTTTTGGTTGGTGGTTGTATTTGATTTTCTAGGTTACCTATTTGAGACACCCTTGGTGATCATTCATATTCTTAAATATGTTTTGGTTGTTATTCATTTGGTTAGTATGTTCTTAGCCAACGTGTTCTTAGCCAACGGGCCAAGTAGTTAGATGATCCATTATGTCGATGATGATAACACATCCTTAAATACGATATCGTTATCGGTTGCAGCAGATGATATTTTTGGGTTTGTTATATAAGAGATGTGGCTTTGGGTAACGAAGTAAATTTTGAGAAATAAGGAAATATGCCGCTAAATACAGTTGATTCATGAAAACCAAGAGGCGGTGATGCAGAATAAAACACTAGCCTTTGGCTCGGCATCTGTTTTGCAACTACATCGAGTTTGATTGTTGAGCCTCCAAATATGATCAGTGACTCTACTTGCTACTGTTATCCTATATGTAAAATTTAGAATGTAAATAATAGTGATTATTGACTTCTAATCCATGAACAAGTGACGATGATGAATCAAATTCTATCTCTTTGTTTGGCATGGCGTTTGTGATGTCAATGTGATTTTATGCTGTGATTTTATGCTGTGATTTTACATTACATTTACGATATTCACATCCGCAATGAGTTATGAAATCTAAGCCAATATACCTACATGAATTAGTTATTTAGAAAAGAACTAAGCCAATATACCTATACATGAGTTAGTTATTTAGAAAAGAACTAACCGTGTATCACGCGATATGGAAAAACAGTTAATTTTTATTAAACAACATATATAAAGGATTGTTACTTCAATGCTAAAGTTAAACCCAGAAAGAAAAAGGAAAGTTGGACATCATTGGATTAAATGCCAAATGGCAAACTAAAAAAGCCTACGGTTTGGCAACTTTGCTGGAATCAATTTAGCATGGTTGTTATAGTTGTTGGAGTTGGTTTTAGAGAATCCAAAATGATTTTGTTGGAGTTTGTTCTAGTTAATATGTTTAAGAACGTAACATGTTGATTTTAATGGTGGGAATGAACAAGTTTTACATATAAAAAGTCACTTTAGGGGCAAAACTTTGTTTGCTTCTACATAAAAAATAGCTGTGTAAAATGCATACTATTTCTAATTTAATATTTAAGATGTATTACATGAACTATGTAAGAAAGTCTACTTTTCGAAATATGATGTACATTTGTCTTTAAAAATAAACTTATGTAAAGTGAAAATAATAATATTGAAATTGAAAATATATACTAATAACTTACTGGACCTAAAAGTATCAGTCTGATTAAAGAAAAGGGAAACGATATGCTACAAAGGCTATATTTCCTAAAAAGAGTGAGAAGTAATTTTGGCCATTGGATCAACTCATTAAAATAGATCAACGGTTCTAAAAAACGCGGTGGCAAAAATGTAAATAAGTGAAAAACTGCTAATAGGCGGACATGCAAAAAAGTAATTTGACACAATGGTTGTTTGATACAATGGTTGTTTGACACAATGGTTGTTTGACACAATGGTTATTTGACACAATAGTTGTTTGACACAATGGTTGTTTGACACAATGGTTGTTTGAAACAATGGTTGTTTGAAATAATGGTTGTTTGAAACAATGGTAATTTAACACAATCGTAGTTTGACAGAATGGTAGTTTGACACAATGGTAATTTGAAACAATAGTAATTTGGTATGTTGGCATGTTATTATATTTTGCTATGTGCTGGCATGTTAATATTTGTTGCTATATATTGCTTTACATTACACAATAGTATTTTGGTAACTTGTTTTTATCGTCAAAATCAAACGTAAACAAAACTCTTCAAACATGACACAATGAGTCTTATGACACAATGAATATAATGACACAATGAATATAATGACACAATGAGTATATGACACGATAAATCTTATGACACAATGAATCCTATTCTAGAATAGGCATAGAATCAACTGTTGAGCTGTTTGAAACTTGTTTATCCTTAATGCTTTGAAGATATAAACTGCAATTGCGTATAATGTGACCAGGTTGTTTGCAAAACCCACAATTTCTCAACTTTTTTCCTGCTTGTTCGATGGCTAACTCACGAGCTGACTTCATTCTTTTCGGCCTACCTTTTGTCTTTTGCTTAACATGTACAATGAATTTTGCTTCGTTTCGTTCGCTCCCTCCAGGTAACTCTGCAAACCTATCTCTCCTGCTTGGAGGTGGGGCGATTTGAACTTTATCAGCCTTAGACTTGTAACTATTTAAATAATCAAGATAAAAACACAACTCGTCTTTGTTCGTAACCAATTGATTAACAATAATTGTTTTATTCAGACACAATGACAATACAAAAGACACAATGACCAACAAAAAGACACAATGATGACATCTAAGACACAATGATGATATCAATCAATAACAAAAATAATATAACAAACACAACAACATATAGAGACTCACCTGATATTTATAAAATATGTTCAACAACATATTGATAATATCCAGAGTAATCTAACAGTATAGACACAATAACTGTTTTATTCAGACACAATGACAATACAAAATACACAATGACGAACAAAAAGACACAATGATGATACCTATGACACAATGATGATACCTATGACACAATGATGATCCTATGACACAATGATGATGTCAATTAATAACAAAATTCACAGAAATTAGACAGTATAGACATAATGATGATCCAAACGACAAAATTATTAACTACCTATTTCAATTACAGTATATAATCGTCTTCATACGTACCAAACTGATGAAATCAAATAGATTAACATAACTCAACGATCTTCAACAGAAACAACATAAAGCAATCTTCAACAGATAAATTCGATCGTTAGAATCTTCAACGATTGAAATTTATGTAAGATGAAACGTCAACCGTTTAAATCGATAAATTGAGAATTTTGTTGAAGGCTTGTGTTCTCAACAGAATTGATGTAAGCCCACACCTTCATCTCAATAAATTAGACTTTCTAAAATACCCCTCCTTCTATTTTTAAAAATATGCCACATGTCACTCACCGATTGTTTCTCACACTTTTTACATAATGTTCATTTTGTATTTGAACCCAAGCCTAAAATATATAGCAAAATATTAAAACAAATAACACAAACAATATGACTTGTTCAAACTAAAAATCTAGTAACATATTTGTTTCGATATAGTTTAATTAATTCCCTTTAAAAATAACCCTTTTATAGAACTAGATACCCGTATATCTTATAAATTATTTTATGATACTATATACTAGAAAAAATATATATTCATTTCATACTTTTTGTTGATAATATCAATAAGACTTTATATCATTAAATTATCTGGTGCTATTCAAATAACTCAGTTAAACAAATTTACATATGTTTATATGAATAATTTGACATGCAACTCTATTGTTGAAAAATAAATATATATATTTTGTTGTAGTAACAAAAACTACTATATAATAATTAATGTTAATTCTAGAAAAAATATAAATATGAAGAACATTGACTAACGAGGATATACCTAGTTTTTGAGTAAATTAAGTTTAGAGTAAATTACGCTTTTCGTCCCTGTGGTTTGGTGGTTATAACGCTTTTCATCCAATAGTTTAAAAACGCCCAGTTTAACCATAGTGGTTTAAATTTGTCACAATTATGTCCAGGACACTAACCTCCATCCATTTTTTCCGTTAAATGTATGTAAAAAGACAAAAATACCCTTCGACTTAAATTGTTACTTCAATATCTCTACTCTCTACTATCTACTCTCTACTCTCTCTCTCTCTCTCTCTCTCTCTCTCTCTCTCTCTTTAAAACCATAACCACTTCCCACCTAAGCACAACCTTACAACCATCACCAGATCTCTTCACCAGAAACACCACCGTCCCCCTGACGTCATCCTCCGCCTCCACCTCCATCGTCAACGACTTCAACCAAGACACATTGCAGCAACGCCTCCAGGGGTTGATTGATACTGCTAGAGAGTCATGGACCTACGCTATCTTCTGGCAATCGTCAGTTGTGGATTACTCGGGTCCTCCAGTGTTGGGGTGGGGCGATGGGTATTACAAAGGGGAGGTGAATAAACCGAAGGCCACGCCGTCCGCTACTTCGGTGGCGGAGCAACAGTACCGGAAGAAGGTGCTCCGGGAGCTCAATTCGATGATCTCCGGCACTCCGGCGCCGGAGAATGATGCTGTGGATGAAGAGGTTACTGATACTGAGTGGTTTTTTCTCATCTCGATGACGCAATCGTTCGCCAACGGCAACGGGCTCCCCGGTCAGGCGGCGTTTACGAATCAGCCAGTTTGGGTCGCCGGTTGTATGACGTCACACTGCGAACGAGCTCGTCAGGGACAGAGCTTTGGTTTGCAGATGATTGTTTGTATTTCGTCGGCTGATGATGTGATTGAATTAGGTTCGACGGAGTTGATTTTTCAGAGTACGGATGTGATGAAGAAGGTTAGGGTTTCGTTTGATTTCAATAACGGTGGGGAGATGATGCGGATCAACGCCGATCAAGCTGCCGGAGACGAGAGAGAGAGAGAGTTAGAGAGAGTAGATGGAAAGGGGCCGTTGTTAGATGGTGGTTGTCGGCGAGTGGTGGGTGGTGGAGGTTGCCGGTGGGTGGTGGAGGTTGCCGGCGAGTGGCGGTGGAGATGGTTGAGATTTGGTCAAATAAAGATTGCATCTCTATTATTATATTTTATTTCTTATAATATAATAACAATTTAAGTCAAGGGTATTTGGGTCATTTTAAAATAATTTAATGGAGAAATTGGATGGAGTTAACGGTTTGGACTTATTTGTGATAGATTTTAAACCATAGTGGTTAAATCGGACGTTTTTAAACTATTGGATGAAAAGCGTTATAACCACCAAACCACAGGGACGAAAAGCATAATTTACTCTTAAGTTTATAACTTGTAAGAAGTACTTGTCAAATTTTATTCGATTAAAGACGCCTATTCGTGCGTTGTTGGGAGATTTATGTATATGTTTAAGCTATTATTTATAGTTTAAGCGATTATTTATAGTCAAACAATTAAGGGGGCATTTGGTATGCAGGAATACAATGGAATTTAATAGGATTGGAATCTGAATTCCATTGGTCATTGCGTTTGGTTGGTAGGAATTCGTTGGAATCGGAATTTGAATTTCATTCTTAACGTGTTTGGTTGAGAAAGGAATTGGAATTGGAATTGAAATTAATTTCCTCAAATTCCTTCAAATAAAGGATTTCAAAATCCTTCCAAATATTGAAGGATTTCAAATTCCACTGACTCTTGCCTCCACCACCAACCACCACCTACCACCCCGCTCACCACCGACCGACACTACCGACGACCTCGACCACCGACCGCCGACGCCCCCTGCCAACCCTAACCGCTGCTGCCCCCGCTCGCCAATCGCCACCCCCGACCGCCGACGCCGCTGCCCGCCACTGACCCTACCCACCCCCGCCCCCGATCACTGACCGCCGTCGTCATCCGCCGACCGCCAACCGCAGCCGCCGCCGCCCCGACCTCCGACTCTCGCCCGTCGCCGACAGACCGCCGCCCTCGATCGCAGTCGCCGCCACCCACCGACCGCCACCGACTCCGTGCAACCCCGACGCTGACCACCGCCACCCCTAACCGTTGACTGTCACCGACTGTCGTTGCTGAACCGTGTCTCGACGACGGGCATTATCCGTTGGTGGTGTCGATTGGCCGCGATGACGGCGGCGACGGTCGTTTTCGTCAACGGGCACGGTTGGTGGTCGCGGTCGATTGTTGACGGTGATGGCGGCGCGGTCGGTGGTATGTAGCGGCGATGATCGGTGGTCATTGAGGTGGTGGCGGTTTGCAACGGGTGATAAATTTAAATTTCTTTATAAATATTGTCACTAGAAATGCATTTGGAATTTAAATTCCCTTTATAGATTTCAATTTCTTTGAATACCAAATCCTTTGGAAAATATTGAATTCCAAATACGATTCCTTTGAATTACAATTCAAATTCCAATTCTAATTATAATTCCAACTAATTCCGCGAACCAAACGCCCCCTAAGTTTAGTTTGTCGCTTCTATTCGGACACATAGTGAACAAGTATTGTTTCTAGTGCAGCGCTCAACAACTGAATTATAAAACCAAAGAAAAAATTTATTTAAAATATGTTTGTTTTAGGATCTTTTAGTAAAAAAAAGGAAAGGCAAATTTATTGTTTTTATAATTATAATTTTCTCTAACTAATGAAAATGAGACGGGAAGATAATTTATTTGATGTGCCAAAATTCTAACACAGATCATCCAAAAATCTTCTTTTATTATATATTATAGATTATCCGGTTCCTTACGCTTCAAGAATTATGCGCAAAGCGACAACACTTTTCGCGGCGACATGATGCCTGGTCTGTTTATGTGCACCGTAGACAGATCTAACCGTTGATTAGTGTTCAAATCTGACGGTCTTAGTTTAATCGTACATTGACCATTGACGGCGACACCTTTAGTGGCTATTGGTCTTGTGAAAAAAAAGCGAGCTATTTCCCTCCACATCTATCATTTCCGACCTCACACATCTTCATTAATCTTTCTCTCGCCTAAACAAGGTGCGTCACCACCGCTTACCTCCAAGGCCACCGTCAACCACCGCAACTACCTCTTACACCGCCATCACCTTAGATCGACCACTACAACCGTTACGACTATCCTCGCCTACAACCGCTACCACTATCCCCGCCTTTAACCGATACCATTATCCCCGCCTTCAACCCTCGCTACAGCCACCACCATTGCCACCGCTAGAAGCTATAATCACCATCAAATTGAGGTCTTTCATCCATTCTTTTAATTTTCTCTTTTTTGACATCTTGGTTATAATGTTTTGCCCTAATTTTGACATCAGGTTACTATGCTTGTTATATTTAGTCTCAAGCTTGAAGTTATATTATGTTGATATATAGATTTATATATTTTGTTTGTTTTAATTATCAAAGGTAGTGAATTTATAAAATACCTTATAATTTTGTAAATTTATGTTTAGAGTTATACTTGAGTTTGGTATGCTTGAAGTTATGTTTGAGTTTGGTATGCTTGAAGTTATGCTTAGTTATAAAATAACCTTAAGTTATGCTTGAATTTATTCTTTGTTGAGGTCTTTCATCCACTCTTTTAATTTTTCTTTTTTTGACATCTTGGTTATAATGTTTTGCCCTAACTTTGACATCTACGTTATTATGTTTGTTATATTTAGTCTCAAGCTTGAACTTATACTATGTTGATACATAGATTTATGTATTTTGTTGTTTTTAATCAAAAGTAGTGAATTTATGAAATACCATACAATTTTGTAAATTTATGTTTAGAGTTATGCTTGAGTTTGGTTGCTCGAAGTTATGCTTAGTTACCAAATAACCTTAAGTTATGCTTGAATTTATTCTTAGTTGAGAAATAGATTTATGTAATTGTTATTATACTTAAAGTTGAATATGTTATGTTATAGTATATATAATTTGTCAAAATATAACTTATAACGTATATTTTGTTTTGTAGGCTTAAATTTCAAGTTTGTTTCAACATCCAAATTTTATATCACAACTTACACAAATTATTGCTTCGCAAAAGGCTTCAAATCAAACACACAAAGGTGATTCAGACGAGGGGGATGGATAGCGTATCAGATGAATAGTTTAAGTTGTTTTAGAGTAGTTTTATGTTTAAGTTTAACAATATATTTAACCTACTTACTAAACGTTTATGTACATATGAACATTGTATGCTATTTATTAACACCAGTGTATTTTGTGTTACTAGTAAATCTGAAATAGATTTATAATTGGTTAGTTTGTAAAACGAGAAAAAAGAAAATATATTTTTTTTTAAATTGAGCATTCTTCCAGATTTTTTTAATTAATATATTTGCAGCGACAACTGGCGCCGCTAATACAACCTTTTAAGGCGACGTATTAGCAGTGATTTTTTGATCATTAGCGGCTAATAGTAATAACGGCGAAAAATAACGTCATTAGCGGCGACAAATGGTCGAATCCTTTGTAGTGTTATAACAACTTGTTTTGTAATTGATTTTGTTTCAAATATAACACGTCAATTTTTCTAGTCATATCCATTCAAATTGATATTTGAGATGATACAAGTAATTATAATAGTTATCTTTCTTTTTTAAAGAAGTGCCTAACGTAATAACGCGATTAACTTCTTGCTTTAAACTAGAGGTGGCAAAATGGGTGGGTTGGATTGGGTTGGTTGTTAGGTTAGAATGGATTTGGGTCAGGATGGATTTGGGTCAGGATGGGTTTGGGTTAGGATGGGTCATTTAGAAAAAAAGGTCAAGATGGGTTTGGGTTAGGATGGTTCATTTAGAAAAAAAGGTCAAGATGGGTTTGGGTCAATATGGGTTTGGATCAGGATGGATTCGGATCAGGATGGATTATTTTTTAAAAAGTCAACACAATTTTACTAGTATTCTACAATCTAACAACACATATAGATAGATGCATATACGGACCCGCGACGGGGCGGCGGACCCGTGGCGGCGCGGCGGATCCATGGCGGCGCGGCGGTGGTGTGGTGGACCGGTGGTGATGCGGTGGTGGTGTGGTGGACCGGTGGTGATGCGGTGGAGTGGTGGTGGTGGTGCGGTGGTGCAGTGGTGCCTTTTGCGACGGAGGCGATCAATTTGAGTGAAAGAAACGTTGACTTAGACTTGTAGATCTAATTTTGAAAACCCATCTTGACCTATGTTTCTATTTTTACAAAAAAGCTTTTAACCCATCTTGACCTACTTGTGTTTTTTATTTCATCCATTTTAACCCATCTTTATTTTTAAAACACCCATTATGACCCAAAATCACATCTTTGGATCTCTTTTGCCACCTCTATTTTAAACTACTTGAGGACCCAAATTTCTAGTAATCTAGCATAATTTTTGTTTGTTTGTATCCTTACATAATTAAAAACAAGTTGAATATGCATATTATTCAATAACTTCGACCCATTATTTAACATGCAAATTCTAGTAAAACTTTTATTCAATAACAAATGGAAGCAATAAACTTAACCCTTACATGGCAGGATGTTCGCTCATATAAGATATCATTATACATACCCTAACACATAAAAACGTAAAAATTTTAGAAGAACATGTAAATTGATTGAACTGTCAATTATTCCCTACGGCTGAGTATAATTTCAAGAGGTTTCTCTTTTTGCAAAGTCACACCAAATTTTTCACTCATGTCTAGTTTTGTTGGATCCTCACCGTTTGGAAGCGACCAATCATATCCAAGGATCAAAGAGGCTAACATAGTTTGGAGACTCTTAACACCAGAGGGTAAACCTGGACACATTCTCCTCCCACCACCAAAGGGTATGAACTCATAATCATGGCCTGTAAACTCAATCTTTGAACCAAGAAATCTTTCTGGTTTAAAAGTATATGGGTCTTCCCAAACTTTTGGGTCATGACAAATAGCCCAAACGTTGACCCATACTTGGGCATTTTGAGGAATCGAATAGTTCATAACTTCACAGGCTTCAAGGGCACGTCGAGGAATTAGGACCGGAACAACAGGGTGCAATCGTAGTGTTTCCTTGATACAAGCATTGAAATAGGATAATTTAGAAAAGTCAAATTTCATGATACTATTAGAGCTGAGTTCTCTTTTTAGCTCTTCTCGTACTTTATGCATAATATCTTTGTTCTTTATCAATTCAGCCATAGCCCATTCAATAGTTGTTACTACTGTATCTGTACCCGCTATGAACAATTCCTGCATATAGGGAAAATAAAAGGTTCTAAATACTTAAAAAAACGAAAGCGTGCATATAATGATTTTCTCGAATATTATACTATCTTTGTTCAATATCGAATTATATTGTCAAAATTGAGATCAATAGGTGACCGGTGAACAGTCAATATCTTCAAATGGTTGTGTATGTATTAACTTTTACATAACACAGGACGACCTTTTTTTAGTTTGATACTGATATTTTGATGAGGTAAAAAATTTAAAATATTATATTTTATAAAAATATGTATATCTGGTAGTTGATCTATTTTATCTTCTAATAAACCTATTTTAAAAAAGTTGTTTGAGTAAGCTAATGAATATAAAAGACATACCAGAACTAAGATGTTGATTTGAGAAGTCGTGAAATTATTTTCGAGCAATAGATCCAAGAAATCCTTTTCGTGATCGGCTATAATCATGTTTTTGGCGATTCGAGCTCTTCTTTCTTTAACTATAGCCTCTGAAAAGCTAGACAACTCATCTAGATGATTTAAGCTATCCTTCCTTAATCCTTGAAGATCTAGGCCTCCGACTATAGGAAAAAAATCACTTACATTTGGTGTAACAGAATTTTCCAATATCTTAAAGAGTCCGAATTTTAACCGATGAGCGGTTTCGTCATCTTTTAGATCTAGAAAATCTTTGCTGAACAAAATGTTGCTCAATGTGTTAATTAATGTAGTAAAAATTAGTTCCTCAATTTTCACTACTTTTCCTTGGGTGTTATTCAAGAATTCTAACATACGAGTCAACTTTTCGTTTCTCAAGTTTGACTGGGACTCTATTGCTTTAGCTGAGAACAACTCAAGCCGGCACAAGGTTCTGCATGATTTCCAGTGTTCGTTGCAATCTCTCGCCCATACAAAGTAGTAGTCTATGAAACTTTGTTGAAGCGCATCAGGTATGGAGCGACCAGAAAGGTGACGGTCTTGAGTCTTGAGAACTTCCTTGGCTGCCTCTGGGGAAGAGGCTACCACAAGAAGTCGAGTACCTAAACGAAGAGAGATGAGGGGCCCATATTTTTTAGCGAAGTTGGCGGCAGCGATATGAGGGTTCTTGGCCATTTGATGCATATTGCCGATGATCGGCCATGGCCGCGGTCCTGGTGGGAGATTTTTTATGGGTGCAAAATATTTGCGAGCGACGAATAACAAGAAGAGTGGTGTTGCGATAAGGAAGAGGGAAGATAAGAGATTGAACTCCATGGAAAGAAATATGATTTCAAGTTTGGTTGACTACGCTATTAATTTGTGATGATTTGTGTGGTTCTCTTTGTAAATGGACATGCGCTTATATAGGCTTCAAGTCATCAACTAATTTCAAGTTTGGTTGGCTTTATTCTCTATTTTTCAATTCACAAATTCATTCGTAGATTAGTTTATATGTTTTTGATGTTCCGCTAACTGAGCTGGACATTTTTTTCTGACCCTTGACTACGCTATTAATTTTATTATTTACAAATCGTCCGACCCTTAATAATGACTTCATCTCAATTGTTTAAACTAGTAAATATATCCCCGCGTTCTGGCGGCTCGATGTGATAAAATATAGGGCCGGGACAATTGTCTAGACTCGTTTCCGAACGATACTTAAATCAAAACGTAAAGTTATTTTAATTTATTTCGTTGAACGAAAACATATTGTACAAGACGCAACTCGTGTTCGAATAAAATTTATGTCAAAACACAAGCAAACTCAAATTTACATCGGCACGTACATAAAAATGAAGACGTAAGAAATTTGTTTTTTAAAGTAAAAATATACAGAGGTAAACCCTAGGCCTTAGAAACTCGAGAGGGTAAAAATGTTATTTCTTAAAGTTTAATAAAAAATTTAGGGGTAAAAATTGTCATTTCAATAAACCTGAGAAGAGGCTGCATGTTCAAAACTCAAAAAAATCAGAATTTCATTCCACGAAAAGTTCCTGTAGCTTTTACGTTGCACTTTAATAAATTTAGGGGTAAAAATTGTCATTTCAATAAATCTAAAAGTTACGCATGCAGAAAGAAGTATGTGGCCTTACAATAAAAACTCCATCCATGACAAACCTGCGATTTGAAAGCAATTATTTTCTTTGTTTTGCAAATGTGTTATTTATTCATTTTATGTATCAAGTCCAAAACACATAAGAAAAGCATACAACACAAATCCGTTGTGTTGCAAAGTAAATTATTTCGAATAATGGGTCACGGCAGTGGCGCCCTCCACTTTTATTTGTTTATTTCATTATGTCCTGTTACTGCATAATATTTTCTGTATTTGTTTATGGGTAAAGTTATTCTTATGTATTTTTGCTACAAAGTGTGAGAAGACACAATGAGACTAAAAAAATTATAAAAAAATTAAGATCTCACAATCTAAATCGAATTTTAAAAAAGTACTTCGGAGCCTTTGTTCCTCTCATTGTTATCTTTCAGAAAAAAATAAAGAAAAATAAAAAAACGTTAATTTTTTTTATTTTTTTTTAATTTTTCGTTTATTTTTCTTCTTAGTGAGGATGATTAGGGGAACAAAAGCTCCAATTTACTTTTTTGAAATTCAATTTACATTGTGAGATATAATTTTTTTATGTCTTTTTTTGACTCATTGTGTCTTCTCACACTTTGTAGCAAAAATACACTTTGTAGTAAAAATACACTTTGTATTTGAACCTTTTTCTTTGTTTATTTATAAGTTTATTAGTTGCGTAATGGGTAATTACTGCATGTATATTTTCAAGTTATTAGTCCGTTATTATCTGATAGTGGGTAGTATTGCAAGACTATATTACTAATATTTGTCACAGAAAAATAGCTGCATCATTAATAAAAAACAACTTGTGACGGTTGACATAGTCGCAAAATAATCGCATGTGGCCTTTTCAGACCACTTTGCAACCGTTATAGGTGGTTGGTTATACCTTTTTAGCGAATTACTTTTGTAGTCCGATATATTCTTGTGACTATAATTTTGTTGCATGATTATCGGTTAAATTTGTGTCCGGACTTGTTTTGTGACCGTACCTGTTTCAACCGATTTTGCGACCGAACCTTTTTGTGACCGATTTTGTGATTGAACATTTAGTGATTAAGATTACGACCAATAGTTTGTGACTAGATTGTTAATGACTTCAACCAACGATTGGACATATTTGTAACCAAACCTTTGTTTACCAATTTTGAAAAATTGAACTTTTAGCGACCAAAGTTGCAACAAAACCACGCGTCTCATTTTGCGACCAAATAATCATTATCGTCATGTTTTACCAGATATTTAGCAACCGATTTTGGTTCTTGGCAGACGCTTTTCACTACTAGAAAACTGCACTGTTTGCTACGCAAATTTGCGACACAAAATTTTGTGTCGTAAGTTCTGACACAATTGTGACACATATCTTACAAAAGCTGAAACCCTACATAGATAATGCGTCGTTGTTTTAAAATACGTATTTTATATTAATAATAATATCGCGTAGCAAATGTGTTGCAATTCATATTTTGTAGAAGACTACATAAGGCTCGGCAAAACAACAAGTGCTATGCGAAAGGAAGATCTCAAGCAAAAAGGGAACTCACGCGAGAAGCTGGACTCGCGCGAAATGAACAACCGCGCGAAAAGATGTCTCGCGCGAGAACTGTTTGTTTTAGTATATATTTGTAATTTTCGCATTTTGTAGCTAAGTTTTCTCAGTTTTCATTTCAGTCGGTTCAATTTCGCTTTGTATTCGTTCTGTTTGCACAAGATTGTAATCAATTTGATTATCAATTGAAAGCATTTTGATTCATTGTTTGTCTTCTTCCAATCTCAATTATATTCCGCGTTCTTGAGATTGAGATCTTGGTTAGTGTTCTTGGGAAATAACCGAGTCTTACAATTGGTATCAGAGCATTTGGCTCTAGAACCAAGATTTGAAGACGTTTTTGGCTGAATTGAATCATTCTTCATCTTCCTATTCACTTGTTTGATTGAGAATTCGATATGGAGAAGTTATGCTGCTGAAATTTTGAAGAAAAGTGATCTTTTGGACTGAATTTAATTGAATTTGGACCTAAAATTGAAAGAACACTGATTAACTTGAACTAAAATACCTCAAAATGGAACTAATCAGTTAATTTGTGGTGAAAAATTGGTAAAATTCGCAAATTGGAAAACTGATTGTGTGAAAAAGTTCCAGACTTTTCGCACGCGAAAGCAGCATTTTCGCTCAGTTAGTTATTCTGTTTGATCACGCGAATTCGCTTGGTGACTTAGTGGAATCTCGCACGATTTGATATCTCGCGCGAAAGGAGCTCTCGCGCGAAAGTAGTTGTCACATAGTTTGTGATTTCGCACGAAAAGTCTGATTTTCGATTTTCTGATCGACATGTCTTCAACAACACCTAATCTGAAGCATCTTACTGCATCTCTTCATCTTGATACTAAAATCGGCACTAGGAACAAGCCACCTAGACTTCTCAGTGAAGATGATTATGCTGATTGGGCTTACAGGTTCGAAAATCATGTTATCTATACTGAACCAAAGATGTGGAGGTCGATCAAGTATGGTCCTTATATTCCCCTGTACAAGAATGATAAAGGAGAGATGGTCCAGAAACCTGAACACTTGTGGGATGAAGATGACATAAAGAGATTAGAGCTTGATGACAAGGCTTATGCTGCTATTACTATGGCCTTGACTACTAAAATATCTCATAAGTTTAAAGAGTTCAGAGGTGCAAAAGTGTTATGGGATGCATTGAAAACTCAGATCATGGGTAATAAAGACATGAGGGAAAGCAAGAAGGATATGCTGAATCAAGAATTTAACATGTTTAATCATGTTGTGGGTGAGTTGTTGGATGTTCAGATTGCTAGGTTTGTAAAACTGGTAACAAAAATGAAGAGTGCTGGAATAACACTTGAGCCTATCATGATTAATAAGAAGCTGCTGAACTCACTTCCTTACAGTTGGAATCATAACTGTACTTTGATTAAAAGAACAAAAGACTTGTATACTCTTCCTCTGACCGATTTAATATCCACTATCAAGTCTTATGAAATGGATGATAAGCAGAGAGCTGCAAATCATTTGAGTTCTTTGGGTGCTGAAGCAACTGCTCTTTATGCTAAAATGGCTAGTAATCCTAATTACTATGTCAGTTATACTCAGATGTGTCAGCAATAGCAAACTGGAAGTTCAGCATCTCCAGATATTCAACCAATAATGAACTCTCAAGTTCAAATTCCAGCTGCTCAACAATATTCCCCCATCATCCATCAACAAATTCCTCAAAATCCAGCTCCACAGAGTGTTCAACATGCTTATGTTGCAACCACAAATCCTTCAAAACAGATTGTCCAGATTGCTGAGGAACATCTTGCCCTATTCACTATATTCATTTCAAGCTATGAAGCTTTCATGGCTGCTAGACTCACTACTCCAAATGTCTTGATTGATGATCTTCAACAAGTAAATCCTGATGATGTGGAAGAAAATGACATCAAGTACCAAATGGTGATGGTGGTGTACAGGGCTAAGAATTTTGCTAGACAAATTGGAAGAAAGATGTTTGGTGTGAACAACTCAAGCAGAATTGGTTTTGATAAATCAAACTTGAGATGTTACAACTGTGATAAACCAGGTCATTTTGCTAGAGAATGTACTGAACCCAAGTCTGGTGGTCAAGCTGAAGGACCCAAAAGATTGGTCACCGTGGAGATTGAAAAAAAGAAAGATAAAGCAAGTACTTCTGGAGGTAATAAAGCACTGGTTTCACAAACTAATGCTGAATATGATTGGTCTGACCAAATGGAAGCTCTTGATATGAAGTTGTCTACAGCTTTGATGGCTAAGATTGTTACTGAGCCTGAGGAGGAAGAGAATTTATTTGCTGAGTTTGTGTTTGATGATTTGTTGGATGGTTTGTTTGTTGAGAAGATAGCAGAGAAAGAAGAAGTTATAGTTGAGGAAAGTGCTGAGAAGGAAGAGAAGACAGAGAAGGTAGTTGAGAAGGAAAAGAAAGAAGTTGAAGAATACACTGTTGAGCCTCCAGTCAAATATCAGGTTGAAGATCTAAAGACTGTTGATGTTGCTCCAGTGGAAGAACCAGTTGAGACTATAAAAGCATTCATGGTGAAAAAGGTTGAAGAATCTGAAGGAGGAAGCTCACAGCCAAAGGTATATGATGGTTTATGCACAAATATATGTATTGAGAAAGTTCAAAGGTACAGAGTTCATAATGAGAATTTAATAATGGAAGTTGAAAGCTTCAATATCAAGCTCGAAAACATAAGTCAAATGAAAAGATTTTTAAAGAAAAACTTGATGGTTTAAATAAAACGGTGTACAACTTACAATTAAATCTTCATGATAAAGAATGTACAAATAATGATTTGACTAATAGAAATAATGAACTCGCCTTAGAAATCAATCGACTCAACAGTGAACTAGCCTTGGCAAAATTGACTGTTGAAAAGTTTGAACTTTCCTCAAATATGGTTGAAGGTATTATCAAATCTCAAATGACACAGAAGATAAAAGGAGGAAAATGTGGTGTTGGATTTTCTAACATCGCTCCTCCAATTAATCATGATTATTCATGTTTGCCTTCATCTGATGTTATTTCTGATTGTGATATGAGTTATGGGATAGGTTTTTCACCTCCCTCAGACTTAAAACCTTCAGTCAAAATAAATTTGACTGTTGATCCTATCACAATAACAAAAATTAAACAATCAATTGAAAATTTTTGTGCAGATAATGTGAAGGTGGATGGTTTGGTTGAAGAGTGGGAGAGTGATAGTGAGAGTGAGAATGAAAGAGAGAGTTTGAAAAATAAGAATGTAAACAATTTCAAATCTAATTGTAATCAAACTTTATTTAGGAATGAAAAGTATATTGCTTTAAATGATACAAAATCAAATATAAAATGTAATTTGAATGAAAGTCAAAGGGCAAATCATAAAGTGAATCTTGAAAAAGATTTTAAAAATAGATTTGTTTCTAAAGGTTTAATTGAAGATGAAGATTATATTTTTAAAGAAATGAATTTTCGATTCTTTAAAAATAAACTTCATCAGAATGCTAACCCTGTGAAACAAGATATGTGTAGCCCAGATGTGCAACAGATTCAAAAGCCTGGTCCTTCTCCAACTTCCATTCGAATATCAAAGCCTGGTCCTTCTCCAGCACATTCTAAGACTGGTCCAATTCCAGCATCATCCATTCCAAAAGTCACAGCAGTAAAACCTAATGAACAAGCAAAGATGAACAAATCACCCATTTCCTTGAATCTGTCTAAGATGAACAAGCAATTATCAAATGAAGCAACGATTCGAGAGACTGTGTAGAAAGTTAAACCAAACAGTCAATCTGACTTTGGTTTCTATGAAAATTTTCATAATTGTCATCCACAGTTTGTTTTCCACACACAACAAAGGAAATGTTATCAGTGTGGAAACATAAATCATCTTGCAAATAATTGTCTTTTTCGACAAAAATCACTAAGCAAACAACGATTTCATAATTCTATTGCTCACAATAGAAAATTGTTTTTCACTCGTGGAAAATTTTCAAAACCAATGAAATCAAAGGTTGAGAATGCTAATGATGTCGAAAAGAACAAGAATTTGAAAAATGATTTAAAAGATAAAATCAAATTAAGAAGTGTTAATGAAAAGACTGATGTGCTAAACAAATATAACAATCTCAAATCTTTTTGTCTAACTGCAACACAGAATGTGCTCAAGTCGTGTTTGACTTGGGTACCAAAGACTAAGTAAGTTTGTTACTTAAGCGGAGACAACCGCAAAAGATTATTGAAAGCCTATGGCATGTAGACAGCGGTTGTTCAAGACATATGACTGGGAATTTATCATTACTTAAGGATGTTCAGTCATATAACAGTGGAAGAATGATTTTTGCAGGTGACAAAGGAGGACGTATTACTAAACGTGGTACAGTTACAAATGGTGTCCTAAGTTTTGAGAATGTGAATTTTTTTGAGGAATTAAAACATAACCTGTTAAGTGTGTCTCAAATTTGTGACAAACAATATTCTACACACTTTACTAACAAAGAATGTTTAATCATAAAACCGGGTTTTGTAATTCCTGATGAATGGGTTTTGATGAGGACTCCGAGAGACAATGACACATATCTTCTTGATATGCATTGTTCTAATTCTTTGGTAACCGCTTCTTGTTTACTATCCAAAGCCTCGGAGAATGATTTTATGTTATGCCATCGTCGGTTAGGACATGTCAATCTTAAAAACATGAACAAACTGGTACGTGGAAATCATGTCATTGGTTTACCCGAAAAAGAATTTCAATTAAATGAACATTGTTTGTCATGTTCAAAGGGTAAACAACATAAACTTCCTCACAAACCAATTGCACACAACTCAATCAAATCAATCTTACAACTCTTACACATGGATCTATTCGGTCCAGTGAGTCTTTTAAGTTTGGGTCGAAACTATTTGGTTGTTACTGATGATTTTTCTAGATTTACTTGGGTGTTTTTCTTAGCATCTAAGGATGAGACTCCACATCTTTTGATCAAATTCATTAATTTGGTGGAGAATCAGACAGCTAAAAAGATACTAATTCTCAAGCACTATCTTTGGAAAACAAAATCATTGAGGAACTTCCATCTCTTATATCTGATGATTCTATAATTTCATCATCATCCAAGAGTATTCTAATGCTTCTGTGCAAGTGTCTGAAAGTTCTGATTTACTAGACAATATTTCAGAACAAATCCCTACTCAGGAGCCGGAAGAATCATTAAGTTCACCATTGTCTTCATCTTCTGCAGAAACTTTGGATACACCAATAGAAGTCATTCAAGTTCCATTTGAACAATCTCTAAATGTGTCTACTGCTTCTGAAAATCATATTTCAGATGACACATTTGAAGAAAATATTGTGTATCAGTCTAGAAATTCTGAAGAAGTGAATGACAATGTTGAACACATCACTAACTTGGAAGACAGGATTGTTGCAGATGATATTCCTCAACTGAGAATCCATAAAACTCATCCAACTGACGCAATCATTGGTCCATTGCATGAAGGTGTAATTACCAGAAGTCGTTTAGGGGCAATCAACACATGTCTATATGCTTGCTTTCTATCACAAATAGTGCCCAAGAATGTTGAAATGGTACTCAAGGAAAATAGTTGGATAGAGGCAATGCAAGATGAGTTGATGCAATTTAAGAAGCTGAATGTTTGGCATCTTGTAGAACTTCCAAAAGATAAGCTTCCGATTAGAAAAGAATGGATATTCAGAAACAAAACGGATGAAAAAGGTGTTATATTTCGGAATAAAGCACGTCTTGTGGTGCAGGGATTTTATCAAATTGAAGGTTTGGATTATGAAGAAGTGTATGCTCCAGTTGTAAGACTTGAAGCAATACACATTTTCTTAGCATTTTCTTCATACATGAATATCAAGGTGTATCAGATGGATGTTAAAACTGCTTTCTTATACGGGGAAATGAAGGAAGAAACCTATGTTTGTCAACCTCTTGGTTTTGAAGATCCAGATCATCCTGATTATGTTTACAAGTTGCATAAGGCATTATATGGTTTACATCAAGCACCTCGTGCTTGATATGCAACTCTGACTGAACATTTGCTTGCAAATGGTTATTCACGAGGAGCTATCGATCAAACCTTATTCATTCGTAAATCAAGCGATGACATTATTCTGGTTCAAATCTATGTCGATGATATCATTTTTGGGTCTACAAATGATAGTATGTGCACGGAGTTTGAAGAAGTGATGAAGAAGAAATTCGAGATGAGCTCTCTTGGAGAAATTTCATTTTTCTTGGGTACTCAAGTTAATCAATCTGAAACTGGTATTCTCATTAATCAAGAAAAATATGTTCAAACTATTCTTGAGAAATACAAGTTTCAAGATTCCAATGTAGCTCCAACTCCTATGTCTTCTCGTCCTACTCTTACTCCAGATCCATTAGGAGAATCCGTTGATCAACATTTGTACAGATCAATGATTGGTTCCCTCATGTATCTCACTGTAAGCAGGCCGGATATTCTGTTCTCTGTTTGTCAGTGTGCCCTCTATCAAAGTAATCCAAAAGAATCACACATGAAAGCTGTCAAGCGGATTTTCAAGTATCTTAAGGGTCAACCCAAACTTAGTCTTTGGTATCCTTGAAATTCCGATTTCAATTAATTTGCTTATACTGACAGTGATTATGGTGGTTGTAGTTTAGACAGGAAGTCAACTACAGGAGGATGTCAATTTTTGGGGAACCGACTCATTTCCTGGCAGTGTAAAAAGCAAAACACTGTTTCAACATCCACTGCCGAAGCTGAATATGTCGCTGCATCGAGCTGTTGTTCCCAGCTTGTCTGGATTCAACAACAACTTCTCGATTATGGCCTCAACATATATGACACACCAATTTGGTGTGATAACACGGCAGTACTGAACATCGTTAAAATCTCATTCAACATTCCAAAACTAAACACATTGACATCCGAATCCATTTTATCCGTGATTGTTTTGATCGTAAACTTATTCATTTAAAACAAGTGCCGTCAACTGAAAACATTGCTGATTTATTTACCAAGGCATTTGATCATTCTCGATTTGATTTCCTTGTGCAATCATTGGGAATGATTAACTTTGGATAAATTGATTTCTTGAATCTTCACAAAAAGATTTTTCTTTTTTTAATAAAGAATAAAATTGTAATTGTTTCTTTTTCTTTAAAAAGACAATCACAATTTTAGGGGGAGAAATTCGAAAAACAAGTTCTGAAAAATATTTTTTGGTTTTAGGGGGAGTCAAGATCAAAGGATTGTTAAAAAAAAGAAATTTTCATACTTAAATGAGAAATGATATTACAAAGTTCTAAAAGAGTCTAAGTACTTTCAAAGGCTTAAATACAAATAGACTTGGATTATGTTTGATGTGCCAGTAGGCTTTACTTTCAGAAATGAAAAGATCATAAATGAGTGATTAAACTTGAATTAAAGTGATATGAATTAGTGGGGAACATATCAGGATTCTGTGACAATGTCAAAAATGTTCTAACACAGACTGAGAGCTATACTCTTGTCATACTCAAGCCTGTATTTGTTTGATTCAGTGATTATCATATATAACTATGTATATATATATACGAAAATACAAAAAGACAAAAAGAAATACAAAGACAAAAAGAAAATAACTGAGCAAATAATTGAGCAAAAAGATGCCAAAAGGCCATATAGGATATAAGATGCCAAGGAGCACAAATCAAAAGATATGTCTAAAGACATACATACTATATGGTATATATTTTCTATTTTGAGAATATTTTCTGATCACAGAAGGCAAAATCAAAAGATGGGGCATGTAAGTCCGGATGGCTTGTAAGTCCTAAACATCTTGAGAGGGCAGACGTAAGTCCGGATGGTTGTTAGTAAGTCCTTAAAATTGTTAATATTCTGTGTTAAGAGATATTTTTCAGGCTAGTTATGCTCAAATAGTTATATTTTAGGAATAAATAAATGGTATCACTGATCAACAATGCATGGTTTAAGTCAATTTGGGGTGACTTGAAATCTCGACAGTGTCTTGAAGGATAATAAGTATTTTACAGAAGTTCTGATTGTGGGATCCACTGAATTATATTAAATCAAACAAAACATGATATGTGTCACTCCTTATGTGTCTGAGTAAAACCTGAAGTATAAGTTTAAAAGGACAAAATATATTGACAATCAATTTAACCAGTTATTCTAAATAAAAGCTGGACAGAGTCTTGACTTGACAAAGGACTATATGATCTCATTATGAAAATTCTTACAAAACAATTTTAATCAATAAACAATTCAGATCTTGATTCTTTATTTGTTTTCATTATTTTGTTATTTTGTATGTATTGTTTTCGTTTCATTTTTGTTTTTATTTTTTTTAGGATAAGACAAATAAATAACAGATAAATTTTTGAAAAATTGAAGATTCATTAAATTAATTGATCACTTGGTAAATAAAACAATCTGTTGACATAATAATTGATAAGAAAAGTTTTTAAAAACACAAGAAAAATTGAAAAGTTGAAAAAATTGAAATATTTTCAAAGTGTCAAACACTCTCGCGCGAAAGAGGGTTGTCGCGTGAAAAATGGTGACACGCGAAAGGGTTAATCGCTTGATTTATTTGACTTTTTAAATACCATTGGTCAGAGGCGAAAAATCACTTTTCGCTTCAGCTCACATCCGAAAACTTTTTTCGCTTCTATTCATAAATTCAATCTCAGAGATCATCTTGTTCTTATTAGCCATTCTACAACACGTAGTCGTTCATATTACATCTATACTGAGATTTAAAGGTATAGTTGGTTGTTATGGTTACTATAGAGATGAAATTCAAAGGGGGAACTTAATAACTTTAACAAAAAACTCTAATAAATAAACTTAAATGTTGAAATTGAAAGATTAAAAGGACTTTATGGACATAGGCGACTATTATGATATAGTTTGATTGGTTTAAAATCGTGTTTTTGAAAGTTAATTTTGAAATCAGTTTGTGCGAATCGCATGACATGAACCGGCGCGAAAAGTTTGTTTTCGCGTGATAATTGTCGCGTGAAACTGTTTTCGCATGAAACTATGATTTTCGCTTGAACTATTATTTTCGCATGAACTGTGGTTCTCGCTTGAGAAGCTGTTTTCGCATGATAGTTTGTTTAACTTGAAAATTGTTTTTCGCATAAAAAGTGTTTTCGCATATTTGTCATTGTCAAGTTAATAAGGGTGTCGCGCGACTGAGACAGTTATTTGCAAATTTTTTCTAAGTGGTGAAGTGTCTATTTTCGCACTAATGGGGGTTATCGAATGAACTTAGTCGTCACGAAATAGAATTCTAATTACAGAATATTTTCTAAGTGTAGAATGTCTTTCGCGCGAATGAGTTTTCAGTTGCTAAAATTTTCTAAGTATGTAATTTGTATCTTCATGCGACTGAACTTTTCATTGTTGAAATTTGTTTAAGTGTAGAAAATTTGATTGTGATTAATTAAGTTATTTCAATTGTTCTAATGTTGTTTGTTTGTGACATTGCAGATGGCTCAAATGATTTTTAATAAAAATCATAACTGCGTAGCTTACTTGGATGATGTTCCTGAGGGAAAGGAACTTTTCGCATCTATGATAGAAGGGCTGAAGAATTCTCGTATAGTCTATGCTATTTCTGCTGATCCAGCCATTTATTCTGAATTGATTGATTCTTTCTAGAGCACCGCTGCTCTAGAAAAGGATCAAGCTGGAAATTCAATCATTACTGCAACAGTCAAAGATAACAGAGTGACTGTCTCCAAAGCTATTCTGAACAAAGTGTTACTTTTTGATGACCAAGAGGATGCTCCAACAAGATTGGATGATGACGTTGTTATTGACTGTCTAACTCGGATGGGATATGAGTACAGATATCCTAGTCTAGAGAAGAAGTGGTTGCCACCATATTGGAAGTATCTATTTCATGTGGTTATTCACTGTCTGAGCAACTTAAAGGTAGGGATGGACAGTCTGAGTGCAGTTTTTGGATCTTTATTAGTCTCCCTAGTGGATGATCTTCCATTTAGTATTTCTGGAGTAATCTTCCAGGAGATGCAGAAAAATGCCACTGCTAATCCGGGAAGGAAGTTTATCATGTGTCCTCGGTTCATTTAGTTGGTGATTAATGACGCCTATCCTGAGCTTGCCACTCTAAGGTCTCCCAAATATGTTGTTCAAACCATCAAAAAGGAGATCTTTACTCATCTTACTGGAGCACGAGGAAACAAGTGCTCTGGAGAAAGTTTTGCTAAGATTGGCAGATTTTTTGAGATAGATGAAGATGTTGGTGATTTTGGTGGAAATGTACCAATTGATGAAGTGCAAACTGGTACTTCTACATCTGAGGCTAGAGATGATGCAGATGCTGAGATAGAAAGATTATTTGAAGATGATCCAACTCAGGCTGAGAATGAAGAAGGTGTTGTTCATTCTGCTTCAAGTTCTGAGACTGCTAGTGATCAGATAGGGAATGTTCCCTATGTTATTCAAACTGATCAGACTCCTTCTACACCAACTTCCTCAAGAATAAATGTTGAAGATAGGGATACAGATTACATCCCTGAGGAATCTCCGAGTACATCTATGAGGCGTAAACGAATGGCAAGGAGGAAAGATTTCCCTGCCAGGAAAAGAGGAAGAGGTGGTATTCCTAGGAAACCACGAACGCATGTGATCATTTCAGAAACTGAACAAGAGCAATAAGTTGATATGACTACTTCAGCTACTGAGACAGAAACGGTTCCTGTTTCTGAATCAGCCAATATTTTTGGATCTGGTTTCTCCACTCCACCGAGACAAGAAAATCTGGAGTTTGATGTAGATACTTTTCTAAACACTCCACCAGATTTCCAAGGAAGAGATGAATCCACAAGTGCTCCTTATTCTATAACTTTAGAAGAAAGGGTCAAGAATTTGGGGAAAAAAAGCTTTGAAAATGTCAAGCTGATTGCTGATTTGAGAAAAGAAAATGAAGACAAGACTAAGATGATTACCATGATTCATCTTGATTCTGCAATTAAGGATACAAGGATAGCTTCTTTGGAGCAACAAATGAAGAATATGTTTGATTACTCTTCGGGGTTGGAGAGACAGCTGAATGAGCTAAGAGAGTTTATTTCTCAGACATATTTCCATCAACCACATGTTGTACGATCTACAACAGTGATTGGTGAGACGAGCAGGCGTTCACCAATTCCATCTCCTGCAGAAGATATTCAAGAGATTGAAAAGGTCAATGAATCTCAAGCTACTGAAGAACAACCAAGTGTTAGTACTGCTGAAGATGTTCCAATTACATCTGAAGTACCTATCACTGAAGCTTTTACATCTACAGCTTTCGTTGAACCAGAAAATATGATGCCTCTTCCTGTTATTAATGAAGAAGATGATGAAGATTTGCTTGATTATGGTGATTCTGATGGTGATGAAGATTCTGATAATGATGAAGAGGATGATGATGACAATGATGATGATGATAGTGGAGATGATGGTGGAGATGATGGTGGAAATGATGGTGGAAATGATGATAATAATGATGATGTTGATGTAGGTGATGTTGGAGGATTATCTTCTAATCCAACTGTGAAACTAGCATTGAAAATATCTCAGGACCAAGTGCTAGTAATCCAGAAGGATATGAACCATTGGATCCTAACACTGAAGATTTATATGATAAAGAGTTGTACTCATTCAAGCTATCTACTTCAACTGATGCTACAGAAGAAGAGATTGGGTTATTTGATGATGTAGAAGAGCAAAATGAGTATACTGATATTTTTAGGAACAACTTACAGGACTTATTCAAAGACATTGATCTGGAAGAAGGAGAAATTCCTACTGAGTCTGTAAGTGATCCAGCTCCTTCTGGTACAATACAAAAGGACTCTACTGGGCAGATTGCTTTATATACCAGAGGAGGATTGCAGTTCAAAGCACCACCACCACCCAAAGAGACTTATTTTCTATTTGTATCTAAGCCTAAAGACAAATGTGGTGAGATATCACATGTGATAAGCTGGGCTTATGATGGTGAGAAAAAGATGTACGTAATAAAGAGAAGAAATGGAGAAATAGACTATCTGAAAAGCACTCAAGATTTTCACACTTTACGAGCTGCTGACTTATACGCAATGGGTAAAGCTCCATTCTTCAATGAAAGCAACCATGGAGAGGCTGAACTGATGAGGTCAAAGATTAGAAGAGAAATGAGAACTAATTTCAAAGACTTCAAAACTGCAAAGTCAAAGGTGATTGATGACCCTTCCAGGATTGATGAAAATACCAAAGCTTCAATGAAAATCAGAGTCTATCAACATCCAAAATACATAAAGAAAGTTCCAGTTCATGCTTCAGTTCCTCCAAATTCTTTGATGCAATTTATCTCTTGAAGTTGTGAAAAGAATTCAGGTCAGGCTGTGATCAAATGTATTGATAGATCATACAGAATCATCAATCCAGCTGACTTAATGAAGTTTGACAAAGACGACTTGAATAAGCTGCTACACTGTCCTATCACAGCTGACGAGTCTGTTTACTTTTTGTCTTGCTAATATGTTTGGATGACTGATCGAATCCTAAGGAACAAGTGGTATGCCTATTCTGGCACATACAAGAAAGCCAACGTTGATTTTGACTGATAATGTTTCACCGAGCCTAGGGGGAGATTGTAGAAGACTACATAAGGCTCGGCAAAACAACAAGTGCTATGCGAAAGGAAGATCTCAAGCGAAAAGGGAACTCACGCGAGAAGCTGGACTCGCGCGAGATGAACAACCACGCGAAAAGATGTTTTGCGTGAGAACTGTTTGTTTTAGTATATATTTGTAATTTTCGCATTTTATAGCTAAGTTTTCTCAGTTTTCATTTCAGTTGGTTCAATTTCGCTTTGTATTCGTTCTGTGCACTTTGCACAAGATTGTAATCAATTTGATTATCAGTTGAAAGCGTTTTGATTCATTGTTTGTCTTCTTCCAATCTCAATTATATTCCGCGTTCTTGAGATTGAGATCTTGGTTAGTGTTCTTGGGAAATAACCGAGTTTTACAATTACTTCAGAATTATTAAATTAAGGTAATTAGGATAATGTGTAGGAAATATGTAGCAGCTTCCTACGCCCTTTTTTGTCGCAAATATATCGTATATTGCGTCGCAAGTGCGTCGTAAACTATTTGCCACGGGCATTTTTCAGACAAACTGTTTTTGTCGCAAATGCGTAGCAAATTCTGTTTTCTTATGTCTTTGCGACGGAAAAACGCGTAGCAAATTCATTTTTTTCTAGTAGTGTTTGAACCGTCATATAAAAATATGTTGAATTGTAAAAATGGTTTTTCGAGGTTCCACCATTTATAGTTTCGAAATCCAGAATGAAATTAATTTTATAAAGTCACAAACTTACACGGTTTTATCAAAACATCCAAACAATGAAAACTAGATATAACCAAACCATTGTAAGATAGGTTTATAATGAAATAT
Source organism: Flaveria linearis (assembly GCA_024085815.1). Taxonomy (NCBI): domain Eukaryota; kingdom Viridiplantae; phylum Streptophyta; class Magnoliopsida; order Asterales; family Asteraceae; genus Flaveria; species Flaveria linearis. Next base: position 92,247,972 of record CM044002.1, read on the forward strand.
CCAAGCACAGGTATGATAGTAAATACTGAATTGACCATGTTTAAAGTAAAACATGTTTAACAAGTTGAAAATCAATCACAATCTTCATAAGTGCAACAACATGACTATTATGTAAGCAACAAGTTCAAGACGTAGATTCGATTGTTGAAAGAAACAAACTTATTCTTTTTTACCCGATATTAAGCACCATGCTATTTTTTAGCTAGCAGGACTTTAATTAATTATCGCATAAGAAGATTGTAAAAATTCTAAAAACTTTTTATGAAAAAAATATATACATTCACTCGGTGATTAAAATAATATATTGGAGGGTATAAATTATAAAAAAATGACTTTTATCTTTCTAACTGGTTTTACAATTTTACTTTTTAAAATTTATATTTACTAATTAAACCTTTAAACCTTTGTATATGATTTATTATATCTTTGATCATTTAGTTTAAGTGTCATTTCTTTTTATCGTTAAGTTAGATACACATTAGGGTAGATGTAAAAAAGAAACCTTCAAGCGGTTTATATATCCGTAAAACTAATCAACGTATAAAGAAAATACAATCAATAAAATCTTGAGACGGACGAAAAAAAACCTCAAACAGATTTTATATATTTGTTAATAAAAATTTAACATTGGTTATGATATGATGTCATTGTTGACTGTATATGGGAATTCTCCAGATTTTATATATTGCTAACGTCTTGTTGTACGGTGCAATCTGAGCCGTCAGATCTACATTTGATCAACGATCAGAAAATTATTGACAGTCGCAGTACGGATCACACACTATTAGCGGCAACTTGTCGCCGCTAAAGGCGTCGCCGCTAATAATGTGTCGCCGCTAAAAACTTGTCGCCACTAATTATAAGAATTCTTGTAGTGTGTGTTGAGTTTAGATACTTTCTCAAGCACATCCATGAGAACATGAAACGATATTTCAACATAAAAGTGTATGAAGATATATCATGGAAACTTACAACATGTAACAGTATAGTTCTTTGAAAAAAATGTGGATAAACTAAGAAGAATGAATACTGCTACCCATCTTTGGTTATCACTTTAACTTGTTCCAGATCTCACTTTTCCCGTAATCGGTGTTAATATCTTTTATTTCTTATTATCGTATTTTGCATTTGATATTATATACATATTCACAGGAATGTCTCATGCCGACGTATTGCTAAACAATATGTGTGAGGTTATGAATGCTAAGATAGTGAATGGAAAACACAAGCCAATAATTACAACATTAGAGTACATCAGAGAGTATCTTAATTTATTAGAGAAATTGTTTTTGTGTAGCCAGTGATTAATAAAAGTGTTGGTCCACTCACACCTACTGGTAATGGTGGAGAACATTTATGGTGATCAATCTGTAATATGTTATTCGAAAAACTTGAACATGTGGAATATGGAAAATCATCGGGATTCCATGAAGCATGCACGGCAAAATTTAAGACATAACAGCACATTGTCAATTAGTTGGATTACCAGAAACTAGAATAGACATGAAAGAATATTTACAGTTTAAAGGTTTTCCTCATTTGGTAAGTCTGCGAGACCCAAGTTCTAATTCCCGACAACAATCACTATACCAACCCATCACAAACTAAATGTGAGAAGTAAAAATATAAGGAAGAAGTCTGTTTCTAAAAAGGAGGTGAGCCGCCCTTCCCTCACTCCCATGCACATGAAATCAATCCCAAATCTTAAATAGAGAAAGGTTCCATGGTTCTAGAGAGACTAAGTCGAATAATTCATCAAAGGTATGATTTTTTGTCATACTTCCTCATAGATCTAAGCTAGATCCGAGCTCCCATTTTGTTTTCTTTGTGTTTATATGTGTAAAGTTTGAATCTTTATGTGTGCATGTTTGTAGATCTCAAGTTTGTTATCTGGTTTTAGGGTTTTCATTTGAATCTTTCAAAGGTGAGTTTTACATCCCTTTGTTATATGTTTTACACTCTTTTGGGGCTGATATGCATACCGATATGTTAAACCCTTTATAACTTTTTTTCATGATAAAGGTAGTATTTTTAGGAAATTACTATGTTTTAGTAAGATTTATGATCATATATGATGCATGGTGTGTTCTTGTTGCGAACTCTAGTTTAATTAGGTCTAGATCTATGGATTTGAGTCATGCATAAGTTGATGTTGTCGTAAATCAGCCAAGTTGAAATTGGACAAAAGATTTACCTCAGTCGCATTAGTCTCTTCAACCGTATTTTTCCTATGTTAAAATAAGCCTATGTTACTATTACCCGTATTAATTTTACTCACCCACAAAGCTAGTATAACCAGCATCTGTACTTAGGTCCTCATTATCCACCAAGTGTTAGAAATCCTCATTAGGTGCCCAAATTTGTTTACATCACCCGTATATGTTTCCAAGGTCAGAATGACCTAAGTATTGGTTATCTGTATTGGTTGACCGTATTTGTTCTTCACCCACCCACACTATTACCCGTATTTGTATAGTTACCCGTATTAAGTTAATGTTACCCGCATTAGTGTAATTGCCCGCATAGTTGTTGATGACCGTATTTGTTGATACTTGGGAAATTTTATCTGGGTTATGCTATAATCCTGTTAAGGATTTTTTATATGACTATTCCCATGTGTAATAACTAATGTTCCTTGCTATGCAATGGTAATGAAGGATACCTTACAAGTATTACCTATGATTAAAGTGGAATATTAATGAATGAAAAGAATGACAATGAAGCCTAATGAATGTTACTCGGGCTCTAATGATGATGAAAAGCCATACAAGCAATATAATTGGAGGTGCACAACCATGTTGTTATTAGCTCGGCTGATGTGCGGCTAATTTAGCCCGTAGGATGCACATTGGGGGTCTAATCCTTAAAATTGACCAATGAATGAATTGACTTTTATCCATGAGCAGGCTTCATGCCTAGTAGTGTGTGTCAACTATTAGGGGTTAGCTGCCACCTCAATGTTGTACTGGTAGGGGTTCGACATTTGTTTCCAACCACATGATATAGGCTCTTACCTTGTGCAATCCTAGTAATGAAAGAGAAAGAAAGAAAGAAAGATAATGGATATGCTAAGTCAACTCAGCTATTATGTATGGTGAATGTGTGCTCATTAAAGGAAGTTTTCAAAAGTATATTTTCTATATTATTATAAACAAGAACTCACTCGGTAAAGTTAAATTTGTATGCTTATCAGCTGGCGGTTAAAGAAGTTGCTGGGCGTGGCTTAGATGACGAAGCTACTTGGCAATAGGAGTATTGCATTAACCGGTTTAACCTATGTTTTAATTTGTAGAAGAAAATGTTTGTTTTCATTTCCAGAACATGTAGTTTGATAACTATTTACGGATGTGATGAACGTTTTAAAGTATTCTGCTGCAATGTCTTCTTATATTAACATATTATATTATATTTTAGAGTATGACTGAACAACTATGAGGCTTCCTGGAAGCAGGGACTTACAAGTTGGTATTAGAGTCAAAGTTTAAAAAAATTGGGTAAATTTATTTAGAAAAGCTAAACTTAAACTGAAAATGGGACTAAATGAAAGGAATGCCAACCCAAGTAACTACGTGTCATCGGGTAAAAGTTTTCTTATAAACCAACATTATGTGAGTATGCTACCTGAATAATAGGTTTGAATACTAATGTATGTTAGGATAATGAGTTCTTAGGACATGGGGGTAAAGTAAGTAGTTAATCATACTTGGCCATCGTAATTAAGGACTTATCATACTTATCATTATCTGAGCAATTACTTTGAATGAAGTTGTTGGCATTTAAATCTTATTAGAGGTACAATTTATGGTTGGTAGAAAATCTAGAAAGGCAACCCAAGGAGGTGCTCATGGCTGGCGTACTATGTAAATCCTCTGAAAACTCCCAAGAAATCAGTAACACACGATCTCAATCACGTGAATGCGGAATGTAAACGTGATTGGATAGAAAAGAAGATTGGATTGAACAAGAAATGCTTCTTCGATTAAAACAAACAACCTATTACAGGTCTTGTGCGCGATTTCGCACAGAAAAGTATGATAATCAATGAATAGCTTAATTACAAAACGAAATCTAGCTATTTATACTAAACATAGGGTTCTCGCGCGAGATGCCTTTCGCGCGGCCTTATCTTTCGCGTGGCTTCTGTTCTCGCGTGGAAGCTGTTCTCGCATGAGAGCTGCTTCTCGCGTGACTTCTTCAAATCGCGTGGATTCTTGCTTTCGCATATGATGTTTTGCCGAGCCTTGATTTGTCTTCTACAATCTCCCCCTAGGCTCGGTGAAACATAATCAATCAAAGTCAATATTCGCCATTTTGTAAGAGCCAGCATAGGCATACCATTTATTTCTCAGGATCCGGTCAATCATCCATACGTACTGGCAAGATAGAAAATAAACAGACTCATCAGCTGAGATAGGGCAGTGTAACAGCTTGAATAAGTCGTCTTTGCCAAACTTCATTAAGTCTGCTGGATCAATGATTTGATAAGACCTGTCTATACATCTGATCACAGCGTGACCGGAATCCTTTTCACATCTCCAAAATAGAAGTTGCTTCAAAGAGTTGGGAGGAACTGGAGCATGCACAGGGACTTTTCTGATAAATTTGGGATGTTGATAGACTCGTATCTTCATAGGAGCTTTAGTATTTTCATCAATTCTTGTTGAGTCATCAATCAACTTTGATTTTGCAGTCTTAAAGTCTTTGAAATTTGTGCGCATCTCCCTTCTTATCATGGATCTCATGAGCTCAGCTTCACTGTAATTACTCTCATTGAAGAATGGAGCTTTGCCCATGGAGTATAAATCAGCAGCACGTAAAGTATGGAAGTCTTGAGTGCTCTTTAAATAATAAATCTCTCTATTTCTTCTCTTTATGACATACATCCTTTTCTCACCATCATAAGCCCAGCTGATAACGTGAGACATTTCACCATACTTTTGTTTTGGCTTTGATATAAACAGAAAGTGAGCTTCAGTAGGTGGTGGTGGTGCTTTGAATTGTAAACCTCCTCTAGTGTATAAGGCAATCTGACCAGTAGTATTTGTCTTTATAGCATCAGTAGGAGTTTCACCACTCACAGTCTCATTGGGAATTTCACCTTCTTCAAGATTGATGTCTTTGAAAAGCTCTTGAAGGTTGTTCCCAAAAATGTCTGTATACTCATTCTGCTCTTCCAGATCATCAAAAATATCAAGTTCTTCTTCAACAGTTTCAGATGAAGTTTGTTGAAAAGAATACAATTCCTTTTCATACACACTTTCTGTGGCAGGGTCCAGTGGATCATATCATTCTGGATCACTAACACTTGGTTTATCGACATTGTCAGTGTTAGTCTCTCCAGTAGGGCTTGAAGAAGAACCTGTAGCATTACCTCCATCATTATCATCTCCATCATCATTATTACCATCATTATTTCCATCATCTCCACCATCATCATCATCACCATCATTTCCACCATCGTCATCATCATCATCATCATCTTCATTATCATCAGAATCAGCATAATCAACTAACTCTTCATCCTCCCTTTCATCAACAATAGGCATAGAAATCATGTGTTCCGGCTCAACGAATGCTGTAGATGTGTAAGCTTCGGTGATAGGTACTTCAGATGAAACAGGAACATCTTCAGTAGTGCTACGACTTTGCTGTACAGTAGATGCTTGTGCTTCGTTGACCGTTTCCTTCTCAGGAACAGTATCAGTAGGAGGTGGGCTTGGAGAGCGTCTACTTGATTCACCAATTACTGTAGTAGACCTTATGATAGGGGGCTGATGAAAATACGTCTGTGAAATGAATTCTCTCAGCTCGTTCAGTTGTCTCTCCAACCCAGAAGTGTAGTCAAACATGCTTTTCATTTGTTGCTCAAGAGATGCCAATCTTGTGTCTTTGATAGCTGAGTCGAGATGAATCATATTGATCAGATTTGTCTTTTCATCATTGCCTTTCTTTAACTCAGCAATCAACTTCATATTCTCAAAGTTTTCTTTCTCCAGGTTCTTTATTCTTTCTTCCAACGTGATAGAACCTGGAGTGCTTGTTGATTCCTCTCTCCTCTGAAACTCAGGAGGAGTATTCAAGAGTGTATCTACATCAAACTCTAGATTTTCTTGATGAGGTGGTGTAGAGAAACCTGAACCAGAAATATTAGCTGCTCGAGAAACAGGAACTGTTTCTGTTTCAGGAGCAGAAGAAGTCACATTGGCTGCCTGATCTTGCTCTGTCTCGGTGACAACCACATGTGTTCTTGGTCTCCTTGGTACAATACCTCGACCTCTCTTTCTAACTGGATAATCTCTCCTTCTAGCCATCCTTTTTCTTCGTGAGGAGGTATTTGGTGACTCTTCAGGGACATAATCAGTATCCCTGTCTTCCTCGTTTGGTCGAGAAGATGTTGGTGTAGAAGGGGTTGGATCAGTTTGGATCACATAGGAAACATTCCCTATTTGATCACTAGCAGTCTCGGAACTGGAAGCAGAGTGTACAACTTCTTCCATTCCTCCTTCACGTGCAGGCTCATCTTCAAATAGCTTCTCAATCTCTTCATCAATATTATCTCTAGTAGTGGAAGTAGAAGCACCATTCTGTGCATCATCAGCATGAGCACCTTCATCAAACTCATCAACATGCTCATCAATCTCAGAAAATTTGCCGATCTTCGCAAAACTTTCACCAGAGCATTTGTTTCCTCTAGCTCCAGTAAGGTGTGTAAAAATCTCCTTCTTAATTGTCTGAACAACGTATTTAGGAGATCTCTGAGTGGAAAGCTCAGGAAATGCATCGTTGATGATCAGCTGAATGAATCTGGGATACATGATAAACTTTCTCCCTGGATTGGCCGTAGCGTTTTTCACCATCTCTTGAAATATAACGCCAGAAATGCTGAATGGAATATCATCCACCAGAGAAACCAATAAAGATCCAAATACAGCACTAAGACTATCCATCCCAGCCTTCAGATTACCCAAACAGTGAATTACCACATGAAATAAATATTTCCAGTATGGTGGTAACCACTTCTTCTCTAAACTTGGATATCTATACTCATATCCCATCCGAGATAGACAATCCATAACTATATCATCATCTAATCTTGTTGGTGCTCCCTCTTGGTCATTAAACAGAAGAACTCTGTTTAGTATGGCTTGAGAAACTATCACCCTTTTATCCTTTACAGTGGCTGTGATAATCTGGTTACCAGCTTCGTCCTTTTCTAGAGCAGCAGTGGTCCAGAAAGAATCTATCAATTCGGAATAGATGGCTGGATCAGCAGAAATAGAATAAACAATCCTTGAGTTCTTCAGCCCCTCAATCATAGAAGAAAATAATTCCTTCCCTTCCGGAACCTCATCCAAAAATGCAACACAATTATGATTCTTGTTAAAGATCATTTGTGCCATCTGCATTGTCAAATAAGATCATGATTAGATAACTATTGAATATAACTTAATTATGCCAAAAGATTTTCAACACTTAGAACATGTGAAACAAAAACCTTTTACTTAGAATATTTCATCACTTGAAAACAATTTATCATCTCAAAGTTTTATTATATTTATGGTTTATCAACAAAAAGTTATTGTGTATAAGTACAATTGAGACACAAGTGGTTTAACACTTAGAAACTTTTACAACATTCTGTTATGTGAAAAATCAACACTTGCGAAAATTTGAAGATGTGCGACAAGTGTTTTATGCGAACATACTTTTCACGCGACAACACTGTCAATGCGAGAACTAATTTTTGTGCGACAAATACCATTCATGCGACAAACTGTTTCATGCGACAATAATTTTCATGCGAAATTATTTTGCGAAAACTGAGTTCAAGCAAAAACGTGTATGTCACGCGAAATCAAGACTCACGCGAGAACAAAGTTCACGCGATAAGTCTTTTTCACGTCTGTTCAGTTTCTTGTGCGATTCGCACAACACAACTTCAAATTAACAGTTCACAAATCGATTTTTATCAATGAAGTCCAATCCATAGCTGTCGCCTAAGTCTATAAGGTTGATTTCATCTTTCAATTTCATCATTTAAGTCCTTTTATTAAGTTTTTAAATTCAAGTTGTTAGGTTCCCCTTTAACATTGTACTTCTACAGTAACCAAGACAAATCGTTTATACCTTCAAAATCACACTATGCACGTACTAGAGTGAGATGTGAATCAAAATAACAGAATATGAGTGAAATGATGTAATGTTTGGTGTATGCGAGAGGAGATTTCGGATTGTGAGCGAAAAGGGTTTTCGGGTAAGCTTCTGTGCGAAATGTGATTTTGTCTTGAACAGTGTGAACTTTATATTCCTGACAAGTCATGCGACAGTCACTTTCGCAAGTCATTAGTTTTCGCGTGACTATTCCTTTTCGCATGCGAAATAATGACTTTCAAAATTTTAACTTTTTTAAATCTTTTCAAACATTTACAAAACTTTAAATCCTTTTATTTTCAATGAATTAAGTCAACATAAAATGTTATCTACCAAGTGACCAATTAATTTAATGAATCTTCAATTTTCAAAAATTTTCTTGTTATTTCTTTGTTTTAAAAATGAAACACTATAAAAGTGAAATAAAAACAAACACTGACAAACAAAATAACAAAAGAATTAAAACAATTAAAGAATCAAGATCGGATTTGCTTATTTTGTATAAATTTTCATAATGAGATCATATAGTTCTTTTGTCAAGTTAAGACTCTGTCCGGCTTTATTTAAAATAACTGGTTAAGTTGATTGTCAATATCTGTTGTCCACTTTAAACTTATACTTCATGTTTTACTCAGAAACATAATGAGTGATATATATCATGTTTTGTGTTGATTTAATATAAGTCAGTGGATCCCACAATCAGAACTTCTGTAAAGTAATTATTATCCTTCAAGACACTATTGAGATTTTTCAAGTCACCCCAATTTGACTTAAACCATGCATTGATGATCAGTGATACCATTTATTGTAATCCTAAATATAACTATTTGAGCATAACTAGCCTGAGAAATATTTCTTAACCCGGAAACTGACAGCCATCCGGACTTACGTCTGCCCTCTCAAGATGTTTAGGACTTACAAGCCATTCGGACTTACATGCCCCATCTTTCGATTTTGCCTTCCAAAGTTAAAAACTATTCTCAAAATCAGAAAATATTTACCATATAGTATGTATGTCATTTAGACATATCTTTTGATTTGTTGTGCTTCTTGGCATCTTATATCCTATATGGCCTTTTTCCTTTTGGCATCTTTTTGCTCAATTATTTTCTTGTTGTATTTTTCTCGTTTTGTTTCTTTTTGTATTTTTATCTTTTATATATATATATATATATATATAGTTATGATAATCACTGAATCAATCATATACAGGCTTGAGTATGACAAGATTATATCTCTCAGTCTGTGTTAGAACATTTTTGGTACAGAATCCTGATATGTTCCCCACTAAATCATATTTCTTTAATTCAAGTGTAATCACTCAATTATGATCTTTTCATTTCTGAAAGCAAAGCCTATCAACATATCAAACATAATCCAAGTGTATTCGTATTTAAGCCTTTGAAAGTACTTATACTCGTTTTGAACTTTGTAATATCATTTCTCATTTTAAGTATGAAAATTTTTCTTTTGATTTTGGCAATCCTTTGATCTTAACTCCCCCTAAGACCAAAAATATTTTTTCAGAACTTGTTTTTCGAATTTTCTCCCCCTAAAATTGTGATTGTCCTTTTAAGAAAAAGAAACAATTGCAATTTTATTCTTTATTAAAAAAATGAAAAAATTTGTTTGTGAAGATTCATTAAACCAATTTATCCAAAGTTAATCATTCCCAATGATTGCACAAGGAAATCAAATCGAGAATGATCAAACGCCTTAGTAAATAAATCAGCGATATTTTCAGTTGACGGCACTTGTTTTAGGTGAATAAGTTTACGATCAAAACAATCGCGGATAAAATGGATGCGGATGTCAATGTGTTTAGTTTTTGAGTGTTGAATGGGATTTTTCACGATGTTTAGAACTGCCGTGTTATCACACCAAATTGGTGTGTCATAAATGTTGAGACCATAATCGAGAATTTGTTGCTGAATCCAGACAAGCTGGGAACAACAACTTGAAGCAGCCACATATTCAGCTTCGGCAGTGGATGTGGATACAATGTTCTGCTTTTTACACTGCCAAGAAATGAGTCGGTTGCCCAAGAATTGACATCCTCCTGTGGTCGATTTCCTGTCTAAGTTACAACCACCATAATCACTGTCAGTATAAGCAAATAAATTGAAATCGGAATTTCAAGGATACCAAAGACCAAGTTTAGGTTGACCCTTGAGATACTTGAAAATCCGCTTGACAGCTTTCATGTGTGATTCCTTTGGATCACTTTGATAGCGGGCACACTGACAAACAGGGAACATGACATCCGGCCTGCTTGCAGTTAGATACATGAGGGAACCAATCATCGATCTGTAAAGATGTTGATCAACTAATTCTCCTAATGGATCCGGAGTAAGAGTAGGACGAGAAGCCATTAGAGTTGGAGCTACTTTGGAATCTTGAAACTTGTATTTCTCAAGAATTGTCTGAACATATTTTTCTTGATGAATGAGAATACCCGTCTCAGATTGAGTAACCTGAATACCCAAGAAAAATGAAATTTCCCCAAGGGAACTCATCTCAAACTTCTTCTTCATCACCTCTTCGAACTCCGTGCACATTCTATCATTTGTGGAACCAAAAATGATATCATCGACGTAGATTTGAACCAAAATGATATCATCACCTGATTTTCGTATGAATAAAGTTTGATCAATTGCACCTCTTGAATAACCATTTGCAAGCAAATGTTCAGTCAGAGTTGCATACCAAGCACGAGGTGCTTGATGTAATCCATATAGCGCCTTATCCAACTTATATACATAGTCAGGATGATCTGGGTCTTCAAATCCAGGAGGCTGACAAACATAGGTTTCTTCCTTCATTTCTCCGTATAGAAATGCAGTTTTAACATCCATCTGATACACCTTGAAGTTCATGTATGAAGCAAAGGCTAAGAATATGCGTATTGCTTCTAGTCTTGCAACTGGAGCATACACTTCTTCATAGTCCAATCCTTCAACTTGATAAAATCCCTGCACGACAAGACGTGCTTTATTCCGAACTATAACACCTTTTTCATCCGTTTTGTTTCTAAAAATCCACTTTGTTCCAATCGGAAGCTTATCCTTTGGAAGTTCAACAAGATGCCAAACATTGAGTTTCTTGAATTGCATCAACTCATCTTGCATTGCTTCTATCCAGCTGTTTTCTTTGAGTGCCATTTCCACATTCTTGGGCACTATTTGTGAGAGAAAGCAAGCATATAGACATGTGTTGATTGCCCCTGATTGACTTCTGGTAATTACACCTTCGTGCAACGGACCAATGATTGCCTCAGTGGGATGAGTTTTATGTATTCTCAATTGAGGAATCTCATCTGCAACCGTTCCATCTTCCAAATTTGTAATATGTTCAACATTATCATGAGCTTCTTCAGAGTGTTGAGATTGATACACAATAGTTTCTTCAAGTGTGTCATCTGAAACATGAGTTTCAGAAGCACTAGACACATTTGGAGATTCTTCAAATGGAACTTGAATGATTTCTATTGGTGTATGTATAGTCTCTGACGAAGATGAAGATAATGGAGAACTTAAAGATTCTTCCAAATCCTGAGTAGAAATTTGTTCTGAAGAAACATCTAATGATTCAGAACATGCAGATACTTGTACAGAATTTGTAGGAATATCTTTGGATGATGAAGCAACAGCAGAATCATCAGATATCAAAGATGAAAGATCCTCAATGATTTTGTTGTCCAAGGAAATTGCTTGTGAAGTAGAATCTGCAGATGAAGGTTTAGAAATTTTAAAATTTATGAACAAAGATTCATAATCATAAACCCATGAAGGAGCTGAACCTGCATCAGTTATGTTAAGCTCGTGCCAATCAATGTTATATGACTCGACTATTTGTCTAGTTCTTTTATTATAAACACGATATGCTACTTTATTGGCAGCATATCCCACAAAGTAACATTCATCCGCCTTTTCAGAAAATTTTGAAGATGATTCTGTTGTATGCAACAAAGTGCAACAACAACCAAAGGCTTTAAAATATTTAACTTTGGGTTTGTGTTTATAAAATATTTCATAAGGAGTCTTATTTAATCTTTTGTTGATTAAAGCACGATTTTGAACATAACATGCAGTATTTACTGCTTCTGCCCAAAAGAACAAAGGTAATTTGGCAGCAGAGATCATTGTTCTAGCAGCTTCAATCAATGTTCTATTTCTTCTTTCTGCTACTCCATTCTGTTGTGGAGTGCTGGCAGCACTGAATTGTCTGGCAATTCCCTTGGATTCACAAAACTCATTCAGAGTTTGATTGCAAAACTCTGTTCCGTTGTCACTTCTGATGCATTTTACCTTTTTCTTTGTCTGATTCTCCACCAAAGTAATGAACTTGATCAAAAGGTGTGGAGTTTCATCCTTAGATGCTAAGAAAAACACCCAGGTAAATCTAGAAAAGTCATCAGTAACAACCAGACTGTAAGATCTTCGACCCAAACTTAAAACACTTACTGGACCAAAAAGATCCATGTGTAAGAGTTGTAAGATTGATTCGACTGAGTTGTGTGCAACAGGTTTGTGAGGAAGTTTATGTTGTTTACCCTTTGAACATGACAAACAATGTTCAATTAATTGAAATTCTTTTTCGGGTAAACCAATAACATGATTTCCACGTACAAGTTTATTCATGTTTTTAAGATTGACATGTCCTAATCGACGATGCCATAACATGGAATCATTCTCCGAGGCTTTGGATAGTAAGCATGAAGCAGTTACCAAAGAACTAGAACAATGCATATCAAGAAGATATGTATCATTGTCTCTCGGAGTCCTCATCAAAATCCATTCATCAGGAACAACAAAACCTGGTTTTAAAATTAAGCATTCTTTGTTAGTAAAGTGTGTAGAATATTGTTTGTCACAGATTTGAGACACACTTAGCAGGTTATGTTTTAATTCCTCAACAAAATTAACATTTTCAAAACTTAGGACGCCGTTTGTAACTGTAGCACGTTTAGTAATTAGTCCTCCTCTATCTCCTGCAAATATCACTCTTCCTCCGTTGTATGATTGCACATCTTGTAGTAATGATAAGTTACCCGTCATATGTCTTGAACAACCGCTATCTACATGCCATAGACTTTCAGTAGTCTTTTGCGGTTGTCCCTGCATTCGTAACAAAATTACTTAGATTTTGGTACCCAAGTCAAGCAAGACTTGAGCACATTTTGAGTTGTAGCAAGACAAAATGATTTGATATTTTTATATTTGGTTTGCACATCATTCTTTTCATTTATGCTTTTAATCTTGACATTTTCTATTACATCATTAGTCAAATTCTTATCCCATCTGACATTAAAATCATTAACAACCTTTGATTTCATATTATTTGAAAATTTTTTACGAGTGAAAAATAATTTTCTATTATGAGAAATAGAATTATGAAATCTTTGTTTACTTAATGATTTTTGTCTAAAAGGACAATTATTTGCCAAATGATTTGTGTTTCCACACTGAAAGCATCTCTTTTGTTGTGTGTGGAAAACAAACTGTGGATGACAATTATGAAAATTGTCATAAAAACCAAAGTCAGATTGACTAGGTTTAACTTTCTCCACAGTCTCTCGAATCTTTGTCTCGTTTGACAATTGCAAATTCATCTTTTGCAGACTCGAGGAAATTGATGAATTATGACCACTTTGGATTGTAGATTTGGCAGTTTTGACTTTTGGAATTGGTGGTGTTGAAATATGAACAGTCTTTGATTCTGCTGGAGTAGGACCAGACTTTGAATTTGCTGGATGAGGACCAGGCTTAGATATACGGATTGGTGCTGGAGAAGGACCAGGCTTTTGAATGTTCAGCTTAAATGCAGAAGAATCATTCACGTGCAAATCTGGGCTACATACATCTTGATTCACAAGGTTAGCATTATAATGTAGTTTATTTTTAAAGAATCGAGAATTCGTATCTTTAAAAATATGTTCTTCATTTTCAACTAGCCCTTTTGAAACAAATCTATTTTTAAAATCCTTTTCCATTCTTTCTTTCTGATTTACCCTTAGATTTGCATTCAAATTATTTTTACTATTAGATTTACACTCATTCAAATCAACCTTCTTTTCATTGCCGGACAAATTTTGTTTACAAGCAAATTGTGAAACTTTTACATTCTTATTTTTCAAACATTCATTCTCATTCTCTTCCTCACTCTCACTTTCCCAATCTTCAACCAACCCATCCACCTTCATTTTATCTGCAAAAAGATTTTCAGGTGATTGTTTAGGTTTGGGTACTATGATAGGATCAACAGATAAATTTACTTTGATAGAAGGTTTTAAGTCTTGAGATGGAGAGAATCCAATTCCATAGACCATATCAGAATCACAAATGTTATCAGATGATGGTAAACATGAGTAATCATGATTAATTGGAGGAGCAATGTTAGAAAATCCAACACCACACTTTCCTCCTTTGATCTTCTGAGTCATTTGTGACTTGATTATTCCTTCAACCATTGTTGATGAAAGTTCAAATTTCTCAACAGTCAATTTAACCGTGGCTAATTCACTGTTGAGTCGATTAATTTCTAGAGCGAGTTCATTGTTTCTATTTGTCAAGTCATTATTAGTACATTCTTTATCATGAAGATTTAATTTCAAATTATATATTGTTTTGTTTAAACCTTCAAGTTTTTCTTTAAAAATCTTTTCATTTGACTTGTGTTTGCTAGCTTGATACTGAAGTTTTTCAACTTCTATTATCAGGCTCTCATTGTGAACTCTATATCTTTGAACTTTCTCAACACATGTATTTTTACATAGACTATCATATACCTTTGGTTCAGAAGTTTCCCCTTCTGTTTTCTCTGCCTTCTTGACCATGAATGCTTTCATTTCATTAGCTGGTTCTTCCACTGGAGCACTAGCAACAGTCTTTGAATCAATGCATGGACTTTTGACTGTGAGCTCAACAGTGTATTTATCATTCACACTTTCTTCTTCAGCAACCTTTTCAACCTGATCTTCCTTCACAACATTCTCCTTATCTTCTACCACTTTCTCATCCTCTATTTCAACTTTCTCCTTCTCTTCTTCCACCGTAGCAAACAAACCCTCCAACAAATCATCAGACACGAATTCAGCAAACAAATTTTCCTCCTCTTCTGGTTCTGGAACAATCTTAGCAACAAAAGCAGTAGACAAATGTAAATCAAGAGCCTCCATTTGATCAGACCAGTCATATTCAGCATTAGTTTGAGAAACTAATGCTTTAGTTCCACCAGAAGTACTTGCTTTGTCTTTCTTTGGCTCTATCTCCACAGTCACCATCTTCTTCGGGCTTTCATTTTGACCAGTTTTTGGTTCAGTATACTCTCTGGCGAAATGACCTGGTTTGTCACAGTTGTAACACCTCAAGTTAGATTTATCGAAACCAATTTTGCTAGAATTGTTAACGCCAAACATTTTCCTCCCAGTTCTTCTAGCAAAATTCTTCGCCCTGTAAACTACCATGGCCATTTGATACTTGATATCATTCTCTTCAACATCATCCGGATTAACTTGTTGAAGATCATCAACCAGAACATTTGGAGCAGTAAGTCTTCCGGCCATGAAAGCTTCATAACTCGACATGAAAGTGGTGAAAAGAGCAAGATGCTCCTCAGCAATCTGAACAGTTTGTTTTGATGGACTAGTGGTAGCAACATAAGCATGTTTACCACTCTGAGAATCTTGAGATTGAGAGACTTGTTGATGGATGATAGGGGAATAATGTTGAGCAGCTGGAACATGAACTTGGTGGTTTACTGCTGGTTGAATAAAAGAAGATGCTGCACTTCCAGATTGTTGTTGCTGACACATCTGCGTATAACTTACATAGTAATTCGGATTACTAGCCATCTTTGCATATAGAGCAGTTCCTTCAGCACCCAGAGAACTGAGATGATTAGCAGCTCGCTGCTTATCATCCATAGCATAAGACTTGATTGTTGAGATGAGATCAGTCAACTGTAGAGTATACAAGTCTTTGGTTCTCTTTATCAAAGTACAGTTGTTATTCCAACTGTATGGAAGTGAGTTGAGCAACTTCTTGTTCACAGTTATGGGTTCCAGAGTAATACCCGCACTCTTCATTTTTGTGACCAGTCTAACAAACCCGGCCATCTGAACTTCCAGCTCTTCACCAACAATATGATTGAACATGTTGAACTCTTGATTCAACATATCCTTTTTGCTCTCTCTCATATCTTTGTTGCCCATAATCTGAGACTCCAGAGCATCCCAAAGCACTTTAGCACCCCTGAACTCTTGAAACTTTTGTGAGATCTCAGTAGTAAGAGCCATTATGATGGCAGCATACGCTTTATCATCAAGTTCCAACCTCTTGATGTCATCTTCATCCCACAAATGTTCAGGTTTCTGAACCATCTCTCCTTTATCGTTTTTGTACAACGGAATGTAAGGACCATACTGGATTGATCTCCACATCTTCGGTTCCGTGTAAATAACATATCTCTCGAATCGGAAAGCCCAATCAGAATAATCATCTTCACAGAGAAGCCTCGGTGGCTTGTTACCAGTACCAATTTCTGTGTCTAGATGAAGTGAAGCAGTAAGATGCTTCAAATTCGGTGTCGTTGAAGCCATAATGATCAGAAAGTCAACAATCAGGTATTCGTGCGAAATAGGAAATCGTGCGAAAACAGAATTCGCGCGGCAAATTTTTTCGCGCGAGAGAACACTTCGTGCGAAAATCCAATATACCTACTTATGCGAAATCGCATAAAAAGGTGAAAAACTGTCTGAGCGAAAAAGCAGTTTTTCGCCCGCGAAAATCCTCAGTTTCACGCGAAAATAGTCAATTTTGTGCAGAAACGAATCTCCAACAGTTCGTTCAAGCGATAACCACTTCCAAATCAATGAACATTTCTGATTGAACCCATTTTAATCCAATTTTAATGAATTTAGGTCAATTTTAAGTCAATTTTAATCAAAATTAAACTTAAAGTCCATTAGTTCAGTTCAATTAGGTCCAAATCAGTCCAAACCTTCCACAATCGAGCAGCATAACAGTGCTATCTCAGAATCTAAAGTAATCAATGATGAAATCTTCAAAAATCGAGTAGAACTCAATCCAATTCTTCTCCAAATCGTGGTTCAAGAGCCTAATGCTCTAATACCAATTGTAAATCCTCTGAAAACTCCTAAGAAATCAGTAACACACGATCTCAATCACGTGAATGCAGAATGTAAACGTGATTGGATAGAAAAGAAGATTGGATTGAACAAGAAATGCTTCTTCGATTAAAACAAACAACCTATTACAGGTCTTGTGCGCGATTTCGCACAGAAAAGTATGATAATCAATGAATAGCTTAATTACAAAACGAAATCTAGCTATTTATACTAAACATAGGGTTCTCGCGCGAGATGCCTTTCGCGCGGCCTTATCTTTCGCGTGGCTTCTGTTCTCGCGTGGAAGTTGTTCTCGCGTGAGAGCTGCTTCTCGCGTGACTTCTTCAAATCGCGTGGATTCTTGCTTTCGCATATGATGTTTTGCCGAGCCTTGATTTATCTTCTACATACTATTAGTCCACCAGTCACCAGGATCAAAGCTAAGGCTCCAAATGTAGTTCATGAGGAGTCAGATCTCCAAAGTCACCCAAAGGGAGAGGGATCAGCTACCCTCAAATTCAATATAAAGGAGGCCATTGCTGATGATGTCTTTAATGTTATACAAAATGTCTTACCCTCAATGGTGATTGAGGTGCTTAAAGATTTTAAGGATGGGGAGAATGCTGAGAGAATGTGGAAGAAAGATGAGAAGAGGTCAGGAAGGTCCACGGAGAGGGCTGAGAAATCTAAAGACGAACCATATAACCCTAGGGTGGTACTTTATGATGATGATGATGAGTACGAATCAGAGAAGGAGATTTCTAAGGGGTTCAACTATGGGGTATTTCAAAGGTGCAATCCCCCAACCTTTAACGGCAACGGCAATGCTATTATCGCTCACCATTGGGTGCGAGAAATGGAAGCAGTCCTCGACATCAGTGATTGTTAGGAGAATCAGAAAGTATAGTTTTTCACTCATTCCTTTGTTAACTTTGGCATTGTGCTGGTGGGAAAACATTGTCCAGGTTGAGGGAAAGTGATCGACAGCCAAGATGAGGTGGTTGGAGTTGAAGGAATCAGTGATTGTTAGGAGAATCAGAAGTATGTTCACGCTAGGAGTTGGACAGAATCGAGAAAGAGTTTTATGTCTAGAAGCTGGGAATATGATTCATTAAGAGTACACTTCCAAGTTTAATGAACTGTCAAGACTTGTGCAAGACATGGTGACACCTGTATCCAAGAAGATTAAAAGATACATGCAGGTTTGCCTATGGATATTAGGAGAAACATGATCGCCACTAGACCGAGCATGTTTAGGTCTATGGCGGACTGGGAAGAAAGGTTATATGATGAATGACAACCAGTACTAGTTCAGAAAAAGAGTAAGAGGTCAAACTGGAATAAGAATGTGAATGGTACGAGGTTCAAGAATGACAACTTTAGCGTTGGAGAAAAGAAGTTGAATTGGATGATCCCCGAATGGGTCAAGGGAGAGTGATGGAAGGGAACGTGTGTATGAAGTATAGCAAGGGTCATTGACAAGAATGTAGGATGGGATTGATCGTGTGTTTCAAATATGGCAGAGAAGGTCATCGTGTCAAAGACTATTGGGTAGTCAAGTGCTATGAGTTGTATTAGGCCATTCGGATCGAGATTGTAGGAAATGAAGGACTGAGAGTTTCGGGGTCAAGAAAGCAGAGGACAAAAGGAAGGATGGCAGTGCTAAGGTGAGAGCAAGGGCATTCAATATGACAAGGGACGAGGCCAGAGTGGATCTTGAAGTAGTTTGAGGTATGTTTTTGGTGAACCATATGTATACTTTTGTGCTCTTTGATTCTGGTGCTAGTAGGAGCTTTGTATCTACTTTTTTATTATTAGATGCATGGTAAGAGTAGGAAGATAGATGTTGTTACACCCTCAAAATCCACGTGCGGAGTTTTACCACGAGGCGTGTGAACAAACCAGGATCCCAGTCATTAGTTACTTTAAAGATATTAGATGCATTAGTTACTATCTGCAATGTATAAAATAAATCAGAGTTTATAACATTAAAACATTTGCGGAAGCATTTCATAAATAGTTTAAACTCAAAGTACAGAAAATGTAAATTGGCAAAACACGCGCCAAACCATAATTTGAAACCAAATGTAAACTAATTCTAAAGTAAATGACATTAGTTTATAAATAGATATGCTTGCCCTCGAAAGTAAATGACATCAGTTTATAAATGCATATGCTTGCCCCGGGCGTGCTCCTACAGCAGTTGTTAACCTCGACCTGAGAATAGCAAACTAAAAGAGTCAACACAATAGTTGGTGAGTTCAAGAGTTTGCGTTTAACATAAATAATAACAGTGATAAAACATAAGCAATGTGCTGAAACAGATAGCTAGTCTAGTTCCATAAGTAGTAAGTATAGTGATTTCACGATTGAAGCCGACATGTGTTTCGTTTGTTTGCCTTCCATCACAACCTACCAAATCGTGATGATGTTTGTGTTTAGGATAATATTGCACCCGTTTGACCTCGAGTCGCACAGGTGGGGCTTGTCAGGCCCAGTAGTACTACCCATCATTTCCCGCTAGTTACAGTATTAACGATCCAAAAGTATGAGGACTTTCATGGTAATGCTACACTACCTTATACTAGTACAATCTTATCTATAAAATTGTTTGTAAAGAAAACAGTATGCTATCTCCCCTAAAAAGAAAGGAAGTAAACAGTGGAGAATGAACTCACCTTATGTGCGCACGAACAATGTAAATGCTTAACTTGAAAGAGAGGGAAAGACAACCTTCAAAGGTTACCTCAAACACGAAAGTGCATAAGTGCATGTACACAGAATCTCTAACAACACTAAGTGCACAATTAACTCATTGACCAAAGGTTTTAGGAAACAAGACTCATTTGACCTAGTTGACCCGTTTGACCCGTTGGTGACGTGTTTAAGTTGTATACTTGCTCAAACAAATATTATATCATATTAACAATCATGTTTGCAAACATTACCATACTATGCTCGTAAATCACCTTAACCACCATAAACCCAAACAAGATAGTCAAAGCCACATACATGACAAGCATGATCATAGTCATATTTTAAATTGTCAAGTTATATGATCCAGACATTCATACTATGATAATTAAACACTATGGCACAATCCATATGCATAATCTTGTGCTTTAGGCATCCTACTTACACGATTCCCAAGAAAGCCTAGCATGACTCAAATAATTCATTATGTAACCAATTGACCCAAATCATGTATTCTAATAAGTTAAACATCATTCATAACATACTAGCATGCTCCTATTATCAAAACCATGACCAAATTCACAATACCACATGTTTCATATAAATAAAGTTTCCCTTTTGGGAAAGTGCATCCTAAAATCTATCTAACACCTAATACATTCATGAATTCATTGACAATATACCAATTCAAGCTCACGTTATCACATAGACATGCTTAACACCATCCCATCATCATAATTCATCAATTTCATAACCAAAAGTTTCTACTTTTGGAAAGATATGAACTACATTGTAAATTCTTAGATTTCTAGCATAATCATCATCATTCTAACATCCATACAACATCATAAACACCATAACATCATCAATTCATCACCAAATCACCAACTTCATATAATAAAGTTACTATTAATAGTAGTATATGAACTACACATCAAAATCATAGATTTCCTTGCAAGATCATCATAAACTAACATCAATACAATCCAACTAACATCAATACATTATCAAACAACATCAATTGCACAATCTCATGATAAAAAGTTACTATTTTGGGCAAGGTATGAACTAGGTCATCAAAATCATGGAATTTTTGTACAATCAACATAGATTAACATTCATACAACCTGACCACTATCATATCATTATCAAATCATCATCAATCTCATCTTTTCATCACAATTTTGGACTAGGGCTCATCAAGAATGAAAAACTATGAAAACTTGATAGAAACATACCTTCTAGCGTGTAAAGATGATGATTAACACTTGCTAATCACTTGTAATGTTCAATTGATGCCAAAATCAAGTTAGATAGATTGTTCTTGATCAAAATCGCATGGGTTAGGGGTGGATGGGGGTCGGCTGTGACTTGGGGTTATGGGGGGATTAGGGTTTTTTTATTTTTGTTAATTTTTAGTTTTAGCTCATTACACGTAGCCCCCTTTTGTTTATATTTAATAAAACTAATATTTTTAAACACTTTTTAAATAGTTTTTAACTACAAAATACAAACATTATTAATCAATAATAATAATCATATACATTCTAAATTAATCACAAATACATGGAATATATATATTACACGTAGTCACGTTATCGCGTAAAATTTACAAATAATAATTAAAAATCTATAAATTCATGAATCATATAAACCCAAATTGATAATCAACATTATTATTTAAATCATTATCTAATTATCATATATAATTGTTATTAGGATCACCAACGCTTAACGACAACTAGTGTGTGCTCATGACACATGTATGCAAGACCTAACGGAACTAACGGAGTTTGGTAACGAAAAATTATCGGATGTCAAATTATCCCCATGTTGAAAGAATTTTCGTCCCCCAAATTGCGTTACATGGTTGAGTTACATCACTGGTCTACTGTATTGGCATAAGAAAAAAATCAAAATCGAATGAGTTTTGAGTGAGTTGTGACATTATCCCCTTGTTGAAAGAAATTTCATCCTGAAATTTAATCATTACCTTCCCCGGTGGTGGTCATTGTTTAGAACAGACGAGGATACTTAAGCTTCATCTGATCCTCACGTACCCACGTGAACTCCGGTCCACGTTTTGAGTTCCAGCGAACCTTGACGATAGGGATCTTGGTTTGTTTCAAAGTTTTGATCACTTGGTCCATTACCTCAATCAGTTCTTCAATGAAACGTAGTTGTTCATCGACTTGTACTTCCTCTAGCGGTACAATCAAGGTTTTGTCAGTCAAGCATTTCTTCAAATTCGAGACATGAAATACATCATGGATTCCACTCAGCGAATCAGGTAGGGCTAATCGGTAGGACACCAGACCTATTCTTTCCAATATCTCAAATGGTCCAACGTATCTCGGATTTAGCTTTCCTCTTTCACCAAACCAAATCACGCCTTTCCATGGTGAGACTTTTAATAGAACTTTGTCACAAACCTAGAACTCTAGGGGTTTCGTCGCTTATTAGCATAACTTTTCTATCTATCACGCGCTACAGCCATACGATTCCCTATTTGTACAATCTTCTCAGTGGTCTCGTGCACCAACTCAGGACCCGTTAGCTGATTATCACCAATTTCAGCCCAACAAACTGGTGATCTACATTTTCATCCGTACAAGGCTTCAAACGGTGCCGCTTGAATACTAGTGTGGTCGCTATTGTTATATGAAAATTCCACCAAAGGCAAGTGAACTTCCCAATTATTCCCAAAATCGATTACACACGCTCGTAACATATCTTCCAAGGTCTGTATAGTGCGTTCGCTCTGTCTGTCAGTCTGAGGATGATATGCAGTACTCATGTCTAAGCATAAACCCAGAGACATCTGTAACGACTACTAGAAATAAGAAGTAAAGCGAGCATCACGATTAGGAATAATCGAGATTGGAACTCCATGCCAAGAGACTACTTTCTTCAGATAGGTTCAAGTCAGCTTATCCATCTTATCTGTTTCCTTGATTGCCAAGAAGTGAGTAGACTTAGTCAATCTATCCACAATCACCGATATCGTGTCACTGCCACTAGGAGTCCTGGGTAATTTGGTAATGAAATCCATTGAAATCTGCTCCCACTTCCATAAAGGAATCTCAGGTTATTGCAGTAACTCGGATGGCTTTTGATACTTGACTTTCACCTTGGAGCAGGTTAAACACTTGCTCTCATAGGTAGCTACATCTGCCTTCATGTTAGGCCACCAATAGTATGCCTTAAGGTCGTGATACATCTTGTCTGAACTGAGATGTATTAAGTATTTAGATTTGTGCACATCACTCACAAGCAAATCCCTATAGTTCCTATAAGCAGGCACCCAAAGTCTGTCCAAGAAGTAACGAATCCCGTCAGCTTTCACCTCAAGCTATTTATCCATCCTATGTAATGATTCAGACCTAATATTTTCTACTTTTAATGCTTCTGTCTGTGCTTCCTTAATTTGTTCAGGCAGCTGAGTACTGATAGTAAGTTGTAAGGCTCGCACTCGCCAAGGCTTAGCTGTCTCTTTCCGGCTTCATGCATTGGCAACCACTTTTGCCTTCCCCAGATGATACTTGATAGCGCAATTATAGTCGTTCAGTAACTCCACCTAGCGCCGTTGCCTCATGTTTAGTTCCTTCTGCTCAAAGATATGTTGAAGACTCTTGTGATCGGTGTAAATGGTGCATTTGGTACCGTACAAGTAGTGTCTCCAGATCTTCAACGCAAAAACCATTGCACCCAATTCCAAGTCGTGGGTGGTATAGTTCTTTTCGTGAACTTTCAGTTGTCACGAGGCGTAGGCTATCACCTTATCTCACTGCATCAAGACAAAACCTAGTTCCTGAATGGATGCATCACAGTACACCACGAAATCATCTTTTCCTTCCGGTAATGCCAGTATCGGTGCGCTGTAGAGTTTCTGTTTCAACAACTGGAAGGCTGATTCTTGACTTTCTCCCTATTTAAACGATGCACCTTTATATGTCAAGGCACTGAGGGGTTAAGCAATCTTCAAAAATCCCTCACTGAAGTGTCGATAGTATCCCACCAATCCAAGGAATTGACGTATCTCACTAGTCGTTTTAGAAACCGTCCAATTCTTGATTGCTTTCACCTTTGCAGGATCTACATGGATTCCTTTCTCATTTATAATGTGACCCAGAAACCGCACTTCTCATATCTAGAAGTCACACTTAGAGAATTTAGTAGATAGTTGCTCCTTTTTCAACAATTATAAGATCAATCATAGGTGCTCTTCGTGTTCCTCCTTGGTCTTAGAATAGATCAATATATCATCGATAAACACGAAAACAAACTGATCAAGGTAGGGTTTGCACACGTGGTTCATGAGATCCATGAACACCGCTGGTACATTCGTCAACCCAAACAGCATGACCAAGAATTCATAGTAGCCATAGCGAGTCCTGAATGTCGTCTTTGAGATGTCTTCCTCTCGGACTCGTAATTGGTGATAACCAGATCCTACACCAATCTTAGAATAGTAACTGAATCCCTAAAGTTGATCGAACAGATCATTAATACAAGGTAAGGGCCGGTTCTTGACTGTGACCTTGTTCAACTCCCTTATCGCTTAGTTACTATGATCCAACAACACTGTATGAATGATAGGATATGTTACTGTTATTATGTGTTTTGAATGATACGATAATATTAATGCATGACCTTTTCTTTTATGTATTCTGTATTAGCAACAAAAGGTGTCGTGTGCCATCCTTCTTCTTAACAAAGGAACAAGGGCTCCCTAAAGTGATGAGCTAGGTCGGATAAAGCACTTATCCAGCAATTTCTGAAGTTATGCCGACAACTCTTGTAATTCATTCGGTGCTAATCGATAAGGTGCTCTAGCGATTGGGGCTACACCAGGAGTTAACTCAATTGAAATTCCACTTGGCGATGTGGTCATCCATCTTCCTTTCCTCTTGTTGTTTTTTCGATTACCAAAGTGAGTATAGCTAGTCGACCTTTACGTAACATCTACTGTGCTTTCATGATTGATATGATGCCTATCACAACACCACTCCTTTCGCCCTTGACCGAAAGAACTTTGCCATCCTCGAGAGGGATACGTATAATCTTCTCATGACACACTAACTCTGCTTGCTTTCCGAATAGCCAATCCATTCCCACAACCACATCAAAGCTACCTAGTGTAATGGGCATAAGATCTATGTCAAAAACATGTCCGACCAGTTCTATCTTATAACCCTTTTGAACGTGCCTCATATGAATTTGTTTACCATCAGCTAACTCTACGGTATAAGTAGTATCCAAGGTAGAAGGAATATCATTCATAAGACTACTGAATTTAGTGGAAATAGAACTCCTATCGGCTCCAGTGTCAAATAACACAGTAGCAAAATGACCATTTACAAGAAATTTGCCAATAATAGTAGTAGGGTAGTTTAAAGCCTCACCTGAACCGATCACGAAGGCTCTCCCTTTGGCTCCACCATTATTCCCACCATTGTTTCCACCATACCCTGCATTGTTGTTATTGTTCTCGTTGTTTCCCATATCATTGCCATTTTTGCTCAAGTTAGGGTAGTTTCTTTTCTAGTGTACTTCCTTCCCACAATCGAAGCAACCCTTAGGTTTTTCTTGTGGTTGTTGTGGCTTTTTCATCAGTTCGCCACGGTAGTCATTCGCCGGATGTTCAACTTTCCATACCTCTTGCATTTGAAGTTATCACACATGCCAGTGTGATGATAGTTACAACGGTTACATTTAGGATACCTTCCACGTATCCTCCTTGCCCTTGGTTGGTAGTGGCAGTCTAATTGAAACCTCGGTTGTTGTCAAACTTCCTTGGTTGTTGCTGATGTTGTTGTTGCTGCTGGTTGCCTCTGGTTGCCTGAGGTTGATCCTAGTTTTTTGGACCATCCCACTTGCATTTATTGTCCGGTACACTTGCCACCGCTGGTACATTAGCCATCACACCCCGTTTTAGCAGTTTACCTAATTCCACCGCCTGTTCGGTCAACTTGTGAGACAACCGAATCGCTTGCTGAATGGTAATGGTAATGGGGTTGGAGGCAGTGACCATGCTTTGAATTTCAGGAGCCAAACCACGCAGGTAAAACTCTATTCTTTTGTGCATCGGGGTCACTATCCTGGGGCACAATGTAGTTAACTCATAAGACCTAGTAGTGTAGGCCTCAATCTCAGAACCTTGCATCTTTACTTGCCATAGCTTCATCTCCAGTTTTTGCAACTCATCACGAGGGCAATACTCCTGAGTCATCATTGCCTTGAACTCATCCCAGGGTAGGTCGTTGGCAATCGCCTGACCCAACATTTGAACCTTGGCATTCCACCAAGAAAGTGTCATGCCCTAAGAGTCCCAGTCATGTACTTTACCTGGTTAGCTAGTGGGCAGTTGCATTTGGCGAAGACTGATTCGGTCTTCTCGAACCACCTAACTAATCCAACAGCACCTTCAGCTCCATTATAGGTGTGGGGCTTGCAATCCATGAAAGATTTGTAAGTACAGGGTGGGGTCCTGTTTTAGCAAGTCAAAATTGTTTAATTTAACGTTTTAAACAAGCAATTAGAGTGGTTGTCAAATTACTTGTATCGTTTACCTGCGGTCTGTGCAACGGGCTTTTGTGCAGCGTGTACTGCAGCCACTGCCACCTGCACATGCTCATTGATCAGAGCAGCCAGTTCTATGGGGGTCATGTTAACTCCTCCCGCGTCGCGCCCACGTCCAGCGCCACATCTAGCTCCACGTCCACTACCACCGACTTCTATTTTCACTTTACATTCACAAACACCAAAATGAGTAACATGTAACATATTCATCTTATTAAAGCATAGTAGATAGTAAGAAAATAAAGCAGTTCATCAACCATAACAATTATAACCTAAATAATAACCAAAGATAAATAAATTATAACCATTTCACATAATATTCAATCCATGTCGAAAATTTTAGCTTTTCAGTTGGGTGGGAAACAACCCTTCCCACATAGGTTTTCAAAGAAATAAATACTACATAGTCTAAGTCAAATGAAAAGGAAGATCAATCTATGACATCAGATACATCACTGTCCTCTTCCATCTCATCAGGCTCTTCTTCTTCTGCTTGGGCTTCCTCAGGTTCTTCCTCGGGGTCTTCTTCCGGTTCTTCTTCAGGGTCTTCTTCTTCTTCGGGTTCCGCTTCAGGTTCCACAGCTATGTGCGTCACAGCGAACTGTGCCTACATAGAAGCAAGTCTCACCCCATGATCATGTATGGTGTCATCTCGAGCCTCTGATCAGTGAGTTGTCTGAGCCATCCTATTAGCCAAAGTGCGTTGATATTGATAGCACTCGTATTGTAGGTCTTTCACTTCAGCCACTTATTTCTTTGTCTCTCAAATCTGATGTCGTAGTTTGATGACCAAACCAGTAAGCCACTGAGTGTGTAGTTTCTCCATGTCCAAGGCAGCAACCAAAGCTACAATCATCTGCTCAGTAGATTGCTTTACCGGAGGGAGGGAAAGTGTAGACTGCTCAGAACTGTTCCTAGTCCTTAGCCTCTTAATACGCACGCGCTCCCTATACATCATGTGGTCTACATATTTAGGATAAAAGCTCTAATCTCTTGGGGCATCACGTTCCATCAGCGTGAACGGTTGATCCTAATTCATCTCACCAAGAGAGTAGTCAAGTTGTGGCCACTCAGGTGTTCGGTCGGGTACAGGAGGGGGAAGAGGGGAATCAGAACGTGAATGGGAATCAGAACCTGCTGGTCTCTTACCCACAGCTTGTGTGGATGATGCCATACTGCAGGGTACGTGATGTGTACGCCAAAGAGTATATAGTAAGGGATTAAGCAACGAGTAACTAACTGTGTACGGTTATAGACTAGTGTGTATGCAACCTAGTTCCCTATAACCAATGGCTATGATACCAATCTGTCACACCCTCAAAATCCACGTGCGGGGTTTTATCGTGAGGCATGTGAACAAACCAGGATCCCAATCATTCATTACTTAGAATGACCCTATAGCAATGTATAAAATAAATCAGAGTTTGTAACTTTAAACATTTGTGGAAGGGTTTCATAAATAGTTTAAGCTCAAAGTACTGAAAATGTAAACTGACAAAACACGCGCCAAACCATAATTTAAACCAAATGTAAACCAATTTAAAAGTAAATGACATTAGTTTATAAATGCATATGCTTGATCTGTGCGTGCTCCTATAGCAGCTGTTAACCTCGACCTGAGAATAGCATACTAAAATAGTCAACACAATGGTTGGTGAGTTCAAGAGTTTGCGTTTAACATAAATAATAACAGTGATAAAACATAAGCAATGTACTGAAACAAATAGCTAGTCTAGTTCCACAAGTAGTAAGTATAATGATTTCGTGATTGAAGCTGACATATGTTTCGTTTGTTTAACCTACCAAATCGTGATGATGTTTGTGTTTAGGACAATATTGCACCCGTTTGACCTTGATTTGCACAGGTGGGGCTTGTTAGGCCCAGTAGTACTACCCAGCATTTCCCGCTATTGACAATATTAATGATCCGAAAGTGTGAGGAATTTCATGGTAATGCTACACTACCTTATACTAGCACAATCTTATATATAAAAGTGTTTGCAAAGAAAATAGTATGTTATCTCCCCAAAAGAGGAAGTAAGTAAATAGTAGGGCATGAACTCACCTGATGTGCGTAATAACAATATAAATGCTTAACTTGAGAGAGTGGAAAAGACAACCTTCAGAGGCTACCTAGAACATGCAAGTGCATAAGTACGTGTACATAGAATCTCTAACAACACTAAGTGCAAAATTCACACATTGACCAAAGGTTTTAGGAAACAACTCATTTAACCTAGTTTACTAGTTTGACCCGTTGGTGACGTGTTTAAGTTGTATACTTGCTCAAACAAATATTATATCATATTAACAATCATGTTTGCAAAGATTACCATACTATGCTCATAAATCACCTTAACCACCATAAACCCAAACATGATAGTCAAACCCACATACATGGCTAACTTGATCACAATCATATTCTAAATTGTCAAGTTACATGATCCAGACATTCAAACTATGATGATTAAACACTATGGCACAATCCACGTGCATAGTCTTGTGCTTTATGCATCCCACTTGCACGATTCCCAAGAAAGCCTAGAATGACCCAAACAATTCATCGTGTAACCAATTGACCTAAATCATGTATTCTAGTAAGATAAACATCATTCATAACATACTAGCATGCTCCTATTATCACATGACCAAATTCACAATACCACATGTTTCATATAAATAATGATTCCTTTTTGGTAAAGTGCATCCTAAAATCTATCTAACACCTAATACATTCATTAATTCATTGACAATATACCAATTCAAGCTCACGTTATCACCTAGACATGTTCAACACCAACCCGTCATCATAATTCATTAATTTCATAACCAAAAGTTTTTATTTTTGGAAAGATATGAACTACATTGTAAATTCTTAGATTTCTAGCATAATTATCATCATTCTAACATCCATACAACATCATAAACTCCATAACATCATCAATTCATCACCAAATCACCAACTTTAAATAATAAAGTTACTATTAATATTAATATATGAACTACACATCAAAATCATGGATTTCCTTGCAAGATCATCATAAACTAACATCAATACAATCCAACTAACATCAATACATCATCAAACAACATCAATTGTATAATCTCATGATAAAAAGTTACTATTTTGGGTAAGGTATGAACTAGGTCATCAAAATCATGGAATTCTTCCACAATCAATATAGATTAAGATTCATACAACCTAGCCATTATCATATCATCATCAAATCATCATCAATCTCATCTTTTTATCACAATTTTTGGACTAGAGCTCATCAAGAATGAATAACTATGAAAACTTGATAGAAACTTACCATCTAGTGTGTACAGATGATGATTAACACTTGCTAATCACTTGTATTGTTCAATTGATGCCAAAATCGAGTCAGATAGATTGTTCTTGATCAAAATTGCATGGGTTAGGGGGTGGATGGGGGTCAACCGCGACATGGGGTTATGGGGGGATTAGGGTTTTTTATTTTTGTTAATTTTTAGTTTCAGCTAATTACACGTAGCCCCCTTTTGTTTATATTTAATAAAACTAATCTTTTTAAAAACTTTTTAAATAGTTTTTAACTACAATTATAAACATTATTAATCAATAATAATAATCATATACATTCTCAATAAATCACAAACACATGGAATATATATATTACACATAGTCATGTTATCGTGTAAAATTTACAAATAATATTTATAAATCCATAAATTCATGAATCGTATAAACCCAAACTAATAATCAACATTATTATTTAAATCATTATCTAATTATCATATATAATTGTTATTAGGTTACCAACGCTCAACGACAACTACTGTGTGCTCATGACACGTGTATGCAAGACCTAACGGAACTAACGGAGTTTGTAATGAAAAATTAACGGATGTCACAGATATGCCTTTCTATATTAAGACCGCAAATGGTAAATATACCAAAGTAGCTGATAAATTAACATAAAGATTATAATGGTCGAAGCAAGACTTCCCAGTTCAGTTATGGGCAGAACTTATGTCTCAAGTGAAGTCATCTGATGCCAATCCTCGCCTCATAATGAGTAATATCGGTAATATCGATCGAAGGACTCGCCCCTGGCTACGTGTCCTTTGGACCCTTTGCCCGCCCGCCACCAGTGGAAGCAAGCACCTTGAATGTGATTTAAGATTGCATTATACAATTGGAGGGTTATGCGTTTCTTGCTAGATTGTATGTTATGGATCTAAGAGGATTTGATGTGGTGTTAGGAATGGATTGGCTAAAGACATACGAAGCAAATATCATATGTTGAAAGAAGATGATTTAGCTGATTGCACCTGATGGTATCCACTTATCGTTTATGGAGACAAGGAATGCCTCATCCCATGAATTATATTTATGATGACATCGGAGAAACTAGTTAAGAAAGGGTGTGGTTCTTATTTGGCTTATGTAAAGGATGTTGATGTGAAATTACCTCAGTTTTCACAGTTACTGGTAGTGTCTGACTTTCATGATGTGTTCCTTAAGATCTGTTGAGAGTGCCTCCCGATAGGGAACTCAAGTTTCATATTAATTAGGTACAAGTAACTCAACTCGTCGGCAAAGAACCATATCATTTAGTCCTATCAAAACTAAAAGAATCGATGGCACAGTTGCATGACCTTTTGGAAGGGTTTTATCCGACCAAGCATCTCTCCATGGGGTGCTCTAATGTTAGTCTTCAGAAAGAAAGATGATAGTATGAGGATGTGTATCGATTATCACGAGCTCAATAAGATAATAGTACTGAATCGATACCCAGTACCCGAATCGATGATCTATTCGATCAACTCCAAGGTGCGAGTTGGTTCTTGTAGATAGATCTCAGATCTGGGTTACATCAGTTGAAGGTAAGAAAGCAACACATTCTGAAGACACCATTCCGCACATATTACGGACACTATGAGGTTCTCATGATGTCTTTTGGATTGACTAATTCTCTCGCAGCATTCATGGATCTAATGAACCGCGTATGTTGATTTATGCTAGACAAGTCAGTGATTGTGTTCATAGATGACATCTTAATCTACTCATAAAGTGAGGAGGATCATGCCAATCACATCCAGGAGGTGTTGGAAACCTTGAGAAGATAGAATTTATATGCAAAGTTTTCAAAATGCGCATTCTGGTTGCACGGGGTATAATTTTTGGGCCATGTCATCAATCCGGAAGGGATTAGTGGACCCTACTAAGTCGACACGATAATGAAATTGGATTCTTCGAAGACATCATCCGATATCTATAGCTTCTTGGGTTTGATGGGTTACTATCAAATATCTATGCAAGACTTTGCCAAGATTGCTTCCCCGTTGACCAAACTGACTCGAAAGGAAGTAAAGTGCAAGTGGAGTATGGACCAAGTGAATGTGTTTCAGAACCTGAAGACAAGGTTAACTCAAGCTTGTGTATTGACTTTACGCGAAGGAAGCGATGATCTAGTCGTGTATTCGGATGCCTCGTACTCTGGTTTGGGTTGTGTCTTGATGCAAAGAGGAAGATTCATAGCCTACGACTCAAGGCAGTTGAAAGTCCATGAAGTTAACTACTCTACACATGATTTAGAGTTGGCTACCATGGTTTTTGTCCAAACTATATGAAGGCACTACCTATACGGGATTAAGTGTACGATATACATAGATCATAAAAACCTTAAGTACTTCTTTAAGCAAAAGGATCTTAATATAATACAAAGAAGGTGGTTGGAGTTAGTTAAAGACTATGACTGTAAGATCCACTATCATCCGTGAAAGGCGAACGTAATCGGTGATGCCCTAAGTCTTAAAGGGAGACCCGAGCCTATTCTAGTGAAGGCTTATAAGTTGGTCATGACACTAGATGTTATGCATCAGATCAGAAGTTTCCAGAAGGAAGCTTTGAAAGAGGATCGAATCAGGTCAGAAAGAATTAAGGGGAAGGCTACAGAGTTTGGGGAAAACACACTTGGTGTTAAGACCCGATTTGGACGAATGTGGATTCTTGGTAATAGATAATTAATAGGAAAGATTTTGATTGAGGCAAATAAGATGCGGTATTGTCACACCCCGCCAAGGTGGAATCGCGAGGTGTCACACATATAGTACATAGCTTATGGCATAAAGAAATTCTAAGGCAACACAACTTTGTTAGATTTCATAATTTTACCAACACTTGTTTAAAAGAAGAAAACAACCAAAACACAACAAGAAAATAATATAATTTATATTCTAGGTCCTTAAGCATTCCTAAGTGAAGAACCAATTTCTTAGTTATCATCACCTAAAACATGTAAAGTAAAAAGGTCAACAACATTCTTGGTGAGAAAAATAGGTTTATAAAGATATAAAAGCATATTGGCATAAAAGGTTATAAATTCATACAAGTTCATCATATGTGCAATAAAGTTAACACAAGATCTATCCAATCAAACCTAATTTGTCATTGTTATATTGCACCACAATTGTCAAAGATTGTGTTGTTGTTATCATTGCATCACAATCCTCAAAGATTGTGCCGTTGTTATCATTGTGTCCACAATCCTCAAGATTGTGCTATGTTATATGTTATATCAGTTTCCAACATATGGCCCATATTAGTACTATCTTAGGCTTGAACCCAAGTTAAAGATTGCAAACCTATCAAATAGTGTTCAAATACTAAGCATATAGTTGACATTACTTGTTTAATAATTTTTTTTTATGCAAATGATTATGTGATATGGCCAAAATATACATGTTCCATCACCAAAAGTGTAAAAGTTAAAAAAGGGGCTATGGATCTCACATTTTGATTTTGATGAGTTTCTTGAGTTCTTGGTGTGTGTTTGACGGTTAAGGATGAAAACCTAAAGTGATATGAAGATATGTTGTTGTTAGTTGATCAAGATGATCAAAGAATATAAAAATGTTAGTTTTTAAAAAAACTCAGATTTGACAGTAATCTGTGTTGAACTTTGGACATGTTAAAAATAACAAAAATTCATGAAAAAATATGAACATTTACAATCAACTAAATTAATATGTTTTGAACAATTTTCATTTAGGAAAGGTTTTAATTTGAGATCCGAAAATAGGTCAAAATCGGAGATCTTTACAAGTTGTCCTACAAATCAGAATTTCAGCAATCAGTTATGAATTTTATTTGCATTTTAGAAATAGTAACAGACATTAAAAA
This sequence comes from Flaveria linearis, assembly GCA_024085815.1. Lineage (NCBI taxonomy): Eukaryota > Viridiplantae > Streptophyta > Magnoliopsida > Asterales > Asteraceae > Flaveria > Flaveria linearis. The sequence continues at coordinate 92,281,694 of CM044002.1, forward strand.
ATTATGAAATTTTTCAGAATAATATATTAATGTCTTCCACAAAACTTTCATTTAGAAAAGTTTATTATTTGGATCCGAGAAACATGTCTAAACAGTCATCCAAATTAGAATGTCCAGAATTACACATCTGATTTGTTTAGGCTGTTTGAGAGATCAAATAAAATGTTTTCAAAGCCTTTAGTACAACATTGGAAAGGTAGTTCAACGAACTATGTCGTGAAACTAGATTTTATATTATTTTATTTTGTTATCAAGAGTTATGTTTCAATAAATTTCATGTTAGTTTGTTGTCCAAAACAGAAACATTCACATAAGTGATTTTTGAGTGTTTTAGATATAATAAAAATATAAGCCATGTGTGGTAAAGTGATTACTACATATTTCATCATGTAGAAGCAAGATTTACCATGGTTTACTAAAAAAATTTAGTGATTTTAAAATAAAATAAGATGTAAGAACATTAAGGGTGGCCATAATTTATAACTTGATCATCTCACTTGTGTTCTTTGTCTCGTCCACCAATACACCAGGTGTATAGATTTCATAGAGTCATAAACATGAGTGGATTATAATCATATGAACAAGGTATAAAAAATAAGATTAAAATATAACTTAAAATATCTTTTAAGAACCTTGAAAGGTTTTAAAATCTTAAAATCTCTTTAGACACTTGATGATGATGATTATGCAGAGAGAGGAAGAGTAATTTTTCTCTTGAAAGGTGTAGAGAAAAGATGCTTGGAATAAGGGAGGGGAGCCCTTGTATTTATATTGAGATTTGAGATCTTAAACATGGTAAGTAGAAATGAGGGGGAATTTTTAAAATGGTTTGGGTGGGAAAACTTGTGACAACTTTTTAAATGTATCACACACATATTTTTAATGTGTCACAAAATGAAAGTAGTCTAGGATATTTCATGGAACATGTTGTTTGATAATTAAATTAATATAAGGTCATTATAAATACTTTTAGGCCATAAAATAAATTAATTAAGCTTCAAACAAAAGTAAATAACTCATATGCTATAATAAGCATATATTATATAAAGTATAACTTGAAATAATAAAAGAATACGACAGCTTTCACATGTGAACTTTTAGGATGCTTATAGAAATATGTAATCGTGTTATGACAATCTTATACATAAAATAGACGTTATAGGAAATCGTATTGATATAAACAAAAACTATAAGGACAAAAGTCATGGATGTTAACGGTATTCTATTAAGTCGGGCACCAACAAAATGTATTATGACTTGAACAAAGATTATTGGTGGCCAGGGTTAAAGCGTGACGTAGTGGACTACCTGAGTAAGTGCTTTACTTGCTTGCAAGTGAAAGCTAAACATCAAAAAACATACAGGAAGATGCAGCCTTTATATATTTCTAAATGGAAGTGGGACCACCTTACGATGGACTTTGTCACAAAGTCTCCTTGTACGACTAGAGGATTCGACACCATATGGGACATTGTGGATCAATTAATGAATAATGCTCACTTCCTACCTATTCGGGAGACGTTTTCATCCGAAAGATTGGCGGAGTTTTTTTATCAAAGAGATCGCTAAGCAACATGGTGTGCCAGTATCCATTGTTTATGATAGAGACACCCAGTTTACATCCAAGTTTTGATCAAGATTTCATGAAGTTGTAGGAGCAAGACTGTATATTAGCATAGCTTACCACCCTTAAACTGATAGTGAATCGAAAAGGAGCATTCAGACATTGGAGGACATGCTCCGGGCATGCATTATTGATTACGGTGGAAGCTGGAATCAGCACTTGCTGTTAGTAGAGTTCTCTTACAACAATAGCTATCATGCTAGTATCAGCATGCCACTATTCGAAATGCTATATGGTAGAAGGTGGAGAACCTCGGTGTGTTGGGGTGATATCAGGCAGGAAGAGCTGAGAAGCATTGAGATCATCGACGCCGCATCCGAGAAGTTGGAGAAGATTAGAGCTTTCAAGAAAGCAGCAAAAAATAGACAAAAGTCTTATGCTGATAAGAGGTAGAAAGCCAATTGAGTTTCAAGTGAGTGATCAGGTGATGTTGAAAGTATCTCCACGGAAAGAGGTCAACCGTTTTTGAAAAAGAGGAAAATTAAGTCCGAGGTACATCAGGCGATTCAGAATCATCTATAGGGTTGGTAAAGTGGCATACAGATTAGAACTTCCTGATGACTTGCATGGGATTCATCCTACATTCCATGTATCTCCTTACGGAAGTGTCTGGTGGAAGGAAATATTGTCATCCCTCTCACCGGCGTAGAAGTTGAAGAAAGGTTAAACTATGTCAAACAACCTATAGCTATCCTGGACCAAAAGGAGAAACAGTTAAGAAATAAGGCAATTAGCCAAGTTAAGGTGCAATGGAAGCATCATAAAGGATCTAAGGCAACTTGGGAATCAAAAAAGAAATAAGACAACACTTGCCAGATCTCTTACGGAGTAACGGGATTCGGGGACGAAACCTATATAAAGGGGTATACTTGTAACACCTGAAAATATAAAAAAGAAAATGAAAGGTATAAGATGAAGTTTTAATTGAGTTGAAGGTTCAAAAGTAGGGAAAAGCAAAAAGATGTCATGTGTGGGTATAAAAAGGGGTGAGCCGCTCTCCCCTCACTCCCATGCACATCAAATCAACCCTAAATATTAGAGAGAGAAAGATTCCATTTGTTTTAGAGAGATAAAGTCAAAGAATTCATAAAAGGTATGATTTTTATCATACTTCCTCATAGTTCTAACTATCTAAGCTAAATCCGAGCTCCTATGTTATTTTCTTTGTGTTATTATATGTAAAGTTTGAATCTTTACGTGTGCATGTATGCAGCTCTCAAGTTTATTCTCGAGTTTTAGGGTTTTAATTTGTAGCTTTCAAAGGTGAGTTATAGATCCCCTTGTTCACATGTTTTACACTGTTTGGGGGATAATATGCATATCGTTAAACTCTTAATAACTTTTTTCCATAACAAATATGGCATTTATATAAATTACTATGTTTAATGAGATTTATGATGATTTATGATGCATGGTGTGTTCTTGTTGTGAAACCTAGTTTAATGAGGTCTAGATCTATAGATTTGAGTCATGCACAAGTTGATGTTGTCTTAAATCAGCTAAGTTGAAAGTGGATAAAAAGTTCTACTCAGCTGTATTAGTCTCTTTAAAAACATTTGTTCCATGTTAAAATAAGCCTACGTTACTATTAACCACATTAGTTTTACTCACCCGTAAAGTTACTATAACCCAAGTTTGTACCCAGAGCCTCAATATCCACCAAGTGTTGGACATCCGTATTGGGTCCCGCATTTATTTACATCACCCCCATTTTTTTGTATGGTCAAAATGACCTAAGTGTTGGTCATCTGCATTGGTTGACCTCATTTATTCTTCACCCGTGTTAGTCCAAAGTGACCGCATAAGGCTAATTCACTATTATCCATATTTTATATAGTTACCCGCATTAAGTTACTATTACCCGCATTAGTGTAATTGCCTACATAGTTGTTGTTGTCCGCTTTTGTTGATACTTGGGAGATGTTATCTCGGTTATGCTATGATCCTATTATAGGAATTATTATATGATTATTCCCATGTGTAGTAATTAATGTTCCTTGCTATGTAATGGTAATAAAGGTGTAAGGTTATGCTTGAAAGGCTGATGTAACCAAAGCAACCATAGAAGTTCTAGTATGCATGCATGATGTACATAGTAGAAGTTACTTCAAAAGTTTTACACTCTTTAAAAGAAATATTCTAAGTGTACAATATTTCAAAGCGAAAGACCAAATATTCCGAAGCCAAAGATGATGTCTTACGAAGCTTCAAGGACAAAGTCTTCTGAAGCCTAGACTGGAGACTGATTTCTTCCGCAGACATAGAAGACATGCTTTATCTGATCAACTTTTGCATAAAGCTGACCAACTTTCTGCTGCCACACTGAAGACTCACTAACTTATACTAGTTGGGAAAAAGGTCCATGCTTTAGGGAACTTTAGATTATGGTTTGGAGTCTGTAACTTTATATTTTGTACTTTTTATCCTTTTGTAATATATTAGGATGTGAGCTATGACATGTAATCGTCACAAGTCAAAAGGCAATCAATATTTTAACTATACATTGATCTTGTTGTCTAAATTAGTGTTTCCAGCTGGCTTTCAAAGTATAGTCGGCTATAGGATGTAGTATAAAGTATCTCAGGTTCTTGAATTTATCTTCATGCTTTGTAACACTTATAATAGAACTTGAGAGCAATATACAGCATTCTTGAAAACCATACTTACTTGTTCTTGTTCTTTATTCAGTCTCATTGCTAACTTGTGTTCTTAGTGTCTTTCATATAAACTCGGTTCCCTATTTGATTAGTTAAGTGCTCTAACACTCTCTTCATTGTAAGACTGATTGTATTGATCATCCTTTGCCTGGTCTTGCATATGGTATCAGAGCATTTTAGGCTCTTAATAAGATCTCACCATCTTAAATCCTCTTAGTTTCACAAATCACTTAACATCTCAAATGGCAACACTCACAAAGGCTAATATGGAAACCGGTACTATGACAAAGTCTCTATTGATCACTCCTAACGACTTTGATACTTGGTGCCAAAGAATGGAAGGATTCATCAAGTCTCAAGACAGTAGGATATGGGGATCTACTGTCTCTGGACCTTATGTACCATGCACCTCTTAAGCTTCTACTTTAGGTATGTTGAGAGTGTGGATACTCTAACGGATGTTGGAGTAACTCTTAAGAATAGGGACATTATGAGGCAGTTCAATTCCTCTCTTCCCAGACAATGGACCCACTATTGTGTGGTCACTAAGAGGACTGAAAACCTCAAGACCCTTACTCTCACTGAGTTGTATGGTATACTCAGTGGATACCACATGGAGATGAACATGCAAAATCCATCCAGTAACTCCAACAATCAACAGAGTTCTGCCTATCATGTGTTAAAAAGGATTGCAGAGAACCACAATATCATCTAATCTGCTACTCTAACAACTCATAAAAGGGCCCTTTCATCACCTTCTTGGAGACACCAAGGGACAGAGCTACATCCAAGAAAGCCCATTCCAAGAGACAAGCTCATCACAGCCTTTGTGTCTGCTGATGAAAGTAGTGGCAGCTTCCTTGTCACCCTTGGACACTTGGACTCATAGAGCCATCCAGATGATATGGAGTAGATGGAGATAGTCCAACAGATGGCTCTTCTCACTTGTAGAGTCCAGAAGTTCTACGAGAGGATAGGGAAAAAGTTTCCCAGTAATGTATCAAGTGGAAAGTTTGAGCTGGACAAAAGCAAAGTGAACTGTTACAACTATAACCAAACGAGACACTTTTCTAGGGAGTGCATGGCAGCAAGAACAAATGGTGGCCAAGCATAACCTAGACCAAACTACACTAATGGAGCTCCACACACTGTGAAGCCCAAGCAACAAGAGGTAGTTAATATTGAAGAAGGACGCTTTGATTGGAGTTTCTAGGTTGAAGATGCATCTTCAAACTAAGCACTAATGGCTGCTCATGAACAAGCCAATGTATCAGAACATCTTTGTACCCTAGAATGCATTGCTAAAGTTAACATGTAACAACCCAGGCAAACCGCTGTGGATATTGTCCTCTTTGCCCGCAGGCTCAAGGATTTAAAACGCGTCCATCAGGGGAAGGTATCCAGCCCCTTATAAAGAGACTTTCGTTCCCCTTCCCAACCGATGTGGGATGGGTTACCCACCCGCCCCCTCATGGGACACAGCGTCCTCGCTGTCACTCGGTCCGGCCCTAGCTCTGATACCAACTAGTAACGCCCGCCTCCCAGGGCTCACCGTGGGGAGCGTTACGCATCGGATATACAGAACACATAGTAATCAGAGAATACACAGCGGAAGTCTAACTTTAATTATACATCAAAAGCGTATAATACATCTGTTATCATTACATCAGTTTAACTAAACTAAAGATCCAAATTTTTAACAACATTCTAGAACTTTATTTTTCTCATAAACTAGCTCGTAATCTTCAATCCCTGCAATCACTTGGCACCTAGGATGTGTGTCCATAAAAATAAAAACATTTGGGACTCAGCATAAAGCTTGTGAGTTCCTAAACATGGCATTCTTAAAAATTCAAAACATGTTATCATTGACTATTGCATCAAGCAGATACAGCCATGGCAAACAGATAGGAACAGAGTAAGCACAGTATAAATTCACATAACCAGGCTATGTATACAAACTCCACTGGCTAAAGCAGAATCATACAAGCAGCCCTCAAGCATCCTATCAAGCATTGCCACATATCACAGATGCTATTGATAGTCAATTCTTCAATTATTATCATCTTTGTACCCTAGAATGCATTGCTAAAGTTAACAGATATATGTCTTATAACCTAGAGATAAGATCTGACCTTGAGCCCTTAAACATCTTAAAAGCTTATTTTAAAAGAGCTGAAAATTATTATAAACTTAGAATAGAACATCTAGAGAAAACCATTTCAACTCTTAAGCATGAACACACCAACTACAGGACTCAAATCAAAGATTTAATAACTAAGTTAAACTGAATGTCAGGCTGACGTTGTGATCAACAAAGCCAGGCTAGAAAAATATGTTCTTAAAAAAGAGACCTTCAAGAACATAATATCCTCATCCTTGCATGCAAAAGTGTGTTCAAAACAAGCAGGGACTGGGATCTACTGAGATAGGTCCTACATACACTCTACTATCTGTAAGATCTCCAAGGTGTGAAACTTGTCAAGATGTGCTGCCTCTTATAGACCCCATTGAAGAAGAGCATGAAGAGTAAATAGTGAAGGATGGATATGAGATAAGTGAAGAAGATCATCCTAAGAAGGGTCACTATTCTCCTGAGGAGAGGAAAGAACCAGGGATGACAAAGACTAAGAGGAAGAACTTGATCAGAGCAGCCAAGAGAAGATCAAAGAAGGCTCAAGAGATCAAGGCCATATTTAATTCCAAGCAGAAACAAGTCCTTATCTCTACAGGATTTGAAGTAGGGTTGAGGACACAATTGCATCACCCGGCCTCTCATACCACCAATATTGTCCGTTATGCCCATGAGGAGCTCACGGATTTGCTTTTGGTTGTCCAGGTGAAAACTTCCTAGGGAGGTCACCCATCCCTGCATTGCTGCCACCTGAGCACGCTTAACTATGGAGTTCTCCTCTTATCCACAGCCGATATGCCCAAAATGCGTTGGTGATATTAGAGACCAGACATTCCTTATGAACTAGGAATCTCTCCTATCCACAGCCAATATGTGATTTATGTAGGGTGTCACAATCATCCCCCTTTGGACTCATCGTCCTCGATGAGCCCGAGAAGTCACCATCCTCGGTGAGGCATGTCCCACATCCCAAATGGCACAAGAGTGGATCTGATATCATTCATCATTAAAATATATATATATATATATATATATATATATATATATATATTTGTGTGTGTGTATGTGTGCGTGTGCGTGTGTGTGTGTGTGCCCATCCAACTATATACATGCCACCATTACATGCAATAGTAAACAAGGACACTCACACCTGCACAAGAACATACACACTTCATAGAAATCTCTCACACACACACACCCATAAAAACACATACCACCCATACATCATCATATTCCCCAACCATACTATTCATCATGCATAATGCTCCCCCACAAGAATACACACACATCTCTACACTCACGCACGCTTATACATACACAACCATACACAACAGAAACATATATACATATAATCACCTGCGTACATACAACATACGCACAGAACAACCATGAAACAACACATACGACGAACCTACAAACACCAAAGCATAACTAAGATGGTTACACACACACCACAACCGTACATATATATATATATACCCCCACGCACACATTGATTAGTGAACACGCAACAACTCTCGGCCAAACCCAAAACCCATCGCAACCCCCGACTCATAACCCCTTACGCACACATCGCAACTACACACCATCCCAAGTATACAGACCCATCATCTAGAACTGCAACCGAGACTAAACCGTAATAAACCGCAACGAATTAGTAAAAAGAAGAACGTACCGAACCAGATTGGAGAAAACGATGGAACTGGAGTGAACGGGGATGCCGATCAGTCGAGAGACAAACGATCACGATGAAGGAGCTTTTGGTTAACAGTCGATGGTAGGAGAATAAAGAAAAGGGTTTTGGTGGTTTTTATTTTCTTATTTTTAGGGTTGTGGAAGTGGGGGTGCCGAGAGAGAAAGGGAAACGAGTTACGGTGGTTTAAACTTTCAACCTAGACATTTACACACTAGTCCTCTTAATTTACATAATTACACATTAGGCTAAATTAATTTAATTAATGGAACCCTAAGCTGATGATATCCAAACCTCAGATCAATCTTCGAATAGTAACTCGATCCTTGCAGTTGGTCAAGCAGGTCATCGATACGTGGAAGAGGGAATCAATTCTTTATGGTAACCTTGTTCAACTCTCGATAATCAATGCACACCCGGAAAGTTACATCTTTCTTCTTTACGAATAACACAGGTGCTCCCTAAGGTGAAGAGCTTGGACATATGAAACCCTTGTCTAACAGTTCCTGCAACTGCTTCTATAATTCTTGAAGTTTGTTCGGTGCCAAACGCTACGGCGCCCGAGCGATAGGGGCAGCTCCTGGTGTTAGCTCTATCCAAAATTCTACTTGCCTATGTGGAGGAAGGCCAGGCAAATCCTCAGGAAATACCTCAGGAAAATCTCTAACAATCAGAATATCTTCAACTTGCTTTTCCTCGGTGGTCTTCTCTGTAACTAGGGCTAAAATCATTGAATGCCCTTTCCTCAGGCACTTTTGAGCTTTCATGTAAGAGATGATACCGACCACAGCACCACTCTTGTCGCCTTCCACTATGAGTATCTCTCCATTAGGCAGGGGTAATCGAATGAGTTTCTTGCGACAGATGATTTTGGCTTGGTTCTTGGACAACCAATCCATGCCAACTATAACATCGAAGCTATTGAGTGTAATAGATAGAAGGTCAATATCGAAATTGTGCCCAGACAGACTGATCTTACAACCTCGGTATATATGAGAAGACTCTATGATTTTACCGTCAGCTATTTCTACAGTATAGTTCGTGTCTAAAGCTGTGGAGTTAACATCTAACAATCGACTGAACTTATGTGATATGAAACTTCTATCGGCACTAGAATCAAATAGCACAGATGCAAAACTACCGTTGATGGGAAATTTACCAGTTATAATAGAAGGGTCATTACGAGCCTCACCTGAACCCATGATGAAGGCTCGACCTTTGGCACCATCAATCCGATTACCACTTCCGTTTCCATTGCCATTGTGGTTGTTAGCACCATTACCACCGCCATTGTTCTTCTTCAGTTTTGGGTGGTACCTTTTGATGTGCCCAGTTTGACCACACTCATAGCAGCCTCTTTGTTCTCCTTGTTGCGCTGGCTGCTTAGCTGTTAAGTTCACACGACAATTCTTAGTAGCGTGACAAAACTTGCCACATCTCTCACAAGTGTTCCTGCTACAAGTCCCAGTGTGGTGGTAGTTGCATTTATCACACTTAGGTAATGTTTCAGTGTAGCCACTACCATGGTATGATGAGGAAGATGATTGGTGTGATGAACGGAAGTTGTCAAACTTTCATGACTGATATGATTGCTGCTGAGAAGTGTTATGTTTGTTGTTGGACCAGACTCCCGTTTCCTTTTGTTGTTACCATCGGTGGTAGTTGACATAGAACCGCGTGAGGGCAGCTTACCCTGCGCTAGAGCATGGTTCGTTAACCTATGGGCCAATCTAATCACCTCCTGAATGGTGTTTGGTCTGGAAGCAGTGACCATGCCTTGGATTTTAGATGAAAGACCATGAAGATACCTCTCAATCCTCAAGGAAGGAGGATTGACCATGTTGGGGCACAAGGTAGCAAGTTCGTGAGATCGAGTGGTGTATGCCTCGATCTCAGAACTTGTCATTTTGAGGTTCCAGAACTCCATCTCTAATTTCTGCACCTCTTCCCGAGGGTAGTATTCTTTTTCATCAAAGTCTTAAAATCCTCCCAGGCTGTCTGATTGGAAATCTCAACTCCTAGCATTTGTGCCTGGGTGTTCCACCAAGATAAAGCAGCTTTGTCCAGGGTGCCGGTGGCATATTTAACCCGATTTTCCACTGGACAGTTGCACATCTCGAACACCGATTCCAGTTTCTCAAACCACCGTATGAGTCCTACGACTCCTTCCGCTCCTATGAATGGATTTGGTTTACAGTCCATGAAGGACTTGAACGTGCAGGTTCCTTGACCTGTAATGAATTTAGATCACAACTTTGGAAGTATGGAATGAATGCTACAACCTATGAGACTCACCGACCGTTAACGTCAGATATGAATTAGGTTTTGCTTACTGATAGGAGCGGCCTATGGAATGGGATGTTGGTTCACAAAAGCATCAACCACGTGCTTATTGATGAGGGCCACCAACTCTGCTGGCGTCATGTTTATGGTACCTTGACCACGTCTGCGTCCTTGACCACACCCAGACATTCTTAACAATCACAATATACAAAAATAAGTAATATGTAACATATCTACTTCATTTAAGTACAAGTAATTAAAAGAATTTAGCTCACACACAACCAATGAATTCAAATAATAATTTCTGGCAAAATAAATTGTAAGTAAGTCTACAATTAACCAAACCAAATAACAAAATTTAGAAACATAAGTCGGATGGGAAACAACCCTTCCCATCTAGGTGTGGATGATAAACGAAAGTCCAACGGATAGAGAAATAAAATAAAAATAAATGAACAGACTAAGGAAATCAATGAGAGTCAACTGATCCAGCACTGCTCTCAGGCTCATCCACTAGCTGCTCTTCAGTCTTTTCGTCCGGATCTTCCTCCAGATCCTCCTCCTCTTCTTGTGCTTCTTCCGGCTCCTCCTCGGGGTCTTCCTTGTCAGGCTCTGGCACTGTGTTCAGTGCATTGACTTGACCCATGAGGGTATCAAGTCGCTGACTGTTAGCAGCGATGTCCACCTCATCACTGACCACACGCTCATACAACCTAGTGACGCAGTCCACATGCTTGTTATAATATTCCATCAGTATGTTGAACCCTCTCTTTATCTCCTTGATCTCTTCGGCCGAATCTCGCACTTGTCTCTTCAGTGCTCGGTTGTCTTTCTCCAGATCAGTAACACGTTTACGCTCGACATGCAGAGTAGCTGCCATAGCATCCATGGCCTGCTCGGGAGGGCAGGGTAGGGAAGGCAGGGTCGGGGCAACAGTATTCCTAGCCGTATTAGACCTAGTACGGGGTCGGTTTTCAGTGGCGGAGGGACATTTTTCTCCTAAACTAGGCTGGTTATATACTAAGGGTAGTGTTCCCACTTATGGACCGGTGGGTACTTTGGTAGAGCAAACGATTGGTCGTAATCCAACTCCTCGTTACTATTAATACGCATGGGCCATTCGTGCGGTCTAGAAGATGGAGGTATGGAATCATTATGAATGAGCCTCTTTGCCTCGAGAAGTAGATGAAGGAGTAGATGATGAAGATGCCATTTCCTGCAAAGAACTGCTCACAGGAATGAGCAGCATCAAGCAAACCAGCAAATAAGCAAACAAAAAAGAAGCTAAACGTGTCTATGTGTGTGTAACTAAGGCATCAGGCTATAGTCTAAATGCAATGCAAATGAAATGCAAAAATTCATTTTAGTTCGCTATAACCAATGGCTCTGATACCAATCTATAACACACGGCCTCTCATACCACTAATATTGTATGCTATGCCCATGAGGAGCTCACGGGTTTACTTTTGGTTACCCAGGTGAAAACTTCCTAGGGAGGTCACCCATCCCTGGATTGCTACCACTTGAGCACGCTTAACTGTGGAGTTCTCCTCTCATCCACAGTCGATACGCCCAAAACACGCTGGTAATATTAGAGACTAGACATTTCTTATGAACCAGGAATCTCTCCTATCCACGGCCGATGTGTGATTTATGTAGGGTGTCACAATCACCCTCCTTTGGACTCATCATCATCGATGAGCCCGAGAAGTCACCATCCTCGGTAAGGCATGTCCCACATCCCGAATGGCACAAGAGTGGCTATGGTACCATTCATCATTATAATATATATATATATATATATATATATATATATATATATATATATATATATATATATATATATATATATATATATGTGTGTGTGTGTGTGTGTGTGTGTGTTTGTGTGTGAGTGTGTGTGTGTGTCCATCCAACTATATACATGCCACCATTACATACAATAGTAAACAAGGAAACTCATACTCACACAAGAACATACACGCTTCACAGAAATCTCAAACACACACACAAAAACACATACCATCCATGCATCATCATATTCCCCAACCATACTATTCATCATGCATAATGTTCCCACACAAGAACACACACACATCTCTACTTTAACGCATGCACATACATACATAACTACACAATAGAAACATACATACATATAATCACCAGCGTACATACAACATACGCAAGGAACAATCATGAAACAACACATACGACGAACCTAGAGACACCAAAGCATAACTAAGATGGTTACACAGACACCACATCCATACATGTATATATATACCCACACACATATTGATTTATGAACATGCAACAACTCTCGGCCAAACCCAAAACTCATCGCAACCCCCGACTCATAACCCTTACGCACACACCGCAACTACACACCATCCCAAGAATAGAGACCCATCACTTAGAACTGCAACAGAGATGAAACCGTAACGAACCGCAATGAAATATTGAAAAGAAGAACGTACCGAACCGGATTGGAGAAAGCGATGGAACTGGAGCAAACGGGGATGGAGGTCAGTCGAGAGACAAACGATCACGATGGAGAAGCTTTTGGTTAACCATTGATGGTAGGAGAATGAAGAAAAAGGTTTCGGTGGTTTTTATTTTTTTTATTTTTAGGGTTGTGGAAGTGGGGGTGCCGAGAGAGAAAGGGAAAAGAGTTACAGGGGTTTAAACTTTCAACCTAGACATTTACACAATAGTCCTCTTAATCTACATAATTACACATTAGGCTAAATTAATTTAATTAATGGAAGGAAGGTTAATTGTTAGTAATAATAATAATAATAATAAATTGTTATTGTCATTTAATAATAACAAATTTTATCAATAATAAGGAAAATATCAGAGAATACTTAAATTACGAACATGATGATAACCTGAAAAACACGGGTTGTCACAACAACCAAGAACTCTAGTACTAGGAGTTATGATTCATGTTCAAGTCATCGCTGTGAAGAAAAGGAGACTTGTTAGTTGTGTACCACTGCTACATAGCCTGAACCATACAGTTCCAAGAGCAAGCATGTTCTTAAGAGCTTGTTGCATCATCTGAGAAGATGAAGATTGAGATGGAAAGTGATCAAGCTCAGTATTCTACTCAAAGGAAGACTCTTAGAAGGAAGCCAGTTGATTGTATCATGTGTGGTAGTACTTCTCATCTTGCTAAGGATTGTATCTACAATCCCAAAAGTACTATCTGCATGACCAAGAAGAAGACTTCTGAGAAAAAAGAAGAAGAAGAAGAAATCTTTGGAAGGAAAATATTTTCCTTTTGGAAGCTCCAAATTGGAAATAAAGACAAGTGAAAACTTGCCTTAGTAAGAAAATTTAGTCTTGAAACAAAAGAATGCTTCCAAAGTACTGACGCTTGCTGCAGTGAAGGCAAGATCTTCCAAAGGCATTGTCTCCAAAACTTCCAAATTATCGAAACTTCCAAAGTATTAAAGTTCAAGTCTAATCTTTTAAAGATGGTGTGGAAGATAAAGGAAGACCATATGACTGAAAGTTCTTCATCAACGACAGCAGATGATCCTTAAAGTCTTAACATAGGATCAATCATTGTTGCATTGTCTTCAGTCCATTTTAACAAGCCCAACACTAATAAGGCTTGGGTTTCTAAGTATAACTAACCTTATCCTTTTTGAAGGAACAACTAAAGACTAAGAAGAATGTATGGATCATAGATAGTTTTCATTCCACACATGACAGGCAATGGCTCTTTGCTTCAAAACTTTGAGAAAAATAATGAAGGGCCAGTTGTTTTTGGAGGAGATGCAGGAGGTTACATCACAGGAAGGGGCAGGGTCATAAATAGTAAGCTCAGCGTTAAAAAGATAAAACTTTGTTAAGGAGCTTGGGTACAATTTAACTGAGTGTATCCTAATTTTATGATCAGAGACACAACATCCTCTTCACTGAGCATGAGTGTAGCGTTCTCAAGCCTGGGGTAGTCATTCCTTAAGAGCATATCCTGCTTAGAGCCCCCAGGAAAAGGAACATGTACAAGATGGATTTGCAGAAATATCTCTCTCAGAAAAAGTTTCTTGCTTTATATCTAAAGCAAATAGTGATTAGTCTTTCCTTTGGCATAAAAGAATGTGCCATGTAAACTTTAAGAATATGAACAAATTAATTAAGAATGATTTGGTAACAAAAATTCCAAAGAAAGAGTTTACAAGTGATAATCACTGTGTTGCATGCCTGAAAGGAAAAAAAACTCCATCACTACTCCCCTACACTTATTGCACATGGATATCTTTGGCCCTACTAGTGTAATGAGACTCCTGAGGTCTTAAAGAACTTCATTCTGAAATTAGGAATCAATGTGATCACAAGGCCATGACCATAAGATGTGATAAAGGAACTAGATTCAAGAACTAAATCCTTAACACATTTTGTGATATAAAGGATATTACAAGGCAATATAGTGCTCCCAGGACTCCTCAGCAAAATGGTGTTGCTATAGGAGAAATAGGACACTTATTGAAGCTGCAAGAACTATGTTGTCTAACTCTAAACTGCCCATCGCCTTCTAGGCAGAGGCAATCAACACTTCCTGTTATATGCAAAATAGATGTAGAAGACTAATCAAGGCTCGGCAAAACATCTGAAGATTGAACGAAGCCAAGATCTGATAACAGCCTATGCAAAAGCCAGTTCCACGCGATAAGAAGCTGTCATGCGAAGAAGTTTTCCACGCGAAAAGCAAATCTCACGCGAGAAAGACTCCACGCGAGAGATTGAAGCCGCACGATAGATTGATCCGCGCGAAATGCCTGTCACGCGAGAACTGCTGTTTTAGTATAAATAGTTTCGTTTTCGTTTTGTAATTAAGCTTTTATTCATTTATCATATATGTACTGTGCGAAATCGCACAAGACCTGTTCTAGGTTGTGTTATTCAATCAACGAATCATCATGTGATCAATTCAATCTTCCTTCACTCCAATCTTGTTTACATTCCGCATTCACAAGATTGAGATCATGTGTTTACTGTTTTTCTGGGAGATTTCAAGGTTTTACAATAGAGTTTAGTAGTTAAGATTCATGGTAAGACTCCTTATGAGTTGTGGCACAAAAGGAGATCTTTCATTGGTTTCCTTAGATCATTTGGATGTCCTTGTACTATCTTGAATACCAAAGATCAAGTAGCCAAATTTTATGAGAAATCAGATGATGGACACTTTAATGGACACTCTTCCCAAGCTAAGGCTTATAGAGTATGCAATCTCAGAATTAGAGCAGTTGAAGAGTCAGCTAATGTGACTTTGAATGAGCACATTCCCTGTATGAAAGGTTATGGTCCAGATTAGCTGTTTGATCTTGATTTAGTTACAAACTGTTTTAAAAAATCTTATGAGAATATTTCATGATCTACAGGTAACTTATCAAAAGGAGATCTTCACCCAAGATTTGAGCTGAGAAGACCAAGCAAGAACACTACTTCAGTTCCAATGGTAACTAGCCCTGTAGATAGAGTTCCTATCAGCACAACCATGATAAATTTAGCTGGTACATCTGAGGTGCCTACAAATTCCAGCTCAGAGGCACAAACCTCAAATGAAGGAGCTTCAAATATAGGAGGAAATGGTGGTGGTGACAGTGATTAAGAATTTTTTAATGTTGATAACCACTCCATGGAAGACAGCATCAATGATGTCACACACTCATTGGATCAAGCTTCTCTTGATAAGTGTGCTAATGTGGTGGGTGACACTTTACTGCCGAATCTAAATTTCATAAATTTGGATCTGTCCAATCAACTTTCTTTGATTCCTTAACTCCGGTTCCACAAGTCACACCCTACCACAAACATCATTGGAGATATGGACATAGGGGTGAGAGCAAGAGGACAAACCCAAGATAAAAATGTTTTTCTATACTCTTGCTTCTTATCCCAAATAAAGCCAAAGAAAGTTTATGAGGCTTTGAAGGATGGAAGGTGGATTAAAGCAATGCAGGAGGACCTGCTTCAATTCAAAACACAAAAGGTTTGGAACTTATGTCCTCTCCCTCTAGGGAAGACCACGATATGTACTAAATGGGTGTTTAGGAATAAAAAGATGATAAAAGGACTTTTTATTAAGAATAAGGCTAGACTAGTTGTTCAAGGGTATGCATAAGAAGAAGGGATTGACTACACAGATGTCTTTGCTCCGGTGGCAAGACTTAAAGTTCTTAGGATATTCCTTGCTTTTGCTGCATCCAAGGATTTCAAGGTCTACAAACTTGATGTCAAGTGTGCTTTTCTATATGGGGTGATAGATGAGGAGGTGTATGTCAAACAATCACCTGGCTTTGCAGACCCAGATCATCCTGATTATGTCTTCAAGCTTGGTAAAGCTCTTTATGGGTTACACCAAGCTCCAAGGAAGTGGTATGAGACACTATCTTAGTATTTCTGTTAGCATGGCTACAAGAGAGGTGCAATAGATTATACACTTTTCATCAAAGGAATACAAAATGACTTGATGTTGGTTCAAGTTTATCTAGATGAAATTATCTTTGGGTCAACTATTCCCAAGCTCTACAAAGACTTTGGGAAGCTGATGAAGAATAGATTTAAAATGAGTGCCATGGGGAAACTCAATTTCTTTCTAGAAATTCAAGTGAAGCAAGTTGAAAATGGCATCTTCATAAGTCAGTCAAAGTATATAGAAGATATTCTTACAAGATTCAACATGACTAAATGTAAGGTTACAAAGACACCCATAGCAAGAAACTATTCCTTTGGACCTGATCTTGATGGGAAGTGTGTAGATGAGCATGTCTATAGAGCTATGATTAGGTCTCTTATGTAACTCACAGCCAGCAGGCCTAATATCATGTTTGCTACGTGTATATGTGCAAGATATCAAGCCAACCCCAAGATGTCACACCTGGTTGCTGTCAGATAATTCTTAGATATCTTAAAGGTGCTTCTAAACTAGACCTCTAGTATCCAAAGAATTTTGACTTCAATCTGTATGCTTATATAGATTGTGACTATGGTAACTGCCACATGACTACAAAGTCTACATCTGGGGGATGTAAATTCCTTGGTGGAAGGATAGTCTCATGGTAATACAAGAAACAATCTTGTGTGTCTGCATCAACTGCTGAAGCTAAATACATTGCTGCTGCTTGCTGCTGTGCTCAAGTGCTTTGGATTTAGAATCAGATGCTAGACTATGGATTCTGACAGGATCTCAGCCTCTCGGTTGATCAATTAGATTATGTTTGCAGCGGATTTAGCACATTAATTAGCAATTAAAGCAAGAACATAAAAGATATTTCAATTTAAAAGCATAAACATAGAGAGAGAGAAGAGTTCTGCGAAACAATAAATGTTCTATTGGTCGCACATTTCGGCAATTAATACAGAGTGGTTCACCATCCTTTTATAGGCGGCAAAAGGATGGGTTGATGTCCTTTTTCTGACATCACTGAGTATTCAAATTACAACTGACAAAAATATAAAACTACTGAAGATGTCAACAACTGACATCTTCTTGCAAAAGTTCCTAAGTACTGACAAAAAGAAACTACTGACACTTTACAACGACTGAAGAACAAACTCTTCAGTCGTTTATAACTACTGATACTATAACAACTGAAGAACATGCTCTTCAGTTGTTGTACAACTACTGAAACAAAATAAACTACTGAAAAGGAAAAACCATCACAACAACTGAAGACGACTTCTTCAGCTGTTGTGACAAACTCTGAGTCTTCAGTACTTGTTCTTCAGACTTGGCTTCAGATGATGTAACAACTGATGACTTCAGAAGATATCATCAGTTGTTGTCTTCAGTCTTTGTCTTCAGACTTTGTACTTCAGTAGAAGGTCTTCAGTTCTTCAGTTCTTCAGCTTTTGATTCTTCAGTACTTTGATCTTCAGTACTTGAGTCTTCAGTACTTGTAAGATCAGTACTTCAGACTTCAGACTTCAGTACTTGGTCTTCAGTACTTTGGAGTCTTCTTCAGCTGTTATTCTTCAGTACTTTGATCTTCATACTTTGTTCTTCAGACTTTGTCAGAACAGCTGATCGTTGGAGCTAAGATGCTCTCGAGTCTGACATTCAAGCAAGAGAACACAATAGCTGATAGGAGTCTTCAGATGTTCTCGAGTCTGACATTCAAGCAAGAGAACACTGTAACTGATAGGAGTCTTCAGCAGTTGTTGCAGTGTCATGTGGGACTTAGAGGTTTTCCTGATCTTGGCTCATTGGTTCTTTTGGTCCAACAAACTCCCCCTGAACCAATGCAGCCAAAACCTCTAATTATTGGTTGTCCCACTTATTGGTGGCATAATGTTTGGTCTATTTCCTTCTAGATCATATTAGAAGTTGACCCAGATAAGCACTGGCCTGAGAGGTAGACTCAAGTGTTTGTTTGGCTAAGTATGGATGGGAGCTCTGTCTTGGGGAATTGGACACAAAGCTGTTGCCCCATCCATGAGATCTACCTCCCACGTACAAGCCGGTAGGATTCTCGGGTGTAGGCCTGAAGAAAGATCATTTGTTCTTCTTTGGATAGGTCTTCAGGCACACCTTCGAATAATCCCTCCCGACCGTACAGCTCTGAGATATACTTGACCTGTCTACCATTTTTGAGCTCAACTGTTGTGATTTGCCTGTATGCAAATTCATCAGGGTGTTTACCCTCCAACAGCAAGTTGAGCTCATCCTTATGGAAATTCTCAAGCTTCTTATAGACCAGACCCTTCCTAACCACCCTATTATCTAGCATTGAAAAGGGTGATTGGCCGGCTCTATAAGCTTTCTCGAATTCCTCTACTATTTCCCAGGGTGTTATTACAATAGCCACAGAGATCTCTTCATCTACGATTCTCTTTAGTTGGCTCTTGTATCTCACAGGCATGTCCTTCTTGACTATCCTGTGAGCCACCCTTGGGTCAGGCCAAGTTCTCACCCTCTCCTTTTCATATTGAAAGGTTTGTTTGAGGGTGAATAATCTCAGAGCTTCTCTCTGCATGTTCATTATAGAGGTCGAAGCAGCATAACATTTGTCAATGCTTTTCAGCATTTCCTCATCATGTCTCTTTTGCTGCTCCTCCTCTTCTAACTTTACCCTCACAGTGTCCTGCTGTGAGGTGGGAGTGATGGTTTGTGGTTTGGCTTTGGGTAGAGGTATAACTGCTGAAAGTGGCAGGCTATCCTCCTCATCCTCCTCTTATTCATCTTGCAGCCTCAGCACCCTTCTCTTCTTCTTCAAGGGAGGATCATTGGCTGCGGGTTTTGGTGGTAAAGGAGTTGGTTTTGTGGGTTGTGGTTGGGTTGTTGGTGTGGGAATGTTGGCAGGCACTGCTAGTAGCCTAGAGATAAGTGCTGGTTTGGTCAGTTTTACTAGCAGTGTCCTGTTCCCAGCACCGGCTTCAGATAGGGCCTCAGCGACCAGTCCCTTAGTAAAATCACCAGCCGAACAGATCTTGGTGGTTATTGCCAAGATTCTGTCCCTGGTCCATGCCTTGACATCAAGGACTGGTCTGCCCAGGTACTTCGAAATGAATCTACTCATAGCCTCGAGTTTCTTTTGATACTCTTGGCTATAAGTAGACCATCGGTAGTTTATCTCTTTTCTCTCCATGTTCCTGATCTCTTGATCTAGCAAGGCAGTGTCCTTGTCAAAGCCTTGCCTGAACAGCTGTTCAATGACAGAGTTCATTGAACGGCTATGCTCAGCATCAGCCTCCTTGACAAGGGCTGCTAGATCAGGATCAGCCACCTTCTTTCCCTCTCCCTTTTTCTTATCAGTGATACTGAAATCCTTTTGGATTTCAGCCACTTCTATTCGCTCTACCTCCCTCTCTTTCCTCTTCCCTTTCTCCCTCACCCTACTACTCTCCTCAGCCATCTCCCTCTCAACCACCACCTCTTTCTCTGCTTCTTTCTCCTCCTCTCCCCTCTTCCTCTTGTCTTGCACTGATGTCTCCCCCTTTTTGGGTGCATTGGTTGGGGTTTGACTATCAGCAAGAACCTTAGAAATGGCAACCTCCACCATGGGTTGTATATATATGGGAAGCCTCTCATTAAGGGTTTGAATGACTATATCTTTAAGGATGGGTGTGATGAGAGGCAGGGATTTCTGGAGGATAGCATCCAGCTGCTCAGGGGGGTTCTGACCCTGAGAGCTAGTGCCAGAAGCAGGGGCTGGTGGCCGAGTTTGTGGTAGTGGCTCAGTGTTTGTGAGACCTTCGGGTGAAGGTGCCATCTGTGGGGTAGTGGTGGCAGATGGACTTCTATCCTGAGTCATTTGAGCAAGCAGCTCTTTGAGTCTGCTTATCTCATCTTCTAGGATAGTGTTTTGAGCTACTACATCGTAGAAGAAGCCCAGGTCATCATCAGCATGAGCTGAATCACCTGACCTCCTGACATTGTCAGGATGAACATGTCCTGAGTGTGGCTCAGTAATGACATGTGCCCCTTGTTCATGGTACTGGGGACTTCTGGCCTCCGGATTGGATCCATCATCGGCCATTGCCTCTGGTGAGGTCTTAGTGATGTTACCAGCTGCACCCTGCTCAGATGTTGATGCAGGGGAAGTGGCAGCCTCACCAGATTGTTCTATCTCCCTAGCCACACTGGGAGATTGAACTGATTCTCTGTGCTGTGGGCTCCTATCGGCACTTGTACCCACCCCCTCTTCGGTTGGAGTCTCCCCAGGTGTAATAGGTTTCTGGGGAGAGGGTGGAGTGCTCAGATCGGTCAGCACTTTGGCTATTACCAATGTTGGGCTTAGTGGGGCGGTCTCATCAGTAGGTGGGCTAGAAGCAGTGTGCACATGGGGAGGACTGTGCTCTTCAATGGCAGTCTCCTCAAGTGAGAAAGACCCCAGTAATGTGGTTGCCCCAAAATTGGTTGCATCAGGCTCCTATTGAGAGGAAGTCTGTGCGGTTGTAGTGGGTGGAGTCGTGGTACCTGCTGGGAGAATCGAACCAGCAGGCACATCCTGCCTTTGTGTGGCAGGGGCATCCTCAGGGGACTCATTTCCCTGAGTAGCCTTTTTGGGCTTCTTTTTGGCTTTTGGCTTGGTGGGGACTGTGGATTTGGAGGTGGAGGCTGTGGGTTCCTGCTGCGTGGGTTTTCGCAGCCGGCCAGCCTGTTTGAGTGTTTGGTCAGTGTTGTGCCTGGAGTATACCTCGGCTTGAACAGCCATGGCAGGGACCCCAGTCCCAACTAGTCCCTCAGCCTGAAGCTGGTTCTCTATTATGGCCATAATGAACCGAGGATACAAGATCCATCGGTTAGAAATTGGTTTTGTGGCCATATCCTTTATTTCCAAAAATATTAAATCAGTTAAGTTTAACGGTTGTTTTTCAAGGATAGAGAACAATACCTGTTGCCACCTTGTGGACATCTGGTCCCACGAAGAGGTCTTGGGAGCCAGACACACGTTCACCATGTGGAATATAATCGTTGAGGGTCAGGGAAGTGTTTCTTCAACAAGGTGGAGGCGGAGAGGTTACCCTGATAGTCATGAGATGTGAATGAGAGATCCAGGGTACCTTTGCGGTAGGAAGTTGGGTGAGTGGCATCCTCCAGCTCTAGGGTTTGGCGTAGGGTAGCTGGAGTGATAACCACGGGGTGGTTGTTGACGGAGGACCGGAGAGAGACCTCGCCATCCTGCTCTCCGGTTTGGACGGTTATGTTTGTCCAAAAATCCGTCAAGGAGTCGGTGTATATGGTGGGGTTCAAGAGAAAAGCCGTTTTGTATGGTGAGTCGTGCATAAGATCGACGGCTTGGTGAAACTTGGGCCATAATGGCGATTTTGTAAGATGGGCGACACAGTTGTGTCGTGGTTTCAGTTGCATGTTCGCCATTAATGGTGTATGGGAATTTCAGAGGTTTGGAAGGATTAGGTCAAGTGAGGAGTAAATGCTCTGAAAGTGGGGTATTTATAGGGTAGGCCAAAGGTTGAAAGGAAACTACTGAAGGTTTTGGTGTCAGTTATCAGTTGTTGTAACTACTGATGACGTGGTTTTAACCTTCAGTGGTTGTAACATCTGAGGACTTGGTGTTAGTCTTCAGTAGTTGAAACTACTGAGACCTTGGTTTTGTCCTTCAGATGTTGTGAACGTCTGAAGAGTTACTGTCAGTCGTCAGTAGTTATGAACTACTGATGACCTAGTATTCTTCTTCAGACGTTGGAACAACTGAAGGCTTGGTGTTAGCCTGCAGTAGTTGTAGACTACTGAGATCAGTAGTTGTGAACTACTGAAGACATGGTATGGCTTCAGTTGTTGTAAACAACTGAGGACTTGGTGTTAGCCTTCAGTAGTTGTGAACTACTGATGTCAGTAGTTGTGAACTACTGAAGACATGGTTTTGTCCTTCAGTTGTTTGTGTATGAAACAGCAGCTGTTGTTATCAGCTGATGAGAAATTAGTCATCAGCTGTTTCCGTCAAATCAGTTGTTTCATACTAGCCTCCACACTTACTCATCAGCTCTTTGGCTGACTTTCAGATGTTTCATCGACCCTTCAGCTCTTGTGAATATTTATGCCTTCAGCTCTTGTGATCAGATGTTCACAAGTGCTGATGAAGTATTCTTCAGAGCTGGTGAACAAATTTTGTCTTCAGTATTTGTGTAAGATTACACATCAGTACTTATGAGCAAAATTTGTTCTTCAGTACTTATTTTTTTTTTTTAAAATCATACATCAGTAGTTGTAATCCACCTCACTACATCAGTTGTTTTTCAATAAATAATGTACATCAGTACTTTGAGTCATTTTAGTCTTCAGTAGTTGTGAAAGAGCTGAAGACTAAATTACTCATCAGTACTTGTATTTGACCTTTGCTCTTCAGTAGTTGTGAACTAAATAAGTTGCAGCATAGGTCAAATCAATCAAGCTGCAGCATACCAAGCCTTAGTACCAAATTTTGGATGTGGCACTATCTAAAGGCTTAGTAAAAATGTCTGCAAGCTCATCAGCACTAGGCACAAACTTAGGATCAATCAGACCTTTCTCATAGCAATCCCTGATAAAATGATGTCTGATCTCAATATGTTTGGTCCTTGAGTGCTGGACTGGATTCTTAACAATACAGAGAGCTGAAGCACTATCCATTAGTAATGGAGTTTTAGTCTCAGTAATGCCATAATCCAGAAGTTGGTTCTGAAGCCAGAGTATCTGAGAGGTACAACTTGCAGCAGCAATATACTCAGCTTCAGCAGTAGATGTAGCAATTGATGTTTGTTTCTTACTCTGCCAAGAAACTAAACAATTGCCTAGGAATTGGCAACCACCAGAAGTGGATTTTCTGGTGACTTTGCATCCTGCATAGTCACTATCAGATAAAGCAACTAATTTGCAAGAATGCCCAGCTGAATACCAAAGACCTAGTGATTGGGTACCTTGCAGATATCTAAAGATCCTTTTGACTGCAATCAAATGGGATTCTTTAGGTGCAGCCTGAAATCTAGCACAAGCACATGTTGAAAACATGATGTCTGGTCTAGAAGCTGTAAGGTACATCAAGGACCCAATCATACATCTGTAAAGGGTTTCATCAACCGCTTTACCTTTCTGATCAACATCTAGTTGTGTGATGCTGCTCATGGGAGTAGAACAGGGCTTACAGGATTGTAAATCAAACTTATTCAGCAACTCTTTGGTATACTTGGACTGATGGATGAAGATTCCATTATCCAGTTGTTTGATTTGCAAGCCCAGAAAGTACTGTAATTCTCCCATAGCACTCATTTCAAATCTCAGCTTCATAAGCTTTGTAAATTCATCACACAACTTTGGATCAGAGGATGCAAAGATGATGTCATCAACATAAATCTGAACAAGGAGCTTATGTTGTCCCACAGTCTTGATGAATAAGGTTTTATCAATGGTGCCTCTAGTGAACTTATTTTCTAGAAGAAAGGTTGAGAGTGTCTCATACCAGGCTCTAGGTGCTTGCTTCAGCCCATAGAGAGCCTTATCAAGCTTGTACACCCAATCAGGATGTTTATTGTCCTCAAAGCCTGGTGGTTGACACACATAAACCTCTTCTTTTGTTTTTCCATATAGGAAGGCACTTTTGACATCCATTTGATAAACCTTGAGACTGTGAAAGGCAGCATAAGCTAAGAACAGTCTGATTGCTTCCAGTCTGGCCACAGGTGCAAAGGTCTCATCATAATCGATGCCTTCCTCGTGTGCAAACCCTTGGACAACCAGTTTGGCCTTGTTCTTGACAATTTGGCCCTTCTCATCTGTTTTGTTCCTGAATACCCACTTGGTGCCTATAGCACACTTATCTTTGGGTAATGGAACAAGCTCCCACACTTGCTGTTTCTTGAATTGAAGAAGCTCAAGCTGCATAGCTTCCACCCATCCATTGTCTCTTAAAGCAATATGATAGTTCTTTGGCTCTTGCTGACTGATGAAGAGAGCATAGAAGCAGAAGTTGGACAATTGATTCCTGGTTGAAACTCCAGCATGGATATCACCAATGATTTGTGAAGTGGGGTGATTCTTGAGCTCTTGATAAACTATAATATCTGTGCAAGTGTTTGTAGACCCATCAGCATCAACAGATGGTGATGGAGATTCCTGAAACCATGTAGAGGATGGCAGCTCAAACGAAGTAGAGCAAGCAGAAATCTCATCAGCATTTGTAGTGGATGGAGCTGCTGAGGCTACAGGAGCATCAGGTTCAGTGGACTTAGGCAGATTGTCACTAAACCTGAAGAGGTGAGTACTGACTTCATCATCATCAGTACCACCAGGTGGAGATCTGCTGACAGGCTCAACAGATGGAGGTTGATAAGGAACATATTGCAGTATGTCCAGATCAAACAACTCCACAGGGTTTTGTGGAATCTTGTCCTTTGGAGATTCATTGAACTTAACATGCAGAGTTTCTTCAACCCCCTTGGTTCTACAGTTGAAGACTCTGTATGCTTTGCAAGTTGATGAATAACCAACAAAGTACCCTGCATCCACCTTACTAGCAAACTTATGGAGTGGGTTGCTAGTATTGAGAATAAAACAAGGACACCCAAAGGCTCTAAAGAATGAAATAAGAGGAGCCAAATGATGAAGAACTTCATATGGAGTCTTCATCAACCTCTTATTTACTAAAGCTCTATTTTGTACATAGCAAGCTGTATTGACAGCTTCAGCCCAAAAGGTCAGTGGCAATCCGGAGTCAGCCAACATTGACCTTGCTGCCTCAATGAGGGTCCTGTTCTTTCTCTCCACCACTCCATTCTGCTCAGGAGTTCTAGGAATGCTAAACTGCCTTCTAATTCCCTTGGACAGGTAGAAGTCATCAAGTGTGTCGTTTCTAAATTCTGTTCCATTGTCACTCCTCACACACTTGACCTGTAGGGAATACTGCTTTTCTACTTGTAACACAAAGTTCATTATTGTCTTTGCTGCTTCATCCTTGGAGTGCAAGAAGAAAGTCCATACAAACCTGGAGTAATCATCCACAATTACCAGGCAGTATTTCTTATTTGCCATGCTCATTACTCTGACAGGACCAAAGAGATCCATGTGCAGAAGTTGTAAGCAGGCAGTGGACTTTGGTTCTTCTATTGAAGGGAACGAAACTTTGTGTTGTTTTCCTTTCAAGCAAGCAGTGCAGTCATCTTCACACTTGAGCTCCTTCAGAGGCAATCTTCTTACTAAACCATGGCTTATAAGCTGATTCATGTTCTTGAAATTTACATGACCCAGCCTTCTATGCCATAGTGTAGACTCTTGAGGAGATGCCTTGGAGAATAGGCAGGGATGGCCTTTTAGATCCATCTTTTTGGAAAGATCTAAGGCATACACTCTTCCTGTCCTGTTGGCCTTTAGGAGAGTGTGTTCATCCAATGCCTTGTCAATCAAACTCAGAACTTTGGATGACAGAATCCGACAGTTCTGGCTTGTGAAAAGGGCAACATGGCCTTTGTCACACATTTGACTAACACTCAAGAGGTTGTACTTGAGATTCTCCACATGGTTAACATCATCAAACCTTATTTCCCCGTTGGAAACAAAGCCTTTTCCGACGATGTAACCCTTTGCATCATTGCCAAAAGAAACAAATCCCTTCTTTCCTTGAGAGTAGTCATTAAGAAGGGAGCTGCTTCCTGTCATGTGCATGGATCCTCCACTGTCTACATACCAGATGCTTCTATGGCATGTTGAAGAACCCTGCAAACACAACCATGTGTTAGTTTGTCTTGGAGACCCAAACCTGCTTGGTTTTGGGTCTGTTCTCAGCTACAGGTGCAGCACTAATAGTTGTGTTGTGTGTGCAGCTTGAGGTGAAGAAGATGGTACAGAAGAGGAACCCTTTGGCTTGGACTTCCTTTTCTGTGGTTTCAACACAGGAGCATCTAAGTGGTTGACTCTTCCCACTAGCTGCTGAACCATCATCACCAATTGTGTCTGATTCTGTGATAAGGCTTTTAGTTCTTCAGACACATTGGAGTTTGCTGATGATGAGTTCCTATGTTGTACCATCTTTTTCTGAGCAACCTCAGCTGTTGCCTGAGTTATCCCTACCTTCTTTTTAGATTTAGCTTTGGGCTTAGGGATTTCAGGCTTGGATGTTGCTAATACAAACTTGGTTTCAAACTCATTCTTCATTTTATTGATGCTCTCAGTAATTTTCTCCTTCTGTTTGAGTTTGGAACCCCTTTTGTACCAGCAATCATCAGTAAGATGATTGAACAAGCCACATATCTCACATGGCTTTTTCTTCATCTTATGCTGATCATCAGCTGAAGAGGATTTAACTGCTAAAGACTTGTTCTTTAGCTGTTTGTCATCAGTACTAGCAGTTTTCATACTAGTGCCTGCTTTCCTGGTATCCTCTCTAGCTGTCTTCAAACCTTTCCTACTGTTAGTTTTCTTCTCTTTAGTGCTAACAGTATTTGAGGTTTGAACTTCAGATGCTGTCACTTGCTCTCCAGTACCTTCAGTACTTCTAGTGACAACTCCTGAGTTGATCAGCCTTTTGGTCATGTGACAGTCTATCTCTGATGATGCTGATTCAGAGGATAGTAAGTCACATGATGAGAAGGATTGGTTATTGCTCTCCCCATCAGATTCAACTTCTGCTCTTGAAGTGAAGTCTGTGAGAGGAGCAGTGTGATTATAACCAATGCCAAACTTCACATTGGAAGCTGATTGCTTGCTAAGAAGCATTTCAAAACCCTTGCATGATTGCACCCATCGATCACACTCAACTTGGGTGGTTGCAAGAGTTTCCTTGAGATCTTTGTACTTCTCTAGAAGTACATCTTCCCTAGCTCTATCATCTTTGATTTGGCATTTAAGCTTGTAAATCTCATCATTTTTATCTTTTAGAACAACCTCAAAATCAGCTTTTCTTTTGGAAATAGTGTGCTCAAGCTCAAGATTTTTATCTATTAAAGCTACATTTGCTTCTCTAATAGAAGCAAATGCTGCTATGCATGACTCTGAACAAAGCTTGGCTTTTGCCTCAGTGGATACCTGAGATGAGGCATTTGATGAAGACCCTTCAGCAGAATCAAGGGCCATCAGAGCAAGATTTCCAAAAGGTTGATCACCACCATGTTGACCAGCACCTTGGAGTAGTGATTCCTGACCAGATAGCTCTTCTGGTAGACTACTCCAGTCAACAGCAGTTGGGGTGAAAAAGCTTTGTTGTTGAGGTTGTGTGTGGTGATGAGATTGGGAAGAATGAGGCTCTGGAAGAGCATGAGGTGGTTGAGCCGGGGGTGCTTGAGTTTGACCAGGCTGAGGCATGTAGTAACAGGGGTAAGGATAAGGCATATGACCCTGTGGCACAAAATAAGCAGGTGGTGCCTGTGCCTGAGAAGGATGGGTAGAACTGTAGGAAGGTTGCCCTTTGTGTTGTGAGCTATTGCTGGGAAAAGTCACAAAGGGTGCAGATGAGTTAGATCCAGATGATCTACACTCTCTTGCAAAGTGTCCAAGCCTTTGGCACTTGTGACACCTCAACTTGCTCTTGTCAAAACCAACTTTGGTTTTGCCAGAGAGTCCTGGGAATTTCCTACCAGTTCTTTTGTAGAACTTCTGAGAGCGGATATTTATCATTGCCATTTGGTTCAAAATATCCATCTCTTCCAGATCATCATCTGGAATGCCCTTCAAATCCTCCATCAGAAAACACAAGTTGTCACCACCACCTCCTGAACTACTAACACCAACAAAAGCTTGTTCTGAGTTGGTAGAGAAATCAATATGCTCATCATAAGAACTTTCTGATGAAGCATATTCTGACTCATGACTTATCAAGGCAGCATTACCTTGGACAAAGTCATCAGCAAGCTTGCCAGAAGAGGACAGCTTCCTCTTTTGCTCTATCTCTCTCTCAAAAGTGAGCAACTTCCCATGAAGTTGTGTGAGAGATAGAGTTTCCAGATCAGCACTGGAGCGTAGGACAATGGTATATGTGTCCCACCTCTCAGGCAATGACCTGAGGAACCTGTTGTTCATCTGGCTTTTGGAGTACTCTTGTTTGACCATCTTTAGCTCAGAGATCAAACAAGAGAACCGTTCATATTGCTGGGTCAGAGTCTCACCCTTTCTATATGAGAAAGTCTCATATTGTTGGGCGAGGATTTCCCTATTGTTTGCTAAGACCGAATCAGTTCCTCCAAATTGTTCCTTTAGAGCAACCCATAGGTCATGAGCAGACTCATGATGCAAGAGCCCTGAATATATCTCATTGGGAATAGCCATGGCTAGAATTCCATGGGCTCTAGCATCAATTTCGAACAGCTTTAGATCTTCGTCCGAATATTGTTCAGGTTTCTTCGCAACCTGTTCATTAGATTCCGGGACGCTCACCATAGGCTTGTATGGCCCATGCACCACTGACTTCCAACAACCAGCACTGTTGACAGCCAAGTGGTGTAGCATACATCTTTGCCATATGTTATACTCGTTCCTAACCAGCATCGGAGGCTTGGTTGCGGAACCAGTATTGTGAGGATCATTGGTTGGTGTTGTCATCTCAGGTTTTGGTCAAAAACAAGTTTAAACACGACAAACATAACTCAAAACCACCAAAAGACCTCAAGATTTTGGCCGGAAACAGCAGAAACTCACTCTCTATGGCTAACTCTTGCAAATTGCTAATTCGATCAAACAGAGAGATCAAAAGAGCAGTTTCAAATGATCAACAGTGAAATCGATCAATGATTAACCCGCTCTGATACCATTTGACAGGATCTCAGCCTCTCGGTTGATCAATTAGATTATGTTTGCAGCGGATTTAGCACATTAATTAGCAATTAAAGCAAGAACATAAAAGATATTTCAATTTAAAAGCATAAACATAGAGAGAGAAGAGTTCTGCGAAACAATAAATGTTCTATTGGTCGCACGTTTCGGCAATTAATACAGAGTGGTTCACCATCCTTTTATAGGCGGCAAAAGGATGGGTTGATGTCCTTTTTCTGACATCACTGAGTATTCAAATTACAACTGACAAAAATATAAAACTACTGAAGATGTCAACAACTGACATCTTCTTGCAAAAGTTCCTAAGTACTGACAAAAAGAAACTACTGACACTTTACAACGACTGAAGAACAAACTCTTCAGTCGTTTATAACTACTGATACTATAACAACTGAAGAACATGCTCTTCAGTTGTTGTACAACTACTGAAACAAAATAAACTACTGAAAAGGAAAAACCATCACAACAACTGAAGAAGACTTCTTCAGCTGTTGTGACAAACTCTGAGTCTTCAGTACTTGTTCTTCAGACTTGGCTTCAGATGATGTAACAACTGATGACTTCAGAAGATATCATCAGTTGTTGTCTTCAGTCTTTGTCTTCAGACTTTGTACTTCAGTAGAAGGTCTTCAGTTCTTTAGTTCTTCGGCTTTTGATTCTTCAGTACTTTGATCTTCAGTACTTGAAGTCTTCAGTACTTGTAAGATCAGTACTTCAGACTTCAGTACTTGGTCTTCAGTACTTTGGAGTCTTCTTCAGCTGTTATTCTTCAGTACTTTGATCTTCATACTTTGTTCTTCAGACTTTGTCAGAACAGCTGATGGTTGGAGCTAAGATGCTCTCGAGTCTGACATTCAAGCAAGAGAACACAATAGCTGATAGGAGTCTTCAGATGTTCTCGAGTCTGACATTCAAGCAAGAGAACACTGTAACTGATGGGAGTCTTCAGCAGTTGTTGCAGTGGCATGTGGGACTTAGAGGTTTTCCTGATCTTGGCTCATTGGTTCTTTTGGTCCAACAGATTCAACTTCAAAGATACTCCAATCCATATAGATAACAATAATGCTATCTCTATCTTAGAGAATCATGTGTGGCACTCAAGTACAAAACACATCAACATCAGATATCATTTAATTAGAGATAATTTTGAAAAGAGATTGATAAAACTAGTCAAAGTTAACAGAAATAAACAATATGCTAATTTGTTCATAAAGACTTTTTATGAACAGAGATTTAAATATCTTATATATCAGCTATTGGGATGATTAACTTTGAGTAAATTTTCTAAAAACTTAATTCAAGACTATTTATAAAACATGTGTGTCCTAAGTGGTCTATATTATCACCTACATAAGCCCAGTTTACTTTGAAAGAAAAAATTTTCAAATGTATTCCTTAGAATTTTGAAAATTTTTGACATATTTTCTTTCGGAAGATATTAAGTTGTCGTCGGAGGAACATTAAATCTTCAAATCAGATAAACTACTTACAAGAAATTTACCTATGGAAGAAATTTTGATATATCTTCCGAAGCTTAAATACGCTTTTTAAGTATTTATATGTTTTTGAAGGACAATTTTCTTCCGAAAGCAATTAAGCCTCAGAAGATTTATTTTTATGAATGAAACTTCTAAGTTTTAATATTTTCCAAAACCAAATACATCTTAGAAGTAAAAAAAATACTCTAAGTATTTTTCTTTCGAAGCAAATTTCCATAAAGCTTAGGAATATCTTCCAAAGTCAAATTAGCTTCGGAAGTTTTTATAAAACACATTACCTTTGTAAGATTTTTGACATCTAAGAAAACTACTTTTTTGGGCATCTTTTTCAGAGGTGTGACCGACATCTGAATTTTAAAGTTTATCCTTTTACATTAACTATGTCTCAAATCCATTGCATATATATACACTCAACAGTTCCCCCTGTTTCACTATCCTCTTTATTTGCAAAATTTTCTAACCTAAATTCACCTACAAACCGACCTTGTTCTTATCTTCTTTCACCACAAAGCTGTTGGTACACATGTCCCCAGTTATAGTCTAGTGAGCTTAAATGTAATAGAACTTCTTCTTGTAACACATATGTAATGTTTAATCAATATAATGAGAATCTCTTCTATATATGGTTGTTGGTTGTTTAATGTTATATCTATTTATATTATTAGTTGTTACACGTATATATGACAATGTTATATAGGTTTACAGTTGTTAGACATAGTTCTGAACCATTAAAGGTTCAAGAATATGTTTAATTAAGTATCCTAATTCAGTAGTACGACTGGACCATGCGAATGGGCCAATCGCACGACTGAACCAGGTGATTGAGTCAATCGTACGATTGAGTCATAAGACTGACTCAATCGTCCGAATGAACCAATCGTATGACTCAGTCGCACGACTGAGCCAGACGATTGGCTCAGTCGTACGAATGAGAGCTGTAACCTATAAATACCACTTAATTCGTGGAAAAAGACACTTCGAATATTTGCAATCCTAGTCGACCCAGAGTGCCCTGTTCGTCCCTTCCAACTTCACAAAATGTTTCAGATCATTCCTAGTTCGTTCTTAACGTTTTCTAATTGTTAGGTTTGATATTGTTAACGTTTTCCCTGATTGGATCGTCAATCAAATAGGATTCCGCACTATTTGATCCGGTATAACGAAGAATCAGTTAGTACTCCGTCCGTACACGGTCTTAACAAGTGGTATCAGAGCTTTGGCTCTTGATTCTTCATGGATTCAATCGTTTTTCGTGAAAAAGTTTACGTTTTTAGCGAAAAGATCCGTTCTTTCTGCTCAAAAATCAAGTTTTTACGTGTGCATGTTCTGAAAATTCAATCTTTTTCGAATTTCAGCCGTCAAGGGTGTAAAAACTTGCGTTTTAGGTCGAAGTTTGTGAAAAACCTTGATTTCAGCAGTCTCAGTCGCACGATTATCTCAATCGTACGACTGAAGTCCAGTCGCCCACTTCAATCGTACGATTGAACTCAGTCGCTTGTTCAATCGCCTGGTTGAGTCAGTCGGTCTGTTCAGTCGCTCAATTGTCACAATCGCCTATCCAGTCGTCCGATTGATTTCAATCGCACACTGTTTATGTCAGTCGCCTCTCAGTCGCACACTCCAGTCGCCCAAACAGTTCACTTTTCAAGTTTAAACTAAGACAAAATGGACTCCGAAAATTTTGCCTTCTCAGCCGGAAAGGACTCTAGGATCCAGAACCTTCTGAAACTGGAAAATGAAATTGGAAACCACAATAAACCACCTAAACTACTGTCTATTGATGAATTTCCTCAGCCGAAACAAAGATTTGAAATTCATCTAAATGATGTGGATACCAATTTGTGGAACTCGATTGAGACTGGATATAACATGCCCGTTGGTGCTGATGGGATACCGTTGACTTTAAGTGGACTAAGTGATGCACAAAAGGTTGCCTATAATGCTGAAAAGAAGGCTTATGCAATGTTGACACAGCCGATTCCCAAAGACATCTTTCATCAATACTCAGAGCACAAACAGAGCAAAAAGTTATGGGACGCTCTTGAGAAGAGATACGATAGCAATTCAACACTTAAGTCACTGAAGGCTAAAGCGTTGAAGAAAGAGTTTTACAATTTCTCGTCTATTGGGAATGAAAGCTTGGACGAGATCATTGATCGCTTCTACCATTTGATGAGTGAACTTCACACTCATGGGGTTAAGACGTCTAAAGAAGATAAAGTTACAAGCTTGGCTGAGGGTCTACCAGAGAAGTGGGATTCCTTTATTTCCACTTTACGCTATAACTCAGTTTTGGAGACACTGGATATTAATGACTTCATTCTGAAACTGAGAGAGGAAGAGGTTCGACACAAGTATAGAACGAAGAAAGGAGCTTACACTCAAGATCCATCACTCTATAATGTTACTCCTACTTCTACTTCTACTTCCAAACCTCCAGTGCTCCTCTGCAAACTGCTTTTGTGTCAAATGCATCAACATCAGCTGATCAAGGCTCATCATCTGCTAGTGAGTCACATGGTGCATCTGGGGTTCTACAAAGTCCTATAGTTACCCAATCAACGAAGTTAATGACTGAAAATTTAGGAAAAGTAACTGTAGAGGTTGCAAAGGAACATATGGATCTACTTGCTGCGGTAGTTCATTCCTATGATGGTTTAGTGGCCGGGAAGATTGGAAACTGCCACCTGGCTGATGAAGACTACGAGCAGGTAGATGAGAATGAGTTGGAACGTATGGACATAATGTGGGCTCTAGCAAGTGCTGTGCGACGAGCTAAGAAGTTTGTGAAAAAGACAGGACAGAATCTAGTGGCTACCAAAGATACTACATTTGGTTTTGACAAGTCCAAAGTCACTTGCTTCAACTGTTGAGAAAAAGGTCATTTCAAGAGGAAATGTGTAAAACCAAAGAAGACTGGCAATGGGAATCCATTCTCATCTTTCAACAAACAAGATAAGGAGAAAAAGACAGTTCCAACAGGCAGTGACTCCAAAGCTATGGTTGCTCAAGGTTATGAAGGACAGGATTGGTCTTTCCGATTCTTATCTGACAGTGAAGCCAACATAGCATCAGTTGAAGATTTGAATGAAGACTCAGCAAGTGAGGGGGAGAGCTCAGCTGAGATTGATACTGCTGAAATGGTAGAGACTTTAGCTGCTGTTAACCAAATCGTTGAGAATGAGCTGAATGCTGAATCTGAAGCACAACCACAGTCTCAAAATGCTTTCATGGCCGGAACGTCCACATCTGCACAGGTAGAATCAAAAGATGATCTGTTTGCTAAACATGCGTGTGTTGAATGTGAAAAATTTAGGGAAAACATTGACTTAAAATTTGCTAGGTTATTAGATCATAATGATAACTTAGTAAATGACTTAAAATTGTGCACAGAGGCTAACAAAGTTTTAAAACAGAATGAAAGCAGTTACAAAGAAAAGGTTGAGGCATTAAAGAAACAATTAAAAGAGACTTAAGTTGTTGCCTTCAACCAAGAGAATGATATTAAATTCTATTTAAAGACCATTGAAGAAACTAAAAAGGATAAAGCAGTTTTACTAGTTGAAAATGAGTCTTTAAAACAAAAACTTCATAGTCTTGCGACCTCCTCGCATATTTTGAAAAACTTGGTTAAGGAACGCAACAACGGGGAGGGTTTGGGTTATAAAGTTGTGCCCCCACCACATGAAACTCTTTTGAACACCAAACAACGTCCGATCAATAATAATCCAATTAAAGATCATGTGGTGACAACTCCTCTAGTCACTGACCCGGACACAGTAGTTAAGACTATGTGTTCGGGTGCTGATCAGAAACCCTCAACTTCGGGCACAACTGGAAATGAACAAAGGGTGGAAGGGAATGTTCAAGCATATTTTGGGTTGGGTTCTAAGTCTATTAACACACAATCCAAGATCTCCAAACCTACTCAAAATAAACCAGTTAAGAAAGATAACACTCATCTTCAAAGGCAAATAAATCATAATGTTAAACAAGTTAAGTTTGTCAAGGAAGGTGAACATCAAAAGACCGAGACCAAAGAGCACATACCTAAGGTCTACTCCCCACCCCACAAGAGATCTTCTAGTCCCTTTGAAAGGAGATCTTGTTATGCTTGCGGTAAACGGGGTCACATATCTTCTAGTTGTCCCCGCTATCAGACACCTAGGGTTAAAGTTGAACTGGACAAAGAAGTTACTCAGTTCCCAAAATAGAGATCTAAGACCCCTATTAGGTCTAACACACCTGCTAGGTCTCACACATCTCCTCAACACCACATTCAACACAGACAAGTCATTGACAAGTATGTGATGTCTGAGGTGAAACCAGTTTTGGAAACTAAAACAAAGGTTCAAACTGTTAATCAATCCACTGTATATCATAAACAATCTTTTCATAAAGATGGAATGTGGAAAGCTAAAATGTCTGATATGTCTGATAGCAGTGACAAACTGAATGTTGAGGTTCCACCAACTGACAAAGGACAGTGGGTAGAGTTCATAATGTGTGATGCCTCTGGGAAACCCAAGCCAGTTAAGGCTTGGGTCCCCCTCCTTAACTAATTGTTTTCAATTATGTGCAGGTTGTCCGCTACAGTGCTACTACCAATACATGGATTGTAGATAGCGGAGCTTCCAGGCACATGACAGGAAATAAGTCTCTCCTTTTCAATGTCAAACAAATCAAAGGGGGACACGTTTCCTTTGCTGGTAACAAAGGAGGATACATTACCGCTCAAGGCGAAGTAGGTAATGCAAAGGTAAGATTCGAAAAAGTCAATTTTGTACAACAATTAGAAAACAATCTGCTTTTAGTGTCTCAGATATGTGACAAGGGCATCAAAGTGATGTTTGACAATCGCAAGTGTTACATACTGAAGAAAGAGATGGAGATTCTAGAGGAGCAAGTCCTAATGTCAGCATCTAGGTATAATGATTTATATGTATTGGATATGTCTAATGCTTCTTCCTCTGAGTCTACAGTTTAGTGTTTCTTATCCAAAGCAACAGAGAAGGAATCCATCTCATGCAACAGAAGAATGGGACACATTAATCACAGGAAGATGAATCATCTGATTCATAACAACTTAGTTGATGGAGTTACCGTTAAGAACTTCAAACTTCCTGATTTTTGTGTCTCATGCAAGAAGGGAAAGCAGACCAAGAAATCTCATAAGACCAAGCATGTCAATTCTATAGAGATGCCCCTGGAGCTACTGCACATGGATCTATTCGGTCCTGTAAGCACGAAAAGTATAGCAGGAGACTGGTACTGCTTTGTAGTCACAGACGACTACTCACGCTTTACTTGGGTGATGTTTCTGAAAGCTAAGTCAGAAACATTTGAATCATTCAAGGTGCTAGTCACGACGCTGGAGTCACTCTACAACCTGAAGGTTAGGAAGATTCGTTCAGACAACAGCACAGAGTTCAAGAATCAGTGGATGGATGCTTTCTGCAAGGAGAAGGGAATTGTTTATCAGTTCACCTCAGCATACACACCACAGATGAATGGAGTTGTAGAACGAAAGAATCGAAGCTTGATCGAGACTGCAAGGACAATGTTGGCAGATTCTAAGCTTCCAGTACAGTTCTGGAATGAAGCAGTTGCAAATGCTTGCTACACACTTAACCGTGTATCAGTAGTCAAAAGGCATGGCAAGACTTGCTATGAGTTACTTCAGAAGCGAAAACCTAAGTTGGAGTATCTGGAACCATTTGGAGCTCCATGTACCTTGTTGAAGAAGTCTCAGGAAGGCAAGTTTAATGAAAAAGCTGATCAAGGGATTTTTCTAGGATACAGCATACCAGACAAACGAGTTTACAATAACTCGACAGGTCAGGTTGAAGTGTGGTGCAACGTAGATGTGCAAAGATACACCACCCCCACTGCTGGAAAAGGTCCATCGTCATTCTTCGATTACGATGGCTTTTTCAAATCCTTTAATCTTCCTCAGCTTGATTCGGATGATGTGATTGCTACTTAGATGATGCACGATGATCTAAATACACCAAATCTGGATTCAAGCAACACAACACCTGCAGATGGTGCTTCAGGTTCCTCAGCTCATGCTCAGGATGAGAGTGATGATTCATCAGATGATGAAGAGGCAGCTGAACCAGACAGTGAGCAAAATGTAAATCAAGATGTTAGCTCGTCAGCTGCCGAACCAGCATTGGAAAATCCGGATACTGAACCAGTAGTCACAAACTTGGATTCTGAAGTTGTTGTTCCAACAACACCAGTGACTAGGATCAGTGTGAATCATCCCCCCTCATCTATCATTAGGGATATTCAATCCGGTGTGCAGACACGAAATCAGCTGTACTCGGCTGATTATGCTGCAATCATGGAAAAGGGATATGTCAATGACGGGGCTTTCTCATGTTTTGTTTGACAAGTCGAGCCTAAGTACGTCAGTGACGCCCTCAAAGATGAAGCCTGGGTCAATGCGATGCAAGAAGAGCTTCTTCAGTTCAAGAAACTTGGAGTATGGACACTCGTTGACAGGCCAAAAGGAGTAAAAGTGATTGGTACCAAATGGGTACTAAAATGAAAGAAGGATGACCAAGGTGTTGTTATCAGAAACAAGGCACGGTTGGTTGTTCAGGGATTCAGACAAGTCGAGGGTGTCGACTACAATGAAGTGTTTGCACCGGTGGCACGAATGGAAGCAATTCGGATATTTCTTGCCTATGCATCGTATATGAAGATCAAAGTTTATCAGTTGGATGTGAAGAGTGCATTCCTTCATGGGGAAATCCGTGAGGAGGTATACGTCAGTCAACCCGAGGGATTCGAGGATCCCTATCATCGGGACAGAGTCTACAAGTTAGACAAGGCTCTGTACGGGCTACATCAGGCTCCTCGAGCTTGGTATGAAAAGCTCTCCACCCATCTGTTGAAACACGGATTTCGCAGGGGTGTGATTGACTATACGTTGTTCATTAAAGAAAAGGATGGTGATTTGCTTATGGTGCAGATCTATGTGGATGACATCATCTTCGGTTCCAGAAACGAAGAGTTGTGCAAAGAATTTGAATCTGTGATGAAGGCAGAGTTTGAGATGAGTGCCATGGGAGAAATGAAGTTCTTCCTAGGATTACAGGTGGATCAAACCTCAACCGGTATTTTCTTGCATCAAACTAAGTATGTCGGAGACATTCTGAGTAGGTTTGATATGGAAAATGTCACTGTTACTGGTACCCCTCTTGCCACAAATCATGATGTGGCTCCTGATGAGATGGGGATTTGGTGGATGCCACTATGTATCGTGGAATGATCGGATCTCTTATGTACCTCACTGCCTCGCGTCCAGATATCATGTATGCAACATGTTTATGTTCCAGATATCAAGCGAAGCCAAAAGTGAATCACTTGATAGGGGTTAAGAGGATTTTCTGTTATCTGAAGGGTACTCCAACACTGGGGTTGTGGTATCCTCATGATGATGACTTTGAGCTAACAGCGTATAGTGATTCGGATTATGGAGGCTGCAAAATGAATTACAAGTCTGCGTCAGCAGGATGTCAATTTTTCGGGAGGAGATTGGTGACTTGGCAGTGTAAGAAGCAGACATCAGTTGCTCTATCTACCTGTGAAGCCGAATATGTTGCCGCCGCCAGCTGCTGTTCTCAAATCATATGGATACAACAGCAAATGCGGGACTATGGTTTACATTTCTCTTCTACTCCTATATTTGTTGATAATTCTGCTGCAATTGCAGTAACTAAAAATCTAGTCCAACATCCCAAGACCAAACACATCGGAATCAAATATCACTTTATACGTGACTGTTTTGAAAAGAATTTGATCGATGTGATAAAAATTAACACAGGTTTTCAACGCGCTGACCTCTATACAAAAGCCTTTGATAAACCCAGATTTTTATATCTGTTAGAGGTCAACGGTGTTAAAAAGAAAAGTGATGTTATCTCAGAAGACACAGACGTGTAGTTCGACACGTGTCTTTTTTAATTTCTTAATTTTCTAGTTTTATTTCATTTAATTTCCTTGTCGATTAAAAATCCAAAAACACAAAAAGATTTTCTGTTTTAGTATTTTAGGGGGATATTAGGTTATGTTCAGTAATTATTTACTCAAAAAAAGGGGGAGGAAGGACAGTTAAGCTGAAAAGACAAAGACAGAAAGACAGGAAATGTGACTCAATAAAATGGAAAGTGATAGTACACAGGTGATGCCTTACTTGGAACACCAAAAGGATTTTATGTTTTGCAAGGTTAATTAAATCACAGAAAATTACAAATCAGAGAAGTCTAGGTCTAACATATTGGGAAAATGATAGTACGCTTGGTTGGTACTGTAACTACCCGGGGAAAGTAGATCTAGGGTGGTGCCAGTGCATTGTACGATGTGTCGGTAGATTCAACATAATAGATAAGTAGACCTCATCAGTGATTTGGCTTAAACTTAAATAATTCAACAAGTTGTGGGTTGTCATGGTATCCCTGGTCTGCACAATCAATCAATTTCCAATAAGGGGTGAGGAGCAAGCAAATGCCACAAATGTGAGCAAAGACCTGAAAAACAGAGCAAAAGATGACAAATGTCACTGAAAACAATGTATATTCTAATATAATGCTCTAAGAAGAAGATAGGTATTGCGCCTCTCTGCTGTGCGATGGCACTGACCTGAGGAATAGCATAATCTATTCGTTCTAAGAATTCATTGTTGTTTGCGCCTCTCTGCTGTGCGATGGCACTGACCTGAAGCTTAGCATCTCTTTGAAAATTCTTAGAACTAAATCTTCTAAGTTCCCAGACCGCTCAAAAATCTCCTGAGGAAGATTGATTACCATATACCTATAGAACACACAAATACTTGTTGACCTAATTCATCTAATTAATCACTGATGCGTGTCAAAAGTCTGTGTATGGATTTAAATGGACAAGTATACTGACAATCATCGTGGCTGCATTGCCTGATGCTCAAAATCAATGGGTGTTACTTATCATGTCAAACATGATTCCCAGTTAGATCTTAGAAGTCTTAGATAAGTGAATAACTGTGATATGTAATTCATGCAAGGGTTTAAAGTTAAATACAGATAAAGATTCCAAGTAATGTTGTTTATGCCTGTCTGATTCCATATGAGTCTGTCCTTGATATGATGTCAATGTTAATAGGCTATACTAACCCGACCTAACAAAAATCACAAAAAGAGGTTTTATTTGTTAGTAGTTTAAAATTTTCAAGTTATATGTTTAATGTGTCAATGTCGGACTGTGTAGTATGTTCTTTGTTAGCATCACCAAATGAGCTTAATGTTTATTTAAACAAATTGTTTCTGAAAGGATAAAAGGATCACGTCTTAGGTGATCAGTTGGATAAATGGATCACGTCTGAGGTGATCAGTTGGATAAATGGATCACGTCTGAGGTGATCGGGTGGATAAATGGGTCATGTCTGAGATGATCAAGTGGATAAATGGATCACATCTGAGGTGATCAAACTGTTTATTAAAATGATCATATCTGAGATGATCAAATTGCTCATAATGTTTTATCTACTGTTACATCGAACTAAGGGTCGAAATGGTAAAATGGTCAAAAGATGACAAGTATGGCCCAGTCGCACGACTGAACCATAAGTATGGTCCAGTCGTACGATTGGAACACACGAATGAGTCAAATCGTACCAATAGACAATGCGAATGAGTCCAAGCCCACGATTGAAGGTGACCGACTATCACAGTCGTTCGACTGAACCTAAATCGTACGATTGGAACTGAACATTTGGGTGAATCGTACGACTGAGACTCAGTCGCATAAATCACTCATGCGACTAGACTCAATCGTACGACTGACCTATGCGACTCGGCTCAGTCGCCCGACTGGGATTTGCCCTAGTATATATACAGGTAGAATCGGCCTCAGTCGCTCAATCTCCCAAATCGCCTCCAATTCGCACGACCTAAAGAATTGCTGCCAAAATTTTGTTTGACTCACTTTTACCATATATTCGTGTGCTCTGACGTTTACTTTCGATCATACAGGTACTGCACAAGAGACATCATCGAACAAACCGTGTCAAATCATCCAAATGGGCAAAAATTATGACCTAACAGTAACCGAACCTTAAACCGATCAATAAACCATTTAAACTGAGCTTACAGATCAAACTAATGGTAAAAGATGCTTAATCGGTTGGTTCTGAGTGTAATGAGCATAAGTTTGATGTTTAACACTTAGTTTTACTCAAAACAAGAATTTGAATGGACAAACAGTCGAATGAACGACTGGACATGCTGATGAACTTCAATTGTACGATTGAGCTATCCGATTGTCTCAATCGTACGACTGAGATGGACGAATGACTCAATCGTACGACTGAACCTTGCGAATGAGTTCAGACGCACGATTGAGATACACGTATGAGAAGACATGCGACTGAGTCCAATCGCATGACTCAGTCGTACGAATGAACTCAATCGTTTAACTAAATCTCAGTCGCACAGTTCAATCGTACGACTGAAACTCAGTCGTTTGTTCAGTCACATGATTAAGTCAAATGGTTGAAGATCATTGACTGAAACTAGCTATCTTCCACATGTTCTAACGTTTACCTGTTTTGTGTCACAGATGGCGAGCAGATGGCCAATGAGCTCTAAGCACAACATCTGTGCTTATCTTGATCTGACTTCACGCAATGCGGGAGATTTCACAGGGATCATCAGCTTTCTACGACGATCGAGGATATATCAAGCTATCTCAGCTCCATGCACTCTCTATCTCTCGATTCAGAAGGCGTTCTGGGAGAACGCAGTGGTGGATAGGTCGACTGATCCCTATTCCATCTGGAGCTCTATCTTTGGGGAGCCCATTCAGATTACTGAGGAGGACATACGGACAGTCCTTGAGTTTGGAGATGATGCAAACTGCACAATACGACTACATCCCCTGACCGTCCGTGGCTGCTTCCTGAGGGCCAAGTATTTTGGGGATATCAACACGAGCATGCTCAACAAGAGCAACTTGTGCCCCCAGTTTAAATACTTGGCGCACGTACTTCTGCGATGCATAGCATCCAGAAAGGGTGGCTTTGACGAGCTCTCAGACCAGATGCAAAACGCATATGTTGCTCTGGTGCTGAACCACCCGTTTGGTTTCTCGAGGATGTTTTTCACGTATATGGTGGAAAATATTGAAGACAAAGGTAAAGAGGGATTCTGCATGTACCCTCGATTTCTTCAGATGATGATTGATCAAAAGCTTCCTCAACTGCCCAAAGCTCAAGAAGATGCAGTCATCCTAGAGATTATGGACGACACTACATTGGGGAGGATGAAAGTCTATCGAGGGAAGCAGGTAAAACCCCCGGTAAGGAGATTGTTTGGGCATCTGGCCCAGGAAGATTATGTGGCGCCTTCGAAGAAGAAGTGGCGCCACGATGACAGTGAGTCTGATACAGAGCCAATTGTCATACCCTCCGATGACTCTGATGATGATCATGATGCTGATCAGGGAGGAGATGGCCAGGGAGAACCCGAACCAGCTCCAATTCACCCTAATTTTCAGATGGAGGAGGAGGAGGAGTCAGATGAAGAGCCACTCACCCGGACTGTGGGAAGTCGGGTAGTGGCTACGGAACGAGGATTAAGGGCGGTTGGTGGATGCCGGTAGAGTCTGGGAGTTCTACGGCAGACCCATCTTATACCCCAGACACTCCCATCAGCCAAGGGGGAGCATCAGGATCCAAGGGATCCAGGCTAAAGAGAATGGCTCAGCCCCACGGGAAGAAGCCCAAACGCCAAAGGCTTACTCTGCTTACTTCCACCACCACTACCCAAACCACCCAAACCACCCTAGCTACCACAACCACCTCTACACCCATTCCACCATCTGTCACCTCCACCCAACCTACTACCACAGTACATCCCACTCCACCACTCACTCACATTCCACCACCAATATTCACCACCACCACAGCCACCACCACTAGCCACCAAGCTGGCCCGTCCTCAGTAACTACAGGTTCACCCCTCCCTCCCATTGGAGTGGAGGAACAGCTAGTAGCTCTGAATAGAATGGTGATGAAGCTGCTAGCTGCAGATGAAGAGAAGGCAGCGAGACTACTTAAGCTTGAGGAGCAAAACGCTTCTCAAGCTCAGCTTATCTCTCAGCAAACTGACCAGATCTCTCAACAAGCTGCGCAGATCTCCCAACTCCAGGAGCACAATGTCCTATCGACTCAAAAGATAGAGGAGTTGGAGTCTGCAAATAAGAAGATTAT
The DNA here is from genome assembly GCA_024085815.1 of Flaveria linearis. Lineage (NCBI taxonomy): Eukaryota > Viridiplantae > Streptophyta > Magnoliopsida > Asterales > Asteraceae > Flaveria > Flaveria linearis. Next base: position 92,325,047 of record CM044002.1, read on the forward strand.
ACTCAAGCTGAAGGGGTCTCAAGCTGATCCTCTTAAGATAAAAGAGGGAGACGGTGATGATGGTGATGATGAAGATGATAATGATGAGAGTGATGAAGATGATGACGATAGTGGTGATGATCAAGCCAAGGAGGGGCAAGATGATGAGGATGATGATTCTGCTTCAAATACTGCTAATTCTGGTGGGAACGACGTTCAAAAAGAAGACAAGACCATGGATCTACAGCAAATCCTCCATCATCACCTACTACAGAACCTCACGAGCAGATACAAGACAAAAGTATTGATTAGACGTTTTATTCTTAAACTTTTGTACTTGATTCATCTTTTGATGTATATGAAACTCTTGGAAATATTTAATGATTGATGTGTAATTAACTTGAGATTATACTAATAATTGCTACTTTACATGTTGATATTAAATAGATAAGGGTTTTCAGCAAGATGAGCATGATGTTGCTCCTCTCCAACAGATCAAGTTTCAACTCACAATGATTCTTGATCTGCAGGGGATCGTTAGAAGGTCAGTGAGTTATACTCCTGAAGAAGGAGAAATAATTCACGACCTTACTGATGAGCAGCTTGCTGAAATATTTCGTCTGAATCCAGACGAAATTGTTAAGGATGCTCCAACTTTTGATGATGTTGATGATGACGAGCTCAACGATGTTGAAGAAATCGAAATTAAAGACATCACAGATCAGCACTATCCAGAATACACTGATCAAGAGGGAAACATGTTTCCAGATTTGGTAAACACCCTCAACAGTGACATTCTGGATAAACTCAGTGATAAGGAGAAAGGAGCAGAAGCCTCAACAAGCCAAGCCCAAGCCTTGGACACTAAAGTTGATATTCGAAAGGCTGAATGGGCGGCTTGCTTCGCTGAGGTCCGAGCCCAACGTGCTACAGCAACTCAGAGTACCTACACCAAGCTATACAAAGTAAAGAAGAATATGAAGGTGTCAGGGAAGATCATTGCTTGGGCTTATTTTAATGACCTTGGCATGTATGCGGTGAAAAGGGAGAGGGGAGTCGAGTACTTCAGATTCCCTCATGATCTGAAGACTCTCCCAGGTTTTGAACTCAACCAGTTGGCCCGATTAAAGCTTCTATATGCTGATCCTAAGAAGATGTCTGGCTGGTTTGAGGCTGCCCTGAAAAGGGACTACAGGACTAGATGGGTAAACTTTAAGCCTCAGTAGGCTACGAGGTACCTCAGAAGGTCTGAGGTGAGTCCCATCACTAGTCAACTAAAGATAGTCCTGAAGTGGCGACCTCCGCGCATAGTGTCCCAAATTCCTCTGAGGGAGATGCCACAGAACTTTACCCCACACTTTAAGTGGTGGTACTATGACTGGCGCTCGGGAGAGGCCGTCATTGTTTTGGAAAGGGAAGGCACAATGGACACAATAAGGGTGTTTGACCCCATGTGGCTTATCAACTTGTCAGCGTCTGATGTTTATACGCTGTACAAGTGGCCACTGTTTTTTGACACGCAGGATATAGTGCAAGCACTACAGTTTCAGCATATCATACGTCTATGCTTTGCACTTAATATCCATGCTGGGGTTACTAAAGAGGAGAGACTGAAGAGATTTGAAGAGTTTAAGAAAGAACTCAAAGTCTAGATAGAACTAGGTCCAAGGGGGAGTTGTTAGTACACATGTCCCCAGTTCTAGTCTAGTGAGCTTAAATGTAATAGAACTTCTTCTTGCAACACATATGTAATGTTTAATCAATATAATGAGAATCTCTTCTATATATGGTTGTTGGTTGTTTAATGTTATATCTATTTATATTATTAGTTGTTACACGTATATATGACAATGTTATATAGGTTTACAGTTGTTAGACATAGTTCTGAACCATTAAAGGTTCAAGAATATGTTTAACTAAGTATCCTAATTCAGTAATACGACTGGACCATGCGAATGGGCCAATCGCACGACTGAACCAGGTGATTGAGTCAATCGTACGATCGAGTCATAAGACTGACTCATTTGTCCGAATGAACCAATCGTATGACTCAGTCGCGCGACTGAGCCAGTCGCTTGGCTCAGTCGTACGAATGAGAGCTGTAACCTATAAATACCACTTAATTCGTGGAAAAAGACACTTCGAATATTTGCAACCCTAGTCGACCCAGAGCGCCCTGTTCGTCCCTTCCAACTTCACAAAACGTTTCAGATCATTCCTAGTTCGTTCTTAATGTTTTCTAATTGTTAGGTTTGATCTTGTTAACGTTTTCCCTGATTGGATCGCAATCAAATAGGATTCCGCACTATTTGATCCGGTATAACAAAGAATCAGTTAGTACTCCGTCCGTACACGGTCTTAACAAAAGCTACTTCAAAATGGCCAACCTTGATCGTAGAAATCTACCAGATTTTTCTATGCAATTACACAGGCAACACAATCAGTTTGCTCTGTCGAACTCTAAAAAAATCATTGTTTCTCAGAGGTTTGTCGATTCCTAACTCTATCCAACTACTCCCCTCCCTCACCATGGATCCTCCATTTTATAAGGATCAATTATTAGAGTTCTAGAGGACCTGCCAAGAGGTCACCATGGATGGGGAGAAGGCACTATCTATCACAATGTAGGTCAAGACAATCTTCAATACTCAAGCCCCCATAAACATAAATCTTAGGTTGGATGATATAGTAGGTGATTTGTCCTTCCCAAAGCCTGATGTCAACCTCTCTTTCAGGCAGATAGGCCGTGAAAGTGATTACTCTGTAAGAACTTTCAAGAAAACAAAGGTCTCCTCCCAGTGAAAGTACCTCCTCAATGTGTCATCCATAACTTATCCAACAAGCATGGAGGATGGGACTAAATTCCTGAAGACCTTTCCTACATATTCCATGGGATGGCTCAGGGGGTCAAGTTCAGATATTCTCAGTTTGTTTATGCTAATTTACTTGCTAACTTGGACTCCTTAGAATATTACATGTTCCATAGATATGTCCAGCACATTCTTAATTATGAATTGTGCTCACAGTTAAGGGGAACAGGTAATGTTCTCAAAATGGGACAGATAAAACCTAACATCTTTAAGACTATGAGAAACCTTATTGTGGGCTTCTTAGGGGTAGAAACAACCCTTGTCCCAAAAATGTTAAAGCCTATTGCTCATGTTGACAATCTAGCAGCACCGGCTAGTGTTGAACCCACACCTTCTACTTCTCAATGACCCAAACAGCCTCAAATAACTATCACCTACACAAGAAAATCCAAATGAGCCCCTGTACAAGCTACTAAGCTTGTGCAGGTCCCCATATCCTTACCTATGCAGGAGGAAGTGGACACTGAAGCTCCCACTTCCCCTAAGGAGCAAACCATTCCCATCTCACAAAGGATCAGTGCTAAGGTTCCTCATGCTCAACCTGATAAGATCACAACCCTAACAGCCTTAATCCTTTACTCAGAGTCTCAAATCTCATATGAACAACCTTTAGGGGAAAGTTACCATCCCCAGCCTCTAGACATTAACCAACTAATACCAAACCTAGAATTCTATAATAATGAAAACATGGGCTTCAGTAAGTACCATGAGTCTCTCTTCTCCACCCTTACTCAAGGAGAGATGATTACTCCTGCATCACCCATTTGTAGCCCACATCATCCACCCACTACTAAGGTGGATCTCCTAAACATGTTTAGGAGATCCATATGGAAGAAACTCTCACTTCAACAAGTGACTACATCATTAAAACCTAAACCATGGCAACCCACCCCCTCAACACTTGACCTTAAACTGTCATGGTGCAGGGTAAATCCTGCAGCCAAGAACAAAGTGTTAGTGATGAAGAAGAAGACTTTGGTCCTATTCTCTCATCCCCCGTGATTCGTCTTATGAAGATGAGAGGAATATGAAACAAAAGGTGCAAAAACTGACTAAAACCTACACCTATTTAGTTTCCAGGGTTAGCCACCAGGAATCTCAGGTGACTACCTTGCAAAGGAGAGTCTATGATCAACAAGTTGAGATTTCTGATCTTAAGGAAAAGTTAGCTGGGAGACCCCTAAGGAGAACTCAACCAGGAACACAAGAACCTGTGGATGTGGTGGACTTAACCTCCAGCTCACCTTGCAAGAGGGTGATGCTATCAAAAAGGAGAAGAAAGTCCTAGCAATCACAGAACCTAGGAGTTCTTTTCAGAGTATGGACATTGAGGAATCACCACCCTCACTTATAATTGTCCATACTCAGCAACCTCCTTAAGTCCAAATTCATGTGGACTCACTCATACAAAGTCTATTTGAGGAAGGTATACCAAGGGCTATGTCTACCCCACCCTATGATGCTAAGAATGAAATACTAGGGTAGAGGTATAATGTTGATAGTAGAGCCTTTATACTGCATAGACTTCAGGGGCAGCAAGAGGTCGTCAACTTTTAGATCCTGAAGTAATATGATAGTCTTCCTCTAGTCCATATGCCACTAACCAATCCCAGTCAAAATAGACAAGCTGACAGACTAGCTAAGAGGATTCAATATAAGATTGTTAAAGAGTTCAAACATAGAAGAAGATAGAGGCTAACATGCAATGTTATTTGTCAACTGGATGTTGAGGTGGATTCTAAGATTAGCTTTGAAAGGGAAACCTTGACTGAAGGCCCAGTGATAGACCTTGTGAACCTTGTTACATGAACTACTTCAACATCCTCTACCCTTAGTGAGGAACTAGATAGTGAAGGTGCTTCACAACCTCTCTATGGACAGAGCTCTCTCTCCCAGAGTCACCAAGGCCTATGAGTGACAAAGGGATAAAGAAACTGACTCCTAAGGAGATTGAGTTTGAGGAATGAGAGAGGAAGAGGAAGCTAAGGGGAGAGAGTTCAAGTGGGTCCCTAGAATTTTTTGAAGCTGCAATCAGGGCTGCCCCTAGGCCAAATATTTAAGATGATAAGTTGAGGGCAGCCAGATTAAACTACTTGGAGACCAGAAACTACAACATAGATGAAATTCTCTCTCTTCCCTTAAAAGAGCTAAATGAACTGGCTAACATAGAGTTGTCAACGAAGAGGAAGGAGGTAGAGGATGTAGAATTGCTCCTCAATATTAAGCAAGAAAGGAGGCAGAAAGACTATACAAACATGCTCCTACGCTCTACCCAGTTCAAGAAATCTCTGAGATAGAGGCTGTGGCAACTGAACAACCTCAGTTAGACAAGAAAGTAGACAGACAAAACATGATCAGCAACCTGAGCGGCACGGGCCTCTATCAGGCATCTGCACATCTTCCCTTATCATATGAATACATACAATTTGAGTACCTCAATAAGCTTGAGCAACAAGTGATTAAAGAACAAAAAGCTGCTAGAGGAAGATGAGGTAAGAAGCTGCAAAGTCAAGAGCCATCATCCAAAAGAGCCAAAAAAATCTACTGATCTGCAAAGGATGATGAGCTTCTTGACGCTGTATGGATTCTCCAGAAGGAGGCTTGGTCTAAAGTCTCTATCCATTATGTATGAGCACATTAGAGTGATCAAGCAGAATATTATAAAGGGAGAGCTTGTTGACTTGCATTCTCCACCAAGTCAAGCTCCTCCTAAAGTTGTGGTTAAGGTTGAACCCCAAGAGACAACATGTAACCATTTGGATGTTTGTTAAATAAAAGTTAACTCCCTCATATTCTTGTAAGGACCAGTTATGTCATTTATGAAACTTTGAGGTCTTGTTTATACTTATTTCTTAGTTAGTCTTTTAATCTTTAATTTGGAAGTAAATAATATAATTATTAAAATGCCTATAATAATAATATACTACTACTACTACTACTACTACTACTACTACTACTACTACTACTACTACTACTCCTACTACTACTACTACTCCTGCTACTACTGCTACTACTGCTACTACTCCTCCTACTGCTCCTCCTCCTGCTCCTCCTCCTGCTCCTCCTCCTGCTCCTCCTGCTGCTGTTGCTGCTGCTCCTGCTCCTGCTGCTCCTGCTCCTGCTGCTGCTGCTCCTGCTCCTGCTCCTGCTCCTGCTCCTGCTCCTACTCCTGCTCCTGCTCCTGCTCCTGCTCCTGCTCCTGCTCCTGCTCCTGCTCCTGCTCCTGCTCCTGCTCCTGCTCCTGCTGCTCCTGCTCCTGCTGCTCCTGCTGCTGCTCCTGCTGCTGCTGCTCCTCCTGCTCCTGCTGCTCCTGCCGCCGCCCCTGCCGCCGCCCCCGCCGCCGCCCCCGCCGCCGCCCCCGCCGCCGCCCCCGCCGCCGCCCCCGCCGCCGCCCCCGCCGCCGCCCCCGCCGCCGCCCCCCGCCGCCGCCCCCGCCGCCGCCCCCGCCGCCCTTGCCGACGCCCTTGGCTGCCGCCCCCGCCGTCGCCGCCCCCCCGCCGCGCCGCCGCCGCCCCTGGTGCTGCTCCTGCTGCTCCTGCTGCTGCTGCTGCTCCTGCTGCTCCTGCTGCTGCTAGCAGCAGCAGCTGCTGTAGCCTGCTGCTGCAGCTGCTGCTGCTGCTGCAGCTGCTGCTGCTGCAGCTGCTGCTGCTGCTGCTGATGCTGCTGCTGCTGCTGCTGATGCTGCAGCTCCTGCTGCTGCTGCAGCTGCTGCTGCTGCTGCTGCTGCTGCTGCTGCTGCTGCTGCTGCTGCTCTGCTGCTGCTGCTGCTGCTGCTGCTGCTGCTGCTGCTGCTGCTGCTGCTGCTGCTGCTGCAGCTGCACTGCAGCTGCTGCAGCTGCTGCTGCTGCTGCTGCTGCTGCTGCAGCTGCTGCTGCAGCTGCTGCTGCTGCTGCTGCTGCAGCTGCCGCTGCAGCTGCTGCCGCTGCAGCAGCTGCCGCTGCAGCAGCTGCCGCTGCAGCAGCCGCTGCAGCAGCTGCCGCTGCAGCTGCCGCTGCAGCGGCAGCTGCCGCTGCTGCTGCTGCTGCAGCTGCAGCTGCGGCTGCTGCAGCAGCTGCCGCTGCTGCAGCAGCCTGCAGCAGCAACTGCTACTGCTACTGCTACTACTACTACTACTACTACTACTACTACTACTAATAATAATACAAATAATAGTAATATAATAACTAATAATAATAATAATAATAATAATAATAATTTATAAAAACAATTTAAATGTAAAAATGCTCAAAACTCAAAAATTAATTTTAGGGGGTTACTTTTGACATTTTACAAACTTTAAATGGAAGTTTTGGCATAAAATAACAAAAAGATCAAACCGTAGGGACCATTTGTGTAATTTTAAAAACCCAAACCCAAAACTCCTCTTTCTCTTCCCACATGAATCCGGCAAGTCTCGGCGAGCTCCGGCGAGGCCCCAAACCAGCTTGAACCCAACGAAATACCAACCCAAATCGTTCCAAACGCTTCGTCGAGATGATTTGAACCTATTCAAGAACATTAATTGGGTTTTAATATCGATTGTGAGTGGATACACGATCGGGTAACGGCCGTTCATCAAACCCACAACATGCGATCATTAAAACTTGACAATTATCAAATTAATTAAACCCACACAATCGTCTAACCTTTTCTAATCAATTACTAAATGAAATTTCAGTCTAAACAAATGAAATTATCACAAACAAGTACCCATATTCACGACTTCTCACACTCAACCGAAACCCTTCTTCTCCACATTGTCATCTTCAATTGACAGAGGGGTTCAATTCTTGGCTATATACTGAAGCTTCACACAAATCTAATTCGGTTTCCATTATCGTTTGCATATCAATCGGGTTCGGCTACAGACGCAGTTCCTTCTACATATGTACTTGTCGATTCGAACATCATTTTGGTAATTAAACCCATATACACACTCGGTTTCATATGGGCAATCAAAGCCCTAAGTTTGATTTCCTTAACATTATTGATTTGGTGTTCAATTTGAGTCCAACCGAATCTAGGGTTCATACGAATTCGGGATGGTTTGCAACTTTGGTTTTTTAAACTTGGGAACCAATACATGACACGGCCACAACCCTTAGCTTGATGGTAAACCACATTCACCACAACCAAGAGGTCCCGGGTTCGAACCCGGGCAGCCTCACTTATTTTTTGGGGTTTTCTAGACTTTAAAAAAATATGGAAAAATTTTCTAAAAATATAACTATCTGTTTTATAAAATTGAATTATTCTTAAAGTTATCCCATTATTTTCTGTAAAATTTATTCCTTTAAAACACTTTAACATTTGCTTATAAATATTATTTACAAATGTTATAAATAGTTATTTTTATAAAAATGGACTCTAAATAATAATTTAAATCGTTAAATTATAGTGGACACTATATTATCTTTAATTATGGATTAATCATGATAATTATAGAAATTATATATATTTTATAATTTCACAAATTATTAACAAAGGTCATCTTGGGTTATTTCTTATAAAATGTACTTTAAATAATAGTTTAGATTAATAAATTATTATTGGTCAATACGTTATTGTTAAATCATGTTTATTTCAAAAGATTATAAAAATTTATTTACACTTTATATTTAAAGTTTATCAATTATTATACCTAATTTATTTTCAATATTAAATCACTTAGATGGTATAATTCTTTTTCATTGAATCAAGATATAAATGATTTCATTATATAATAATAATAATAATAATAATAATAATAATAATAATAATAATAAAATAATAATAATAATAATAATAATAGTACTTATAATAATAATACAAATAATAGTGAAAATAATAATAATAATAATAATAATAATAATAATAATAATAATAATAATGCTAATAATAATAATAATAATAATTTATAAAAACTATCTAAACTTAGAAATGTTCAAAACTAAAAGTTAATTAATTTCAGGGGGTTACTTTTGACATTTTACAAACTTTAAATGGAAGTTTTGGCATAAAATAACAAAAAGATCAAACCGTAGGGACCATTTGTGTAATTTGGAAAACCCAAACCCAAAACTCCTCTTTCTCTCCCCACGTGAATCCGGCAAGTCTCCGGCGAGCTCCGGCGAGGCCCCAAACCAGCTTCAACCCAACGAAATACCAACCCAAATCGTTCCAAACGTTTTGTGAAGATGATTTGAACCTATTAAAGAACATTAATTGGGTTTTAACATCGATTGTGAGTGGATACACGATCGGGTAACGGCCGATCATCAAACCCATAACATTCGATCTTTAAAACTTGACAATTATCAAATTAATTAAACCCACACAATCGTCTAACCGTTTCTAATCAATTACTAAATGAAATTTCAGTCTAAACAAATGAAATTATCACATACAAGTACCCACATTCACGACTTCTCACATTCAACCGAAACCCTTCTTCTCCACATTGTCATCTTCAATTGACAGAGGGGTTAAATTCTTGGCTATCTACGGAAGCTTCATACGAATCTAATTCGGTTTCCATTATCGTTTGCATATCAATCGGGTTCAGCTACAGCCGCAGTTCCTTCTACATCTGTTCTTGTCGATTCAAACATCATTTTGGTAATTAAACCCACATACACACTCGGTTTCATATGGGCAATCAAAGCCCTAAGTTTGATTTCATTATCATTATTGATTTGGTGTCCAATTTGAGTCCAACCGAATCTAGGGTTCATACGAATTCGGGATGGTTTACAACTTTTGTTTTTTAAACTTGGGAACCAATACATGACACGGCCACGACCCTTAGCTTGATGGTAAACCACATTCACCACAACCAAGAGGTCCCGCATTCGAACCCGGGCAGCCTCACTTATTTTCTTGGGGTTTTCTAGACTTTAAAAAATATAGAAAAATTTTCTAAAAAATATAAAAATCTGTTTTTTAAACTTGAATTATTTTTAAAGTTATCCCATTATTTTCTGTAAAATTTATTCCTTTAAAACACTTTAACATTTGCATATAAATATTATTTACAAATATTATAAATAGTTATTTTTATAAAAATGGACTCTAAATAATAATTTAAATCGTTAAATTATTAGTGGACACTATATTATCTTTAATTATGGATTAATCATGATAATTGTAGAAATTATATATATTTTATAATTTCACAAATTATTTACAAAGGTCATCTTGGGTTATTTCTTATAAAATGTACTTTAAATAATAGTTTAGATTAATAAATTATTATTGGTCAATACGTTATTGTTAAATAATGTTTATTTCAAAAGATTATAAAAATTTATTTACACTTTATATTTAAACCTTATAAATTATTATACCTAATTTCTTTTCTATATTAAATCACTTAGATGGTATAATTCTTTTCATTGAATCAAGATATAAATGATTTCATTATATAATAATAATAATAATAATAATAATAATAATAATAATAATAATAATAATAGTACTTATAATAATAATACAAATAATAGTAACAATAATAATAATAATAATGCCAATAATAATAATAATAATTTATAAAAACTATTTAAACTTAAAAATGTTCAAAACTCAAAGTTAATTAATTCCAGGGGGTTGGTTTTGAAATTTTACATACTTTAAATGGAAGTTTTGGCATAAAATAACAAAAACATCAAACCATAGGGGCCATTTGTGTAATTTTGAAAACCCAAACCCAAAACTCCTCTTTCTCTCTCCCCGCAAATCCGGCAAGTCTCCGGCGAGCTCCGACGAGGCCCAAACCAGCTTGAACCTAACGATATACCAACCCAAATTGTTCCAATGTTTCGTGGAGATGATTTGAACCTATTGAAGAACATTAATTGGGTTTCAACATCGATTGTGAGTGGATACACGATCGGGTAACGGTCGATCATCAAACCCACAGCATACGATCATTAAAACTTGATAATTATAAAATTAATTAAACCCAGACAATCGTTTAACCGTTTCTAATCAATTACTAAATGAAATTTCAGTCTAAACAACTGAAATTAACACGAACGAGTACCCACATTCGTGACTTCTCACACTTAACCGAAACCCTTCTTCTCCATATTGTCATCTTCAATTGACAGAGGGGTTCAATTCTTGGCTATCTACTGAAGCTTCACACGAATCCAATTCGGTTTGCATCATCGTTTGCATATCAATCGGGTTCGGCTATAGCCGCAGTTCCTTCTACATCTGTTCTTGTCGATTCGAACATCATTTTGGTAATTAAACCCACATACACACTCAGTTTCATATGGGCAATCAAAGCCCTAAGTTTGATTTCATTAACATTATCGATTTGGTGTTCAATTTAAGTCCAACCGAATCTAGCGTTCATATGAATTGGGGATGGTTTGCAACTTTGGTTTTTTAAACTTGGAAAACAATACATGACATGGCCTCGACCCTGAGCTTGATGGTAAACCACATTCACCACAACCAAGAGGTCCCGGGTTCGAACCCGGGCAGCCTCACTTATTTTTTTGGGGTTTTCTAAACTTTAAAAAAATATGGAAAAATTTTCTAAAAAATATAAAAATCTGTTTTATAAACTTGAATTATTTTTAAAGTTATCCCATTATTTTCTGTAAAATTTATTCCTTTAAAACACTTTAACATTTGCTTATAAATATTATTTATAAATATTATAAATAGTTATTTTTATAAAAATAGACTCTATATAATAATTTAAATCCTTAAATTATTAGTGGACACTATATTATCTTTAATTATGGATTAATCATGATAATTGTAGAAATTATATATATTTTATAATTTCACAAATTATTTACAAAGGTCATCTGGGCTTATTTCATATAAAATGTACTTTAAATAATAGTTTAGATTAATAAATTATTATTGGTCAATTCGTTATTGTTAAATCTTGTTTATTTCAAAAGATTATAAAAATTTACTTACACTTTATATTTAAACCTTATAAATTATTATACCTAATTTCTTTTCTATATTAAATCACTTAGATGTTATAATTCTTTTTATTGAATCAAGATATAAATGATTTCATTATATAATAATAATAATAATAATAATAATAATAATAATAATAATAATATAATAATAATAATAATAATAATAATAATAATAATAATAATAATAATAATAGTACTTATAATAATAATACAAATAATAGTAACAATAATAATAATAATAATAATAATAATTTATAAAAACTATTTAAACTAAAAAATGTTCAAAACTCAAAGTTAATTAATTTCAGGGGGTTGGTTTTGAAATTTTACATAGTTTAAATGGAAGTTTTGGCATAAAATAACAAAAATATCAAACTGTAGGGGCCATTTGTGTAATTTTGAAAACCCAAACCCAAAACTCCTCTTTCTCTCTCCTCGCGAATCCGGCAAGTCTCCGGTGAGCTCCGACGAGGCCCAAACCAGCTTGAACCTAACGAAATACCTACCCAAATCGTTCCAAACGTTTCGTGGAGATGATTTGAACCTATTAAAGAACATTAATTGGGTTTTAACATCGATTGTGAGTGGATACACGATCGGGTAACGGCCGATCATCAAACCTACAACATACGATCATTAAAACTTGATAGTTATAAAATTAATTAAACCCACATAATCGTTTAATCGTTTTTAATCAATTACTAAATGAAATTTCAGTCTAAACAACTGAAATTATCACAAACGAGTACCCACATTCGCGACTTCTCACACTTAACCGAAACCCTTCTTCTCCATATTGTCATCTTCAATTGACAGAGGGGTTCAATTCTTGGCTATCTACTGAAGCTTCACACGAATCCAATTCGGTTTGCATCATCGTTTGCATATCAATCGGGTTCGGCTACAGCCGCAGTTCCTTCTACATCTGTTCTTGTCGATTCAAAAATCATTTTGGTAATTAAACCCACATACACACCCGGTTTCATATGGGCAATCAAAGCCCTAAGTTTGATTTCATTAACATTATCGATTTTGTGTTCAATTTAAGTCCAACCGAATCTAGGGTTCATACGAATTCGGGATGGTTTGCAACGTTGGTTTTTTAAACTTGGAAAACAATACATGACGCGGTCACGACCCTTAGCTTGATGGTAAACTACATTCACCACAACCAAGAGGTCCTAGGTTCGAACCCGAGCAGCGTCACTTATTTTTTTGGGGTTTTCTAAACTTTAAAAAAATATGAAAAATTTTCTAAAAAATATAAAAATCGGTTTTATAAACTTGAATTATTTTTAAAGTTATCCCATTATTTTCTGTAAAATTTATTCCTTTAAAACACAATAACATTTGCTTATAAATATTATTTACAAATGTTATAAATAGTTATTTTTATAAAAATTAACTCTAAATAATAATTTAAATCGTTAAATTATTAGTGAACACTATATTATCTTTAATTATGGATTAATCATGATAATTGTAGAAATTATATATATTTTATAATTTCATAAATTATTTACAAAGGTCATCTTGGGTTATTTCTTATAAAATGTACTTTAAATAATAGTTTAGATTAATAAATTATTATTGGTCAATACGTTATTGTTAAATCATATTTATTTCAAAAGATCATAGAAATTTATTTACACTTTATATTTAAACATTATCAATTATTACACCTAATTTCTTTTCTATATTAAATCACTTAGATGGTATAACTCTTTTCATTGAATCAAGATATAAATTATTTCATTATATTATAATAATAATAATAATAATAATAATAATAATAATAATAGTACTTATAATAATGATACAAATAATAGTAACAACAACAACAACAATAATAATAATAATAATAATAATTATAATAATAATAATAATAATAATAATAATAATAATAATAATAATAACAATAATAATAATAATAATAATAATAATAATAATAATTTATAAAAACTATTTAAACTTAAAAATGTTCAAAACTCAAAGTAAATTAATTTCAGGGGGTTAGTTTTGACATTTTACATACTTTAAATGGAAGTTTTGGCATAAAATAACAAAAAGATCAAACCGTAGAGACCATTTGTGTAATTTTGAAAATCCCAAACCCAAAACTCCTCTTTCTCTCCCCCCGCGAATCCGACAAGTCTCCGGCGAGCTCCGGCGAGGCCCAAACCAGCTTGATCCCAACGAAATACCAACCCAAATCGTTCCAAACGTTTCGTGGAGATGATTCGAACCTATTAAAGAACATTAATTGGGTTTTAACATCGATTGTGAGTGGATACACGATCGGGTAATGGCTGATCATCAAACCCATAACATACGATCATTAAAACTTGATAATTATCAAATTAATTAAACCCACACAATCGTTTAACCGTTTCTAATTAATTTCTAAATGAAATTTCAGTCTAAACAACTGAAATTATCACAAACGAGTACCCACATTCGCGACTTCTCACACTTAACTGAAACCCTTCTTCTCCACATTGTCATCTTCAATTGACAGAGGGGTTCAATTCTTGGCTATCTACTGAAGCTTCACACGAATCCAATTCGGTTTCCATCATCGTTCGCATATCAATCGGGTTCGGCTACAGCCGCGGTTCCTTCTACATCTGTTTTTGTCGATTCGATCATCATTCTGGTAATTAAACCCACATGCACACTCGGTTTCATATGGGCAATCAAAGCCCTAAGTTTGATTTCATTAACATTGTCGATTTGGTGTTCAATTTAAGTCCAACCTAATCACAGGGTTCATACGAATTGAGGATAGTTTGCAACTTTGGTTTTTAAAACATGGGAACCAATACATGACACGGCCACGGCCCTTAGCTTGATAGTAAACCACATTCACCACAACCAAGAGGTCCTAGGTTTAAACCCGGGCAACCTCACTTATTTTTGGGGTTTTCTAGCCTCTAAAAAATATGGAAAAGTTTATAAAAAATATAAAAATCAATTTTATAAACTTGAGTTATTTTTAAAGTTATCCCATTATTTTCTGTAAATTTTATTCCATTAAAATGCTTTAACATTTGCTTATAAATATTATTTACAAATTTGATAAATAGTTATTTTTATGAAAATGGACTCTAAATAATAATTTAAATCATTAAATTATTAGTGGACACTATATTATCTTTAATTATGGATTAATCATGATAGTTGTAGAAATTATATATATTTTATCATTTCACAAATTATTTAAAAAGGTCATCTTGGGTTATTTCTTATAAAATATAATTTAAATAATAGTTTAGATTAATAAATTATTATTAGTCAATACGTTATTGTTAAATAATATTTATTTCAAAAGATTATAAAAATTTATTTACACTTTATATTTAAACCTTGTCAATTATTATACCTAATTTCTTTTCTATATTAAATCACGTAGATGGTATAATTCTTTTCATTGAATCAAAATAAAAATGATTTCATTATATAAATTTCTTTACTTGTCAAAACCCCGTAATTCTATTAAAACCCTTGTTCTCGTTGGAACGTTAATCTTATTATTAACCTTAATCTTGTAATATATACGTTTAGGTGGCTTGTAAAGGAATTCGTTGAAATATCATTTTATTCTTATTATCATCTGATATACATACATCAAGTGAGTTTTCCATGTTCCTCTTATTATTTCACATCTTTTGGGGTAAAACATGTTAACTTATCAACTTACACTTGTAAACCTTTGATACTTGTAAACGCACATGCAATTCATCTTTACATTTTGTCATGGTTATTTGTATTATTGCGAGTTTTAAATTATATGCATTATATGTTGACAATCATTACCTATTGCTAGCATGGCGACGTCATAGATCTATGGGCCTGACAAGCCTATTTGGTGGCCCTAGTGTCGTACTCTTGAGCACTATGGGGACCAAGTACACTTAGCTAATCGTTTAATCTTGTAATTTTGTAATTTGTCAAGGTTTGATTGTAGCTATATGTATTCTATAAACTTGCATAATTCGTAACCATTGACATGAATTGCTACTTGTAAACCTTTTTATATATATGTATGCTTAGCCCATGGAAACTCACCAACTCTCATAGTTGTCCTTTATTTTTAACATGTTTCAGGAAATGTACAAGTTTGATGATATCATTGAAGCATGCTCACACCTAGGATTTGGACCTAGGATAATTAATAAATTACTGAGAAACATGGATGTCCAACTTTGTTACTTTGTTTCCTTAAGACTTTTGGTTGTATGCTTATTTAAAACTTATTATATTATATTTACATTTAAAGATACTGTTATGTGGTTGTGAACAATCTCGACCCTCATATCTCGACTTTTTCGGCGTTAAGGTTGGGGTGTGACACAACACAACATGGAACTAGTGCTAGACCATAACCAACTTCATCTTCTTACCCACAGAAGGGTCCTGATCCTTCCCCTTCTGAACCTGTGAGGGAAGAGGACCCAACTAAGAAAGACACATAAGAACAACCCGGTGTTGAAGGCAAGTCTTCTCAATTAAAGTCTTTAAAGGGGAGGAAAAGGATGACCATGAAGAAAGACACTAAGAAGAAGAAAAAGTCCAAGGCATCCACCTCCATGCCTCAAGATAAGTCAAAGCATCCTGAGGTCGCTCAAGAAGAGCCTGCTCAATGAAGTCCAACACAAGTAGAGCCTCTTGCAACTGGAAGATTCATCCTATCCTAGACCTTTACTACTACTACTACTATTACTGCTAATAATAATAATAATAATAATAATAATATAATAATAATAATAATAATAATAATAATAATAATAATAATAATAATAATAATAACAATAATAATAATTGTAATTATAATAATAATAATACAAATAATAGTAATAATAATAATAATAATAATAATAATAATAATAATAATAATAATGCTAATAATAATTCATAAAAAATATTTAAACTTAAAAATGTTCAAAACTAAAAGTTAATTGATTTCAGGGGGTTACCTTTTATATTTTACAAACTTTAAATGGAAGTTTTGGCATAAAATAACAAAAAGATCAAACCGTAGGGACCATTTGTGTAATTTTTACAACCCAAACCCAAAACTCCTCATTCTCTCCCCACGTGAATCCGGCAAGTCTCCGGCGAGCTCCGACGAGGCCCCAAACCAGCTTGAACCCAATGAAATACGAACCTAAATCGTTCCAAACGTTTCGTGGAGATGATTTGAACCTATTAAAGAACATTAATTGGGTTTTAACATCGATTGTGAGTGGATACACGATCGGGTAACTATCGATCATCAAACCCACAACATACGATCATTAAAACTTGATAATTATAAAATTAATTAAACCCACACAATCGTTTAACCGTTTCTAATCAGTTACTAAATGAAATTTCACTCTAAACAACTGAAATTATCACAAACGAGTACCCACATTCGCGACTTCTCACACTTAACCGAAACCCTTCTTCTCCACATTGTCATCTTCAATTGACAGAGGGGTTCAATTCTTGGCTATGTACTGAGGCTTCACACGAATCCAATTCGGTTTCCATCATCGTTTGCATATCAATCGGGTTTAGCTACAGCCGCAGTTCCTTCTACATCTGTTCTTGTCGATTCGATCATCATTCTCGTAATTAAACCCACATACATACTCGGTTTCATATGGGCAATCAAAGCCCTAAGTTTGATTTCATTTACCTTATCGATTTGGTGTTCAATCTGAATCCAACTGAATCTAGGGTTCATACGAATTGGGGATGGTTTGCCACTTTGGTTTTAAAACTTGGGAACCAATACATGACACGGTCATGGCCCTTAGCTTGATGGTAAACCACATTCACCACAACCAAGAGGTCCTGGGTTCGAACCCGGGCAACCTCACTTACTTTTTTGGGGTTTTCTAGCCTTTAAAAAAATATGGAAAATTTTCTAAAAATATAAAAATCAGTTTTATAAACTTGAATTATTTTTAAAGTTATCCCATTATTTTCTGTAAAATTTATTCCTTTAAAAGGCTTTAACATTTGCTTATAAATATTATTTACAAATTTGATAAATAGTTATTTTTATAAAAATGGACTCTAAAAAATTATTTAAATCATTAAATTATTAGTGGACACTATATTATCTTTAATTATAGATTAATCATGATAATTGTAGAAATTATATATATTTTATAATTTCACAAATTATTTACAAAGGTCATCTTGGGTTATTTCTTATAAAATGTACTTTATATAATAGTTTAGATTAATAAATTATTATTGGTCAATACGTTATTGTTAAATCATGTTTATTTCAAAAGATTATAAAAATTTATTTACACTTTATATTTAAACTTTATCAATTATTATACCTAATTTCTTTTCTATATTAAATCACTTAGAAGGTATAATTCTTTTCATTGAATCAAGATATAAATGATTTCATTATATAAATTTATTTACTTGTCAAAACCCCACAATTCTATTGAAACCCTAGTTCTCGTTAGAACGTTAATCTTATTATTAACCTTAATCTCGTAATATATACGTTTAGGTGCCTTGTAAAAGTATTCGTTGAAATATCATTTAATTCTTATTATCATCTTATATACATACATCAAGTGAGTTTTCCATGCCCCTCTTTTATTATTTCAAACATTTTGGGATGAAATGTCACACCCTTAATTTCTATAAACGGGGTTTTACCATTAGGCGTATGACATACCAGGATCTCAGATACGGTCATATCAAACGACACTATATGAGTTTAAAAATAAACATTTGACGTAAATCAAAGTAACGTAACTGAAATGAATATCGGTGTGGAAGCGAATAAACGAAATGTAAACAATACTGAAAGTCTGAAATGCTAAGTCAAAACAATGTCTAATGCAAAATAAATGGATCTAATGAATAGATGTCCTGAGTGTGTTCCTTAATCGTGCATCATGAGCTTCAGCGTTCCTCTTACCTGAGAAAACATGTTAAAGTGTGTCAACATAAAGTTGGTGAGTTCACAGGTTTTATGACAGATAAAAATATTTATAACTGTTCGAATGGTAAAGTAATTAAAGCATATCGATAGGTAGCTAGCCTATAATCAAGTTACTTAGCGTTTCGAACCGAAGCTGACTGTTTGTATGTTTGTTTCCTTCCCGTCACGTCTCACCAGACAGTGACAAATGTTAGGTTAATAATGCACCCGTTTGACCTCCAATCAAGCTAGCACGACTAGCCCGGGCGGGGTTTGTCAGACCCAGTAGTACTACTCAGAATTACCTCGCTACACATTACTAACGGTTCGAGAATGTAAGGACTTTCAAGTATGTTTGCACTAACGTAACAGGCGATATCAATAATACTAAAACCATTTTGTAAATATGTTTGCATGTTTTCTCCCCCAAAAAGAAAAGAAAGTAAAATAGGGGTCGTGAATACTCACCTTGATTGCACAGCAGAGAAATAATGTTCGAGCAATGGTTAAGGGTTCAGTTAACCTGAATTCCGTTTAGTACGAATATAATTAATGTTAGTTATTATTTACGAGTGTAAGAGTCGTACGGTTTCGCGGTCATGGCTTGGTTACAAGATGCCCCCCCCCACTCACACGCAAACACAACCAACACCAAATCATACCAAATATCTAAACTCAATTTTTCCAATTACACAGGATCATATAAATCATATAACTTTAATTTATCTGTTTTTGATAATATAGAACCAACGTTTTAGCACATATCCATTATGTATAAGATTCTGTACAAACATAACGTAAATACTACTCATAACTTACCCCCATATTTTATACACACACATGTATATATATAAAGTGCATACTGGAACATATCATATAAATCAATACTTAAACCCACAAAATAAAACAATCACCACATATAAGCAAGCCTAATATTAATTATATGCACAAGCTCCATGGACACCACTAACCAACATCTATATATATATATATATATATATATATATATATATATATGCACGTACTTGCATCACAGAACACACACATATGCAAAGCATGTTATACATACCAACATTCTCACACACATACTGCCATAAAATTGACATATATATAGGCATACATCCAAGCACTCCCAAAAATACATACATACATAACTACCCATATATACACTGCCAAACACAAACACATCATGTACATGACAACTTACAACTGAAATACATGCATATCTATATATTCACAAGCATAAAATAGACACACAACAATAACAACAACAACAAGCCATCGGTCTTTGCTACAATGCATAGATACAAACATACACAAGCACCTATATGGATGAACACACCAACAAACGCAGAAGCATACACACATTTATGATGCAGCCGATCGAAGTACACACACCCACCCATATATACACACCTAAATATACGCAGGATTACGCACTCAAGACACACACACACACGCAACCATAGTAAATCGAAGCAAAACTTGGCAGATTACAATTCAAATGACTCGAACCATCTCCGAAACCACACGTGAACTATGAATAAAATTGGGATCATACCCGAACTTACAGGATGATGAAGGTTCTCAAGAAGGAGGGGTTGCCGGACTCGCGTCGGGGTGGAGGAAATAGGTCGCCGGTTGTTGAGATCGGACCATCGAGAGGATGCCGGTGACGGTTTTAGCCGGTAACAATGGTGCTTCCGAAAGAGGGCGACGACAACAGGAGATCTCCGTGGAGCCATCGAAGGTCGTCGGAGTAAACGGTTGCAGGGGGGATGTCGTTGGAGGAAACCGTCGGGGAAGAGGGGTATGGGTAGGGTTTCAATTGTGTAGATGGAGGTTTGACTGGGTGGGGTTTGGGTATTATAATAATATTATTAGAGTTATAGTAATTTTTATAATGGACCCTCCTACTTTGATGAATTTTCATTTACATAAGTAATTAGTTTTTAATTGTAATATTTATAGTTTATTTTATAACTTTTACAAGAATGTATAAATAATAGAATTTAGTTGCAATATTTTGGAGTTGTTGTATGAAATTTACAAGAAGTACATTCAGCTAACATAAAGTGCGTATGAAAACAGTAATTCTAACCACATAATAATGATAATACTAACGTTGTTTGTTTAGTTATAGTTTTGATAGTAATAAAGAAGTTAGCTAATTATAATAATAACCGCATTATCAATAATGATGATTATTCTAAATTAATAAAATACATATTAATTTACAATGAGCGGAGAAAGGTTAAATGATTGGAAAATAGTATTAACCGGAAAACTCGGGTTGTCACATCATCCCCTTGTTGAAAGAATTTTCGTCCCGAAAATTAGGATATTAGGTTCAGTCAATTACATAAGATTCAGCGATTTGTAACGTGTAAGACTTTGTAATGTTTTTTACGGAGTTGTGACATCATCCCCTTGTTGAAGGGAATTTCGTCTCGAAAATTAAAGGAAAAGGTGTCTCAAGAATGAATACCTTAAGAAGTAGGTGTCTGATCGTTGAACAGTTGTGGGTACTTCTTCTTCATTTGATCTTCGCGTTCCCGGGTAAACTCTGGTCCACGCTTCGAGTTCCATCGGACTTTGACGATAGGGATACGGCTATGTTTGAGCATTTTGACCTCTCGGTCCATAACTTCCACTTCCTCGATGAAACGTAGTTGTTCGTCAACATGTATCTCGTGTAACGAAACGACGAGAGTCTCGTCTGCAAGACATTTCCTCAGGTTTGAAACATGGAACACATCGTGTACTCCACTGAGTTCTTCGGGTAAGTTCAGCTGATAGGCTACGGGGCCAACCCGTTTGACAATCTCAAACGGTCCCACGTATCTAGGGTTTAGTTTTCCATGTTTCCCGAAACGAATCACACCCTTCCAAGGTGACACTTTCAAAATTACCTTATCACCAATCTGGAATTCCAATGGTTTACGACGCTTATCAGCATAACTCTTCTGTCGATCACGTGCTGCTGCCATACGGTTACGAATTTGCACGATCTTCTCAGTTGTCTCATGCACAAGTTCAGGACCGGTAAGTTGACTTTCTCCAACTTCCACCCAACAAATAGGTGATCGGCACTTACGCCCATATAGTACCTCAAATGGAGCAGCTTTGATCGATGTGTGATAGCTATTGTTGTAAGAAAACTCCACTAATGGTAAATGAGTTTCCCAACTGCTACCAAAATCAATCACGCAAGCGCGCAACATGTCTTCTAAAGTCTGGATCGTACGCTCACTCTGACCATCTGTTTGAGGATGATATGCCGTACTCATGTCTAACCGTGTACCCAATGCTCGTTGTAATGATTGCCAGAAATGTGAAGTGAATTGAGCGTCACGATCAGAGATAATGGAAATTTGCACACCGTGCCGAGAGACTATTTCTCTTAGTAAATACATGTTAACTCCTCCATTCTATCGGTCTCTCTAATTAGTAAGAATTGTGCGGATTTCGTCAAACGATCTACAATTACCCAAATGGTATCGCATCCGCTGGGAGTCCGAGGCAGTTTCGTGATAAATTCCATAGATATCTGCTCCCACATCCATACTGGAATTTCTAGTTGTTGAAGTAAACCAGATGGTCGTTGATACTCCACCTTAACTTTAGAACAGGTTAAGCATCTGCCTATGTAAGTGGCAATGTCAGCTTTCATATTTGGCCACCAGTAAAGGACTTTTAAATCGTGATACATCTTGTCTGAACCCGGATGAATAGAATACCATGACTTGTGAGCTTCGTCTATTATCAGCTCTCGTAGGTCTCCATACAAAGGAAACCATATTTGGTCCATGAAGTAACGGATTTCATCAAATTTGGTTTCCAGTTGCTTCTCCATGCCTCGTAGTGATTCGGCTTTCAGGTTTTCGTCTTTCAAAGCTTCAAGTTAAGCATTACGTATCTGCTCGGGTAATCCGGTGTGGATGGTGAGTTGTAAGGCTCGTACTCGCTTCGGCTTAGGTGTCTCCTTCCGACTTAAGGCGTCAGCTACAACGTTGGCCTTACCTGGATGGTACTTCATCACACAGTCATAATCGTTTAACAACTCGACCCATCGACGTTGTCTCATGTTCAATTCCTTCTGTTTAAAGATATGCTGAAGACTCTTGTGATCGGTATAAATGGTGCACTTGGTACCGTACAAGTAATTTCTCCATATCTTGAGAGCAAACACAACGGCTCCCAACTCTAAGTCATGTGTCGTGTAGTTCTTCTCGTGAACTTTTAGTTGTCGGGAAGCGTATGCGATCACCTTCTCGCGTTGCATTAGCACACAACCGAGACCTTGAATAGAAGCATCGCAATACACCACAAAATCTTCGGTTCACTTGGGTAAAGACAATATTGGTGCCGTGCAGAGTTTCTGTTTTAAGAACTGGAATGCTGATTCCTGCTTGTCACCCCAACTGTACGCGGTGCCTTTTTGAGTTAACGTTGTGAGCAGTTGAACGATCTTCGAAAACCCTTCGATAAATCATCGGTAATATCCAGCCAATCCAAGAAACTGTCATACTTCCGTCGGAGTCTTTGGCGTAGCCCAGTTCTTGATAGATTCTATCTTTGTCGAATCAACATGTATACCTTTCTCGTTGACAACATAACCCAAAAATTGTACTTCTCGTATCCAGAAGTCACACTTTGAAAACTTAGCATATAATTGTTCTCATTTCAACAGCTCCCAAAATCAGTCTAAGGTGTTCCTCGTGTTCTTCCTTATTCTTTGAATAACTACTGATGTCATCGATGAAGACGCTGACAAAACTTGTCTTAGTAGGGTTTGCGCACTCGGTTCATGAGGTCCACGAAAACCGCTGGTGCGTTGGTCAACCCAAATAGCATAACCAAAAACTCATAGTGGTCATACTAGTTAAGTCTCCTGGAAATACTTCCGGTAAGTCTCTGACAACTGGAATATCTTTAACACGCTCCTCATCCGCCTTCTTCTCTGTAATTAGTGTCAGTGGAGAGAAATCCCTTTTCTTGAGACATTTATGCACCTTCACGTTTAAGATGATGCCAACTACAACACCAACCCTGTCATCTTCTACTGTAGGTATTCCATCACTAAGAAGAGGTAACTTATTTAGTTTGTTTCCACAAATGATCTGTGTTTGGTTTTTGGACAACCAATCCATTTTGACCACAACATCGTAGCTACCATGGGTAATAGAAATCAGACTTATATGAACGATTGTCTAGACAGACCTAGATTACAACTGCCAAGCACATGGGTGGCGGTTATAGTTCTACCATCGGTAAATTTTTATGGTAGGTTTTGGAAATTAAACCGGTAAGAACTACCTCTAGAAGTCCACTCAAGTTACCAGGTATGAATCTTCTATCGGTACTCGAATGGGATAATGCTGGAGCAGAACTACCATTTCTGCCGGTTTCTTATCTTCTTGAGCCTTGGGCAGTTTCTCTTTAAATGCATAGGTTTTCTGCACTCATAACACCCTCTTTGTGATTCTTGTGGCTGAGGAGACTTGGCCGGGATGTTCACACAATGGTTCTTGAAGGTATGGCCAAATTTCTCTACCGTGCTCTCAAATGTTCGTATTGCACGAGTCATTGGGAGGGATAGTTGCACCTGTTGCTTATAATGGAGCGGCTGAGATATATTGGACGGGGTCGTCATAATGTCTTGTTTTTTTTGGTCCTACGCCAAACGTAGTTAGCCGGAAAAATCCGATTGAGTCCCACCACTAGGGAACAAGAAAATATAACATACGCTTAAACATGATAAATATCAAATAAAATGAATGCTGGAACGCTGAAATTGCCGAGACTTAAGTCTTAAGATCAATCCAATGAACAATGACTACATACGACAAAGAGTATCACCACTCTATTGCAAAATTTGAAGATCTGGTACGTTGTAGGTAGATAGTTATGCACGACCACTGAAATGACAGAAAGGGTAACGTCTCATAGAGACTAGGGCTAATGCCATAATACGAATCTCGTTAAGGCTCGAGGTATATAAGAACTTTCATACGAGTAGGAATGAAGGATTTGTTACCATATTAATTGTGAGGTTTTATGAGAACTGAGACCTCATGTCTCCATGTATAGAAATGAAAATTTGTACTGATTATGACCGTTATCACTCGATAGAGTCGCCAAAATTCTCATGCACGACAAATTACAATTACGTGTGCACCCGTGATTCTAATTTGCTTTGCATGGTCACCCATGGCTCCTCCCATTCGAGATAACATACCTTGTCAAGTACCGAGTGTTATCAATGATAGAGGTATCAAAGATGTATTTATTAAACCAAGGGTCAAATAATTAAGGTTGTATAAAGGATTCGTTTAAGAAAACAACAACGAATCAAGACGATCTGGCCTTTCCCCTTTGAAGCTCTAAGCGTCTACATGTCTAAGTCTGATCCTCTGATAGACTTCAAATCTCTTCAGTTATCTCACATTTACTGTTCAGGCTAGTGATGAAGACAGAGTGTGTTGGAAGTAGAAATAAGTACGATAGAGTTAGAAAAGTAATGTGTGTTGTTCTCCTTGTTTGTCATCGTTAGGTTTATCGTGTGTGTTTGAAAAGGTTTCTGTGTTCCGAAGTGGTAATGTTAGGTTCAAATCATCGTTGCTTCAACTACGAGAGTGAAGAAACAATTGTAGATGTTGGAAGTGAGCGAGCGGGACTCTCCACCCCTCTGTTCGTCGAGAATGATACAAGTGACATGGATAGTGCGGAAAATGTTATGATCGTTCTGTACTGTAATGTTAGAATGCCGGGAGAATGTTCGTACAACAGTTGTAATCATGTAAGAATGTCTGTGCAATTCTAGTGTTGTGTCTAAGGCTATAGTCTAGATGCAAATGCAATCCTAGTTCTCTATAACCTGTGGCTCTGATACCAATCTATCACACCCTCAATTTCCACAAACGGTGTTTTACCGTTAGGCCTGTGACATACCAGGATCTCAGATACGGTCATATCAAACGACACTATATGAGTTTAAAAATAAACATTTCACTTAAATCAGAGAAACGTAAATGAAATGAATATCAGTGCGGAAGCGAATAAACAAAATGTAAACAATACTGAAAGTCTGAAATGCTAAGTCAAAACAATGTCTAATGCAAAATAAATGGATCTAATGAATACATGTCCTGAGTGCGTTCCTTAATCGTGCATCATGAGCTTAAGCGTTCCTGTTACCTGAGAAAACATGCTAAAGTGTGTCAACATAAAGTTGGTGAGTTCACAGGTTTTATCACAGATAAAAATATTTGTAACTGTTCGAATGGTAAAGTAATTAAAGCATATCGATAGGTAGCTAGCCTATAATCAAGTTACTTAGCGTTTCGAACCGAAGCAGACTGTTTGTATGTTTGTTTCCTTCCCGTCACGTGTCACCAGACAGTGACAAATGTTAGGTTAATAATGCACCCGTTTGACCTCCAATCAAGCTAGCACGACTAGCCCGGGCGGGGTTTGTCAGACCCAGTAGTACTACTCAGAATTACCTCGCTACACATTACTAACGGTTCGAGAATGTAAGGACTTTCAAGTATGTTTGCACTAACGTAACAGGCGATATCAATAATACTAAAACCATTTTGTAAATATATTTGCATGTTTTCTCCCCCAAAAAGAAAAGAAAGTAAAATAGGAGCCGTGAATACTCACCTTGATTGCACAGCAGAGAAATCATGCTCGAGCAATGGTTAAGGGTTCGGTTAACCTGAATTCCGTTTAGTACGAATATAATTAATGTTAGTTCTTATTTACGAGTGTAAGAGTCGTACGGTTTCGCGGTCATGGCTTGGTTACAAGATGCCCCCCCACTCACACGCAAACACAACCAATACCAAATCATACCAAATGTCTAAACTCAATTTTTCCATTTATACAGGATCATATAAATCATATAACTTTAATTTATCTGTTTTTGATAATATAGAACCAACGTTTTAGCACATATCCATTATGTATAAGATTCTGTACAAACATAACGTAAATACTAGGGGTGTTCACGGTCCGGTTTTCGCGGTTTTTAGATCAAACCGTAACCGAACCGTTAGTAACGGTTTTTTATCACTTAAAACCAAAACCGAACCAATCAAAAGTAAAAACCAAACCAAACCGAACCATTGCAACCGGTTTGGTTCCGGTTTGGTTTCGCGGTTTGGGCTTTTTTAGGCTCATTTAAGCCAAGTCTTTGAGCTCTCAAAAACAGCATGTCTTTGATCTGTCAAAAACAGCCCAAAAAGCTATCAAAATGCAACCTTAAACAGGTCCAAAATCATGCCTAAATACGGCCTTAAATAGGTCCTAAAACATGCCAAAACACAACTCTAAACCTGTGTACAAACTTTAAGTCTTTAACCTTGAATTAATAGTTATGTATAAATATATATATATATATATATATATATATATACACACACACACACACATACATATATGTGTATATATTGATATATGGTTCGGTCCGGTTTTTTACGACCGGTTTTTGGTACAAACCGTAAACCAAACCATTCACAACGGTTTGAAAATTTTGAAACCAACCAACCGAAAGTTTAGAAAAAAAACCAACCGTGAAATCGAACCAATGACCGGTTTGGACGGTTTCGCGGTTTGAAACCGAACCATGAACACCCCTAGTAAATACTACTCATAACTTACCCCCATATTTTATACACACACATATATATATAAGTGCATACTGGAACATATCATATAAATCAATACTTAAACCCACAAAATAAAACAATCACCACATATAAGCAAGCCTAATATAAATTATATGCACAAGCTCCATGGACACCACTAACCAACGTCTATATATATATATATATATATATGCACGTACTTGCATCACAGAACACACACATATGCAAAGCATGTTATACATACCAACATTCTCACACACATACTGCCATAAAATTGACATATATATAGGCATACATCCAAGCACTCCCAGAAATACATACATACATAACTACCCATATATATACTGCCAAACACAAACACATCATGTACATGACAACTTACAACTGAAATACATGCATATCTATATATTCACAAGCGTAAAATAGACACACAACAACAACAACAACAACAAGCCATCGGTCTTTGCTACAATGCATAGATACATGCATACACAAGCACCTATCTGGATGAACACACCAACAAACGCCGAAGCATACACACATTTATGATGCAGCCGATCGAAATACACACACCCACCCATATATACACACCAAAATATACGCAGGAGTACGCACTCAAGACACACACATACACACATGCAACCATAGTAAATCGAAGCGAAACTTGGCAGAATACAATTCAAATGACTCGAACCATCGCCGAAACCGCACGTGAACTATGAATAAAATTTGGATCATACCCGAACTTACAGGATGATGAAGGTTCTCAAGAAGGAGGGGTTGCCGGACGCGCGTCGGGGTGGAGGAAATAGGTCGCCGGTTGTTGAGATCGGACCATCGAGAGGATGCCGGTGACGGTTTTAGCCGGTAACAATGGTGCTTCCGAAAGAGGGCGACGACAACAGGAGATCTCCGTGGAACCGTCGAAGGTCGTCGGAGTAAACGGTTGCAGGGGGGATGTCGTTGGTGGAAACCGTCGGGGAAGAGGGGTATGGGTAGGGTTTCAATTGTGTAGATGGAGGTTTGACCGGGTGGGGTTTGGGTATTATAATAATATTATTAGAATTATAGTAATTTTTATAATGGACCCTCCTACTTTGATGAATTTTCATTTACATAAGTAATTAGTTTTCAATTGTAATATTTATAGTTTATTTTATAACTTTTACAAGAATGTATAAATAATAGAATTTAGTTGCAATATTTTGGAGTTGTTGTATGAAATTTACAAGAAGTACATTTAGCTAACATAAAGTGCGTATGGAAACAGTAATTCTAACCACATAATAATAATAATACTAACGTTGTTTGTTTAGTTATAGTTTTGATAATAATAACAAAGTTAGCTAATTATAATAATAACCACATTATCAATAATGATGATTATTCTAAATTAATAAAATACATATTAATTTACAATAATCGGAGAAAGGTTAAATGATAGGAAAATAGTATTAACCGGAAAACTCGGGTTGTCACATGAAACATGTTAACTTATCAACTTAAACTTGTAAACCTTTTGATACTTGTAAGCGCACATGCAATTTATCTTTACTTTTTGTCATGGTTATTTGTATTATTGTGAGTTTTATATGATATACATTATATGTTGACAATCATTAACTATTGCTAACCTAGCGACGTCATAGATCTATGGGCCTGACAAACCTATTTGGTGGCCCTAGTGTCGTGCTCTTGAGCACTATGGGGACCAAGTACACTTAGCTAATCGTTTAATATTGTAATCTTATAATCTTGTAATCTGTCAAGGTTTGATTGTAGCTATATGTATTTTATGTATATGTATGCTTAACCCATGAAAACTCACCAACTTTCATAGTTGAACTTTATTTTTAACATATTTCAGAAAATGTACAAGGTTGATGATATCAATGAAGCATGCTCACACCTAGGATTTGGACCAGGATAATAAATAAATTACTGAGAAACATGGATGTTGAACTTTGTTACTTTGTTTCATTAAGACTTTTAGTTGTATGCTTATTTAAAACTTATGATATTATATTTACATTTAAAGATAGTATTTTGTGGCTGTGAACAATTTCAACCCTCACATCTTGACGTTTCTGCCGTTAAGGTTGGGGTGTGACACAACACAACATGGAACTAGTGCTAGACCATAACCAACTTCATCTTCTTATCCACAGAAGGGTCCTGATCCTACTCCTTCTGAACCTATGAGGGAAGATGACCCAACTGAGAAAGACACACAAGAACAAGCTAGTGCTGAAGGCCAGTCTTCTCAGTTAAAGTCTTTAAAGGGGAGGAAAAGGATGGCCATGAAGAAAGACACTAAGAAGAATAAGAAGTCCAAGGCATCCACCTCCACACCTCAAGATGAGTCAAAGCATCCTGAGGTGGCTCAAGAAGAGCCTACTCAACGACGTCCAACACAAGTAGAGCCTCTTGCAACTGGAAGATTCATCCTATCCTTGACCTTTGCTGCACATCTAGACAAATGGCATGTCATCAGAGATCAAGGAGGTCAAGATGTCTATTTCTGGCAAGACATGCTTGATCTTCCTCTACATGATCTCTATGACATGAGAAGGTACTATGAGAGTGTAAGAGATCCTTAGAAATTAATGAAGAAAGAAATGGTCTTGATCGTGATGAGGACTGTCAATATCTGAGTAACCTTCTCTGTTTTAGTAGCATCAGTCTAGGGGGAGTTTGTAAGATTTATACTTAAAGGCTGATGCAACCAAAGTAACCAAAGAGCTTCCAGCATGCATATATAAAGTACCGAGTAGAAGTGTAAGGCCCCGCTCCTGGGACGCTTACAGTTGGTCATTCATTGCACATTAAACATGTAGTTTACATTTACTAAATAAAACATTGCAGCGGAAACTTTTAAAGGACATTCTCATTTCATCATAAAAGCTTTTGCAAAACAATACATCGTTAATTAACTACAAAATACATATTTTTGCTTTACATAACGCTACAGTGTTTGCTGCAGAAGCATATGAAACCAAGAGGATTCCTTAAGTAATCCCGTTTATTTGAATCCTCAACAAACACTTGCATGCAACATAATGTGCTGCCACATTATGTACTAAGGAATGCCATCTCGAAAGAACTGAGTAGCCGCCTCGTGCCATCCTCAGCAACCTTACCTGCCAACTGGAAACACATCAAAGTCAGCGTTGCTGAGTGAGTTCTAGTTTTATAATAAAACATATTTTTCTTTCGTTAAAACCGTTCGTTACATACATGCGAGCACACATCATATGTACACATAGATAATTTCGTTATTATCTTTTTGTGTTCTCATTCATTACTTTAACTTTACTCTCGTTTGTTCTCTGTCTATCATTCGCTCATTATCTACCTTTAACTTTCATACATTTCTTGTCTTTTACTTCTTTCTTTACATTCGTTAACTTTCATTCATTCATTGTACATCATTATCATTCAGTTCTTATCTAGATCCCGTCAGGCTTTTCCCACTTCATGGCACACAGCCACGATTACTGTGGTCGAATGACAAGAATCCCGTTTCGTTCTTTATTACGTCATTTCGTTCGTGAGCATACATCATACATACATACAGATAATAATCATTAGTATCTTCATCATCGTTCGTTCATTCATTTGTTTCATCGCTCATTACTTTTCATTACTCGAATCTTGTCTCATGCAAATCGTACCAACTGAGTTGTCACTAAGATCAACTCTCCCTGTGTGTGTGAACTCTTGGGGTTTAGCCAAAATCACACGCCATCTCATGGGTTAGCTAAAATCACACGCTACATAATCCACATGAGGTAGGCCAAAATCACACGCTACATAGCACACAGTAAATACCACATCGCACGTATCGGAGCAGCTACCAAAGCTGAACTCCCACCGTGTCTATGTCCCCTTATGAGTTCCACCGTACATATTGCACAAATCGCACCAACGGAGAGGTCACCAAGACCGACTCCCTCTGTGTGTGTGAGAGCTCTCGGGGTTAGCCAAAATCGCACGCCATCTCATGGGTTAGCCAAAAATCGCACGCTACGTAATCCACATGAGGTAGGCCGAGACCGCACGCTACGACACACACACACAGTTGAGCTAACAACTCTCAATGGGTCGTGAACCTCCTTTCCTTCTGCTTGCAAGACAATCTTACTCTCATTCATCTGGATCCTGTCTCCTGCAATACCGGAGTACGCGACAAGGACACTTTCGAGTCTGTTGCGACACTGAGTCGCTCACCTCATACACTTGCTTGCAAGCCTTTCATCCGTTCATTATTTCATGTGTTCGTTCATTCATTCATTCCTTAATACATGCGTTTGTTTATTATGTTCCTCTTTTATTATCTTTCACTTTACGTTACATAATACTTTTTCATTCGTTCATAAATAATACACGTAAAGATACGGAAAGATAGACATACATCGAAGCAAGGAACATCGATATTTACAAAATCATCAGTCATTACCATCATATAGGGCTTACATCATACTTATCATACATGCATCCTGCATACGCATGCAGTTCTATCGTCATCGTGTCCACTTAACTTCTAAGCCTCAATAGTTATCACATATGTACCTACGGGAGCTATCACGTCATTTCCTACCCATGCTCTTCTCCCGAAGGCCAGTAATTGAACTACTTCTCTTCTCGTACACAACAGCCCTATTTGGGCGACTGGACACCCTTCAGTCGCATGACCTTCACGCGACTGAACAACTATGCGATTGGACCAATGCGGATGAACACCCATGCGGATGAACACCCCAATCGTATGAATGGACTCCCTATCGATCGACTGAACACTATACGTATGGGCCTCTATGCGACTGGACCCTCAGTCGTGCGACTGAAAAACCATGCGAATGAACCTATGCGACTGAACCCCCAATCGCATGACCTGTCGTGCGACTAAGTCCCCAGTCGTGCGACTGAGCCTCAGTCGTGCGGTCGAACCTCAGTCGTCCCTCAGTCGTACGGTTAGCCCTCCAGTCGTCTAGCCCTAACTGGGCAGTGATTTGCAGTTCATACCGAACTGCAGTCGCGACTCACGACCTCCAAATCCTTCCAAACTCATTTTAAGCCCAAATTAACCCTCCTAAACCTTAGGGAATCATACTATGATGACATTCAAGCACATACACGTTCGAAATCGCGCTCTAAGCACACTATACACATACACATTCATACATACACGGGTTAAACACCCAAAAACTCAAAAATATAGTTTTCAGATGTGTTTCAGCCCCAAAATCCTTCAAAAACATGTAAAAGAGGGGTCCTAGAACTCACCTTAGCAGCCTCCTCGGTTGGAGCTTCGTTTCAACTCACTACACGTCGATTTTGCACCCTTGAACTCGCTTGAACCAAGCTTTCTTCTCCTCTGTTCCTTTTTCTCTTCTTTTCTCTCTGGTTTCGCAAGTGTGGAGAGAGGGTAAGGGCTGCCCTCTCCCTTAAATACTACAGTTCAGTCGCCCGAGCTTCTATGCGACTGAACCTTCAGCCGCATGAGCTCCATGCGATTGGACGCTCCAGTCGTACGACTATCATGCGCGTGGAGCTCCAGTCGTGCGATTGGAGCTTTAGTCGCATGACTTCCATGCGTATGGACCTCCAGTCACCTGACATTCCAAACAGAAATTTCCGGGTGTTACAAGAAGTTACTTCGGAAGTTTTGCATATTTCAAAGACAATATTCCAAGTGTAAAATCTTTCGAACCCCAAAAGACCAAATCTTCTAAAGCCAAAGATGAAGTCTTCCGAAGCTTCAAAGACAAAGTCTTCTGAAGCCAAAAGACTGAAGACTAATTTCTTTCAAAGAAAGAGAAGACATGCTTTCTCTGATCAATTGCATATAGCTGACCAACTTTACGCTGCCACTCTGAAGACTCACTAACTTGTATAAGTTGGTGAAAAGGTTCATGCTTTCGTAAGCTATAGATTATGGTTTGAGGTCTATAGCTTTCTACTTTGTACCTTTTATTATATTTGTAATAGATTAGTATGTGAGCTATGTTATGTCATAGTCATAAGTCAAAAGGCAATCCATATTTTGACTGTACATTGATCTTCTTATCTAAATTAGTGTTTCCAACTGGCTTTCATAGTATAGTCAGTTGTCGGATGTAGTACAAACTATCTAAGGTTTAGTATTTATCTTCATGCTTTATAACACTTGTAATAGAATTTGAGAGCAATATATAATATTCTTGAAAACCATACTTATCTTGTTTTTGTTCTTGTTCTTTGTTCTATCTCATTACTTACTTGTGTTCTTAGTATTTTTCATATAAACATGATTCCTATTTGATTTGTTAAGTGTTCTAACACCCTCCTTATTGTGAGACCGATTGTATTGACTATCTCTTACCCGGTCCTGTAGTAGTTTTACTTGAAATTTAAGACACATAATATAGTTTTTTGAATATAATGTACAAGCGCTATATACAATAATTACTAGTTTGTCCATATTTAATAAATTTATCCAAATTAATATTTTACTTAAAATGTATATTATTTTAAGTATTGTTTTATTTAAACACTTAAGAAAATATTAACTAAACATTCACACAGTTATAATAATAATAATAATAATAATAATACCCAAATATATTAAGATTTAAGACAGATTGAAAAAATCTCGATAATACCTGTCGCATCACTATATAATAAATAGAAAAAATTATAAGTAGTGAAAATGTAGGTTTTCTCAATATTACCATAAGAATTTTCTTTTTCTCCAACTTAATAAAAACTCTACTTTTTTTTTCATAATTTACATTTAACCCTCTTATGATTTTTTTTAAAACTAAGCACGTCACTTTCTCTTTCTTTGTTTGCTTGTTTTTTTTTTGATAAAATTGATACATACTCAGTTTTTTTTCTTTTTTTAAATTTTTTAAGTATTCAAGTTATGTCATATTTACATTTAATCACCTGAACCGTTTTTAGATTTTATACCTATGCATTCAAGTTATGTCAAATTTATATTTAATCATCTAAACTTTTTTTAAGTTTTATACTTAAGCATTTGAGTTATGTTAAAATTTCTTTAGAGCTAGTTAATTGTAGTAAAGTCACCGTTTACGTATTGACTATTTTTCTTCTTTGTTTCAAGTTACTTATTTTTTTGTTATTTTTATATTACACTTTTTATTAGCGTTTCGCACGTACTGTTTATCGGATGGTTAGTACTAACGTATAAATAATCAAAATTAAATATTTCAACTTTTATAACCATCATTGCATAGCGCGATCACATCACTAGTATAAATTTTATTACTTTACTCTTATATTTAAAGGGGAATTCTGCACACACCGCTCTTTTCTGGGCTAAACCGATTCAAATGGTCACGGTTAGGGCTCCCCGTGACCGTTCAGTCGGGTGTGAGACCTAACTGTCACGGTTAGGCCTCACCGTGACAGTTAGAGCCCAGACTAATCTGGGGATCCGTTGCAATAATTGGGTATGTAATTAATAGGGAATTGATTAGGGTTTTGGGGGCTATATGTCACGGTTTGGCCAAACCGTGACATATTGCATATATTTTCTATATTTTTTTTAATCATAACAGTTTGTTTTTATTTTAATTTTATCACACGTTTAACCTAATCGTAACTCACAAGTTTGTGTTTTGTGTTTATTAATAATTTATCATATTACAAATATTTATTTATTATTAATGTGACGGTTTTGCGTTTAATTTGTTTACGAGTTTGTAAAAATCGGTTGTTATTATACAGACATATTGTATATATTTTCTAAATTTGAGTAATCATACTAGTTTGTTTTTATTTTTATTTTATCACACGGTTAACCTAATCGTAATATACGAGTTTGTGTTTTATGTTTATTATTAATTTATCATATTACAAGTAATTTTTGTGTTTAATTATTTATTAAACATGTTGGTTGTTATTTTATCATATGGTTAACCTAATCGTAAAAATCAGCGGTGTCCCCATTAGGACCCTATTTAAAACATATTTGGATTATTGGTATTGTGAGCTCTCAGCAGCCAAGTACAAACATTTATAGCAGCAAGTGACATGTGGTCTACACGTCCTTTCCTTTTTTAGGGGAATTCTGCACATACCGCTCTTTTCTGGGCTAAACCGATTCAAACGGTCACGGTTAGGGCTCCCCGTGACCGTTCAGTCGGGTGTGAGACCTAACTGTCACGGTTAGGCCTCACCGCGACAGTTAGAGCCCAGACTAATCTGGGGATCCGTTGTAATAATTGGGTATGTAATTAATGGGGAATTGATTAGGGTTTTGGGGGCTATATGTCATGGTTTGGCCAAACCGTGACATATTGCATATATTTTCTATATATTTTTTAATCATAACAGTTTGTTTTTATTTTAATTTTATCACACGTTTAACCTAATCGTAACTCACAAGTTTGTGTTTTGTGTTTATTAATAATTTATCATATTACAAGTATTTATTTATTATTAATGTGATGGTTTTGTGTTTAATTTGTTTACGAGTTTGTAAAAATCGGTTGTCATTATACAGACATATTGTATATATTTTCTAAATTTGAGTAATCATACTAGTTTGTTTTTATTTTTATTTTACCACACGGTTAACCTGATCGTAACATACGAGTTTGTGTTTTGTGTTTATTATTGATTTATCATATTACAAGTAATTTTTGTGTTTAATTATTTATTAAACAAGTTGGTTGTTGTTTTATCACATGGTTAACCTAATCGTAAAAATCAGTTGTTATAAAACATATACAATTAACATTATCAACATTACAAATATAAAACAAACAAACAAAGAAACACAACCAAATATACAAGCCATCATAACTGAAACTGCATATATATATATACAACGAGTTTTTACATACAAAAAGAAATAAAATACAAACAAAACACCTATCTAATCCGTCATCTCTGGATCACCGCCCTGACCAGACCAGCCCGCGCCAGATGGGTCAGCACCGTCATGGCCTAACCGCCTCGGTGGCTGCGACAACAACGGCGTACCGGAGGCGGCATAGTCGGCGACCATGTGCTGGATGACCCAGTCCAGCATATCCTCCAGCCTCGTGACCCTGGCTCGCGTGTCCTGAAGCATATCTATAACGTGTGTAGGCAGTCCTCCTACACAATAGGATCGTGGTTGTGCTTCTCGTTTCTCACCTCTAACATCCAACTGTCACTCTTTCCTACGTACTTCCCTACGAGTTTAAAGGACATCCTTTCTTTATGCTTCCAGTATGCCTACTTGTGCCAGCAAATTTAGGTTCACCACTACGATTGCATAATAGTTCAACATCCTTTTTTCGTTACCGATCCACCACAATGACGCACCCATGCTCGCGTCCTCTCATTTTAGCCCACTTCTCCAAGTCCTCACGAGAATCAAAATACTGAAAAAATTATAAAGCTAGACATAAAAAACAATATATAAAACAAATAAAAAAATAAAATAAACAAAAGAATAAAAACTCTTCGTACTTTATCGGTTTTATAAGAAACCGTAGCCTTTCTTATCCGATTCTCATCCCCATCATTCTCCGCGGTGTCCCCATGGTTTTCTTTGAGGTGAACCGAACCGTCACTCTCATCTGTGTCATTCCCATTAAAAGTATCCGACACATGTGTAATTTCTAGTTCTGACTGGTACGGGGGATGTACGTAATCCAGCTCTGTTTGTGAGTGGTACGTGTTCGGGGCATGCCCGTAAGAATTGCAAGGAGGATATCTGTACCCTTCACCGTCCCCTGTCGGTTCAAATAAAAAGTTGTACGCCTCTTGAGCAAATGTGTTCGACGGGTTGGTTTCCTCCTCCCCCCACGGAGGGTGACTCCCGTATACGTAATATTCCTAAAAAAGATAATGGTTAGATATTTCAAATAATAAGTTATAATAAAACATATACTACTTCAACCTGGTTCGAATCTTCGATATGTGGCACCTCATTCAAATCTGGAAGCTTCGGCTTTTGATAATGATCTCCCGAACCCGACATTGTTTTCGAATTAACGTGTTTTTGGAATGACAAAGGCTGAAAAATCTCGAGTGTTGGATGAATGAAAGCTCAAAGGTATTTATGATGAAAAAATCTCGAGTGTTACCGTTGGACGAAGAGTGAAAGCTCAAAGGTATTTATGATGAAAATCTGGTGCACAAGAGGTCACGGTTTGGCCTCCACGTGACGGTTTGAAGCACGAATCCCAGCCCTTTTGTCAACATCACAGTCTACCTAGTACCTTAAAACTGAACCTCGTACCCTAGAGGTCACGTTTAGGCCAAACCGTGACGGTTTGGTGACCGGTCTTCAAATTTATCAGGCCATTTGTCATTTTGTTGTCACGAGGTGTCGGAAGACAGACACTGAAACCGTGACCGCAAGGTCTTGCGGTCACGGTTAGGTACCAAAACGTGACCTTTAGCCCTAACCGTGACCTTTTGGTCCGGCCTACCCCCAAAAAACCCAGCGGTGTCCCCATTAGGACCCTTTTTTAAGCAAGAAACTACAAGTTAATACTCAAAATACATAGCGATTACAAATTAAATTTACCTCAATCTTTTTAACTAGACCTTGCTACACCTCCTTTCTTAAAGCTCAAATTTTCCTTTTTCTGCCCATATGAGTCGTGCTACTAGTGTTAATGCACAAACTAAATAAAATAGTCAAAAACTAATTTTCAATAATAATATTAAACTAACTAGAAGATCGCTTGTGACGAACGTTAGTCAGAGCTCATAACTTAGAATATATTTTCTCCTTTCCAAATTGTAGTCTTCGGTAGTTTTTCTTTCTTTGTTATTAAAAAAAATCTTAGTCTACTCGATACGTTTGTGGTAGTTTCAATGAGATTACCTTATAGTCTTATTTGACTATTTCAATGGTTGATTAGCAACATTTAATCCCTATAAAACTTCAGAACTTCTGGACATAAATAACTTAATATCTTAAATTTGGCATTAGTAAAAAAAATGGAGAATGCGTTATATATATAATACTGCATAGGTGACAGTGTGACATTTTTTTTTTGGTGTTTAGTCCAAATGTCCAATGATATCAAAATGTTAGTGCTCTTTCTCTTAAAAGATGAGGGTTTAAATCCCGACATCAACCTATGATTCGTTTAGAAATATCAACGGAAGTTTTAACTCTTCGATTCTTAAAAAAAGGCATGCGAAAACTAATGTATTCTCATATTGTTATTATTTCATTTTCATTTGAGGGTTGCTTATTAGAGGGGTATTTTAGAAATTGTCGCTTTTGTTAACTTTTTGACAGTTCTTCATATTTTTATAAGTTTAAAACTTTTATGTATGATATTAATTTTTTATAAAATTTTCACCATAAAAGTGAGTTTTTCTTTATCTTTAAAACAAGAACATTATTGTTATATAAAAGGATAAAAAAAATTATGTTATGACGCTCATATGTCATCATTGTGTATTTAATATAGTTTATTGTGTCTTTTTGTTAATAATTAAGTTTTTCTGAATGCACTTGTGTTTTTCTATAATGAGAAATTTTAAAAAAAATATAATGATGAAATAACATTGTTATGCATCTCGAATACGTAAAACACAATAATAAATGAACAACTAATTACTTGAATTCATTTAAAACAATGATAAAATAGTACAACGTCTCATTGTGTCTCTTAATCATCATTGTGTTATATTGCACACTATGAGTTTTGAAAAATACATTGGTGAAATAACATAATTGTTTCTAATGGTAAAACACAATTAATGATAGATAACACATTTATATAATCTATTAAATAATAATAACAAAAATAATAAATTGTATTGTCTTCAACACTATGAGTTTAGAAAAATTCATTAGTGAAATTATGTCATGGTATATTTTCTAATTGTAAAGCACAATAATAGATAACAAGTTTATAATCTATAAAAACAATAATAAAAATAACACAAAATAATTTAAAACGTAAAACAAAAATGATTAACACACATAACAAATGATATAAAATATATGACACAATGAACGTATAAGACACAATGAGCTGATCATTTATTTGACACAATAATCAAAATGCCCTATTTTTTAAAACAATAAAAGTACGTTTGTCAAGCCCATAATATTTTTTAGCCTTTTTAAATTAAACATCATTTTTAATATAAGTCTACCCTTAATTTTATGGTTGATAGATGAATATACTTTTTAGTATGAAAAAAAATTAAATATATTAAAATTGGAAATTGTAATATAAAAGAAAAAAAATATAAAGTGAGGATGAAATTATTGTTTCAAAATCTGAGCGCTCAAGGTTGACAAAAATTTCTTATTCTTTCTGGTTCCAAATTTTAATTAATCAAAACTGTATATTACTTTCTTAACTCTAGTATATACTCATCCTTAACAATATGTGTTATGTTTCTTTGGGCTGGGGAGTGAACGGCCACGCAAACCTTGACAGGTGTGGAACACCGTCCTCCAAGCTTTGAATAGTTGCTTGTGGTGGCGGTACGCTTGTCGCCACGAGCATTAAGTATGATGAACAAGCCTTTTGGACTCATTGTTTTAGGAAAAAAATTACTACTACAAAACACCGTTTTTGCTATCACACATTCGGGATTTTTAGAAAATCTATAATCAAACCATTTGTCCTTATTTCAACAAAGGAAGCACAAGCCTTTTCAATCTTTTCGCACAAAATGATAGCAATTACCCTATTACGAACATTTTGTCGGTGGCAGTTGCCCCTACTGCCACCAATTTGCGACTACTAACATAGTTTGGAACCTGGTTGGAGCGACCACAAAAAATAGTCTAAAACATTGCGACCGCCATCATTTGTAAGTTGTTTGCTATGATTTTGTGAC
The DNA here is from genome assembly GCA_024085815.1 of Flaveria linearis. Classification (NCBI taxonomy): domain Eukaryota; kingdom Viridiplantae; phylum Streptophyta; class Magnoliopsida; order Asterales; family Asteraceae; genus Flaveria; species Flaveria linearis. Next base: position 92,365,236 of record CM044002.1, read on the forward strand.
CATCATTTTTCCATAATTTTACGACCACCAGACACTAGTTATAGCTACCATTTTGCTACTTGGGTATTAATTATTGCTACCATTGTGTGATTGGCTGGAATTTTGCAACCAATTTACGATCGTGTGGTGTTACCATTTTTGCTACCAGTTTTGCCACCAATTTAAGATTGCATGGCTAGTGATCGAAATAATTTGAAATGTCATTTTTGGTCATGGTTTTGGTCTGTCATTTTATATTAACAACTTGAATAACTATAAAATTTACAAATCATAGAAATTTCAAAATTATATAAAACATTCCCAAAGTATTACAAATTAAAACCGTCAAATAACCCAATTTATCCTAACATAATAAACATTTATAGAGTTTAAATAAAGTGTTAATAGCATGTCTTCGAACCAGATTTTTTAACGTATCTTTAATGTTTTCAATCTTATTGCGCATAGACTCTTTCTCCGCCTAGTGTTTTTCATTATCAACATCAACTCTGTAATAATTCTCTTTAACCTTTCTTTTTTTCTCATCTTCTTTTTTCTTAACACACTCTTTGATAGCCTCGTAACACTTTTCAGTCTAGAAAACCACCAATGCCTAAATACAAAAACTCAGAATTATGAAAAAAGAAATAACAGGTCAAGTCGGTTTATTGAGTTAATATGATATTGTTGGGGCTCAGTTTAATTTTTTTTTTAAAATGCCTTATAAATACCATTAAACTTTATTTAATTTTACACGATAATTCTCCACTTACACAACAATTCTTCTACAATTTTATATACATAATTTTAATATTACCGAGGTGAACCCTTTCAACTCCTTTCAGTTTGTTCTAGTATAACCTTTTTGATGTGGCACAATGTTATCACTCTCAAAGAAAAGCAAAGAAACTCGAATATGAGATTAATTTGGCTAAAATCTAATTTGATAGGAGGTGATTGTGAAAACATCACGTCGAAGAAATAAACAATTAGAAAGATGTATGGAATTGAATGTATTAATTTTAGAGTGAAGTTATTTTACAAAATGTATTTTTTTATAAAGTGTGAGAATACATAATAAGCATAAAAAAGTTATAGAAAAATTATATCTCAAAGTTTAAATCGAATTTCAAAAAAGTAATTCGGAGTCTCTGTTATTCTCGTCGTCCTTTTTCAAAAAAAATAAAAAAAATTAATTGTTTTTTATGACACAATTGTGTCATTGTGTCGTTCATATATAGTGACACAATGACGTCATTGTGTCTTTCATTGTGACACAATGACGTCATTGTGTCTTTCATAGTGACACAATGACGCCATTGTGTCTTTCATAGTGACACAATGATAAGACACAATGACGTCAGTGTGTCTTTCATAGTGACAATGACGCCATTGTGTCTTTCATAGTGACACAATGACGCCATTGTGTCTTTCATTGTGACACAATGACGTTATTGGGTCTTTCATAGTGACACAATGACGTCATTGTATCTTTCATAAATGACACAATAAAAAATGTTAATTTTTTTATTTTTCTTTTTTTTTTTTCTTAGTGAAGACGGCTAGGCAAACAAAAGCTCGGATTACTTTTTTGAAATTCCATTTTGATTGTGAGATATAATTTTTTTATGAATTTTTTTGAGTTATTGTGTTTTCTCAAACTTTATAGCAAAAATACATTTGTATTTGAACCTTTTTCTATTTATATTATTTTTTATTATAGTTATGGCATGTTGTTTTTTTTATTAAATTAACTAGTATTATTATTCACGCTACACGGCAAGGAACGTACGTAATCTTTGTTTGTAGTTATTGTCGTAATTTATGATTGGATATTATGAAATGTCGAAACAACAATTAAAAAATTGGAAAAACAAAAAAATTAACATTTAAAAAAATAAAATATTCGTACATGCTAAAACAAAATGTTGAACAAATAAAATAACCGACAAAAAAACAAAAAAAATTGGAAAAACAAAAGTGAAAAATTACATAAAAATTTAAAAAAATTAACAATTAAAAAAATAAGAAATAGGAACAAACAATAAAAAATCTATAAAAAAAAAAATCCTTGCCGCTACATTCAAACTCGAGTGGTCGAGGAATGGAAAGCATGTTCATACCACTGAGTTAACACCCAATTTGTTGTTAATTGGCTGCAACAGAAAACTTTAATACATTAAAAATGTGTAAAAGAAAGTAAAAAAAAACATATTGATCCGTTCATGCCATGACACGTGACACTACCATCCCAGACAGCCAATATAATCGATGTATTCTTCACGCTTTCTAACTTGTATATATAACAATAGTAGTTAAAACTTATATAAGATTTTCAAGGCAAGGGAACGTAGAAGACAGTACTTGAGAATGGTAAAGTTTATAAAGGCCACGGATGAAAAGGTCTTGATGAGGGAGAAAGACATCAAGGGGATATGGAAAACTTACTTCGATAACCTTTTCAACATAACGAACCATAATCAACAAACGGAGATCGATGAAACAACTCAAACAACGCAACAAAACAAGTGTTATTGTAGAAGTATCACAGTCGATAAAGTTACGAGAACGTTGAAGAAAATAGGAAGGGCTAAGGCGGTGGGGCCAGACAACATTCCGATTGAAGTGTGGAAGTGCCTTACAGATGAGGGCCTACAATGGCTAACGGACTTATTCAACACTATCTTTAAGACAGGAAAGATGCCATAACAGTGGAGAAGCAGTGTCATAGTCCCCATATACAAGAAAAAAGTAGATGTCCAATGTTGCCTAAATTACAGGGGAATAAAGCTATTGAGTCACACGATGAAACTATGGGAAAGAATTGTTGACACGAGAATTAGACGAGAAACTCAGATAGCGGTAAACCAATTTGGATTTATACCAGGACGCTCTACAACAGAAGCTATACACGTCATAAGGAGGATAATTGAGAAATATAGAGAAAAGAAAAGAGACCTACATACGGTATTCATTGACCTAAAAAAGCCTATGACAGTGTGCCGCGGAAACTCATCTGGGAAAGTCTACGACTTAGAAAGGTAGCGGAGAGGTATATCAAAATAATAAAGGATATGTATGACGGGGTAAAAACGTGTGTATGAGCACCTGTCGGAGACACAGACTTCTTCCTGGTGAAGTGGGACTCCACCAAGGATCGCCATTGAGCCCATTTCTCTTCACAGTAGTGTTGGACGAAATGACCAAGTCTATACAAGAGCCAGTCCCATGGTGTATGCTGTTTACGGATGATATTGTCTTAATATCAGAATCTAAGACGGTGCTTAACGAGAGATTAGAACAGTGGAGAGAAGCACTAGAATGCAGGAGCTTAAGGATAAGTCGCTTTAAGACAGAATACATGCATTGTAACTTTAGTGGTGAGGCCGAATAGGACACCCAAATCAGTATCCAGGGCATGACGGTCCCCCGGACGTCTAGGTTCAAATACCTTGGCTCGTACGTACAGGAAGATGGAGAGATACACAGCGATGTAGCCCACCGTGTGTAATTAGAATGGTACAAGTGGAGAGCAGTATCAGGGATTTTGTGTGATGAGAGGTTCCCAGAAAACTAAAGGAAAAACTATACAGAGTGGCAGTACGTCCAGCTATGTTATACGGCACAGACTGTTAGACCATAAAGAAATCGCACGAGAGACAAATAGAGGTCGCAGAAATGCGAATGCTGAGGTGGATGTGCGGACACACAAGATTGGATAGGATAAAAAGCGACGTCTTTCGCCAGAGGCTAGAGGTGGCTTGTATAACACAAAAAATAAGAGAGGGGAGATTAAGATGGTTTGGGCACGTGAAAAGGAGAACAATGGCAGCACCTGTCCGAGCAGTAGAGAACATCAGCTAAGAGGGCAGGAGGAGTAGAGCTAGACCTACGTTGAATTGGGACGAGGTTATTAGGAGAGATATGATAGAATTACATCTTTCTGAGCACATGATCGAGGATAGGAGTGAGTGGAGACGTAAAATTAAAATTAAGGACTTTTAGTGGGTTTTGTTGGTGGGAAGGGTATACGGTGACATATGGCGGGACCCCACACGTTAGGTGTGGTTTTCCTCATCTACCCTTTTTGGGTGTTACATGCCTTTTTTTAATGTGCGCATTATCTATTTCTTCATGTGTTATCTATCTTTGTGTTGTATGCTATGTATTATGATTGCTATTGTTATTGTCTTTGTTAACGAGACGGGGGTTTCTTCGGAAGCGGTCTCTCTATATTTCAAGATAGAGGAAAGACTTGCCACCATACACCCCTCCCAGACACTGCTCTTCAGCGGGATACACTGGGTATGCTTGTTTGTTTGTTTGTTTTTAGTTAAAACTTATATAAATTACCAATAGAACTGTAAATTTAAAAGTAAATAAATATATAAAGTAATAAAGTAAAAGATCAAATAAACTAATTAATATTGAAATTTAAATTTTTAAAAGAAAATTATCTTTCTCATTCTTTTAACGACATAATCTTTCTTGATTATCTTTTTGATGAAAAAAACCTTAACCTAGCTTAACATATGGTGGATGTCACCATACACTTTTTGAGAGTTTTGGAATTAAACTATAGAGTTTTGTACTATCATTGTCTTTCTCACATTTTTTAAGTTCAAACATGCAGGGTTGTAATTTGAAAGGTTAATTGTTATAAAATTTTTGTTGTTTTCTTTCTTTTAACTGAGAAATCCAACACCACCACTCTAGGTTACTATGGTGGCTTCTACTGCCACTGCCGAATGCCGGAAAAATGTCAGTTAATTTTTCTTCACCTTTCACTTATATTTCTTCACTTCAACAAGACAATAACTATAGCACTCATTAAAAGGTCAAAATATTGTAGTTTCATGCAATCTTTTTAGAACCAAATTGGACGGTTAACCGGTTATCTTATTGGTCGATCAATCTAACCAGATTTAAAAATCAAATAAGGTCATAATTATTATATATATATAGTTTATTATGTATGTATGATATACACATATGTAAAACTAACCAAATAATACCAGACTTCATTTTTTACATTGATTTAAAATAAATGGTTCTTTTGATCCTCGAGATAAAAAGTAGTTTTACAATAATTCTAACCCTACGTACATATATACGTATACATATATTAATGACATTGGTCGAACATAAATCAAATCTTGTGTGTATCAAGACACAAGTGATGATGTGCCCTTTTGTTTTTATACAATTTGAAGACTTATTTTTAATATTAAACTATGGGTTAATCCGCGCGATGCGGCGTGTGGCATCTAGTCTTTTTTGGGAGCGTAATTTAAACCAAACCTGCATTAAACACTAAATATATTATTATTATTATTATTATTATTTTATTATTATTATTATTATTATTATTATTATTATTATTATTATTAAACTATGTAAATATTAAGTAATAACATACTTATTTTTCTAAATAAGATAATACTTAGTATATTATTATTTAGTTATAAAGATATAAAAAGTAAATATAAATTTAAATATTAATCTAAAGTACATAAATAAGATAATACTTAATTTAGTGAATTAAATAGGCCATTGATAATCAGACACCCTGTCAGGTGATAAATAAACGCCCTTTGACTTTCTTCACGGCCCGTGAAGGGCCTTACGGGCCGTGAGGGCTTCGAAATTTAATTCTCACAACTGCATTTAATCACGGCCCGTGAAGAAACAAACGGCCCGTAAACGTCCGCACACACGGCCCGTTAACTACCTCAATAACGGCCCGTGAGATCCTTCACGGGCCGTAGTTGTCCTTCTGAGAATTTACTTTCCTCGTTTTGCGTGCACTTTTAAATTTTATAATTATGTGACGCGACGTATTATTCCTTGATTCGATTTAAGATTCTATATAAACCGTTATATATATGACTTGTTATATGGTTAGTGAGAAACGAAACAGTAAAAATGTCTTCTCGTGGAGGTAGGAGAAGACGTCAAAATGAGTCATCTTCAAACTCACGAGATATTGTGGAAAGTATTCCCGATCCAATAGATAACCATAATTGGCAGAACGGGAGGAACTGGTCTCAGAATATTATTCATTTTATACGTAACGGTGACTCCCAAACATGTAGAGTGTATTACATGGGTCATTCCGATATTCCGTTACAATTTTGGCGTGAATTACTCGGAAACGTGTCTTTAGGTACAGAGGTATGATTTAAAGTTTTTTTATATATTTTATTTTATTTTAAAATTCTAACAATTAAAAAGTTGTTGTTTTATAGCATGTTCGGGCATGGACAAATAGACTCACAATATGGAGATACGAAGAAATACGTAGAACCGAAGAGTTGCCGGGTAGTGATCGTTGGACGATTCTCCCATTTGAGTGGTTTAACTTAATATACTCGGGGTCCGTTAATGGTAACGAATTTGGAGACGGGAGTGACTGTCTATATCCCGCGTTATGGGAAGTTGATACGGTAATACTGTTTTCATGTTTTACAATAAAAATCATAAATTTATAACCGTGAATTAAATTGTTTTGTAGGTTTACGTACCAATGACTGATGACGAAGAAAATTGGTATCTTTTTAAGATTTCTATGGACTCACTACAAGTTCGTATATATTCTCCATACGAATGCCGACCAAATACGTGTGATGATTCATGGTGCATTCATCGTAATGCGCGAACGATTTTCGTACAATTCGAATCGTACTTTTTACATTTTCTGTCACGTATACAATATTGGCAGCACTCCGGACAAGTAGAAATCGAAAAACTGGTGGTATCGGGTGAAACCGTTTGGCCCCCTAACGTCGGTCATATTGGTCGAGATTCGGGAGTTGTAATTTGTATGTTATTGCGTAGGTTGGTTCAAAATAGATCTTTAGAGTGGCAAGAGGTTAGCTTACAGGATGCTTGCTTTAGATTCCGAAGATTTATGGCAGACGAACTGTATTCTAGACGTGTAATGTAGAACAGTAATGAAATATTTTATTAAAACATAAACGTTTATTAGTACACTTTTTCAAAAACGATAAACCGTTATTATCACACAAAAATAAAACACATAATTTTTAATCTTCTTGATCTTTAAAAAAGATCCAAGCCGCAAAATGGTTGAAGGAAATTCCAAATTTCTCCCGATATCTTTCTTGAGTTCTTGTCATAATATTCGTATCATTCCATAACATATTTCGATTGTTGTAAACGTCTTTGTAGAGCTGGTGAAATGTCGTGACCTTCCTTCTCAAGTCAGACCACTTGTTGCTAAGTTCACGAGTGGTGCGATATTCTTCACGTTCGAGAATTTGATGAAAACGAGTTGAAACCCGGTTCCAAAATATTGAATTTGGCGGGATAGTACCTGAATTTTCGATACAAGATCTTACTAAAGTCACCTCCTCTTCATCCGTCCACGGATTTTGATCACTTGTAGCACTCATGTTTTGGGTATTGAGTAAATTTGTGTGAATTGTTTGTGTCAAGCGGCTGAATTTATAGACTTTAAAAAGTTTTGTATGGCCCGTGAGAGGCTTTACGGGCCGTGAGGGTGTCACCATACAGCCGTGTAGTGTCAACGGTCGGGTTTTAAAAAGTACAAAGCATCACGGCCCGTGAAAGAGGTAACGGGCCGTGTGGAAAATATGTAACGGGCCGTGAGGTCCGTCACGACCGTAAGGCCCGATAATATATAGGACCTCACGGCCCATTTGTTCATTTACGCCCCCAAAACACACATACGATTTACTCCCGTCACGACCTCCGTATTTTCATCATTTTCATACCGCCGACTCCATACTACGGTACGTATTCAAATTCGTATTTTATTTTTGTGTATTTTTCGTTTAAATATATTAAAATTGTATTTTAAAAAATCTGAAAACTGAAATTTTTTGGGGGTTACGGGCCGTGAAGGGTAGTCACGGGCCGTAACCTTTTGAATTTTCAAAGGGTTACGGGCCGTGACCTTCCTTTACGGGCCGTAACCCTTTGAAACTTCAGTGGGTTACGGGCCGTGAGAGCGCTTCACGGGCCGTAACCCTTTTTTTTCTGCTGAATTTATTATTTTTTTTTTGTAGATTATGCCGCCCCGCAAACGTACACGTCCGGAGACTGAGCCCGAGGGTCAGGGTGACTTTCTGGACCCACACCCTGATCTTCGTTTTCCGAGGGAGACCCAGCCACGGCAAAAGCTATGTAAGCTGATTGGACGTCCCCTGAAGGGGACACACACCATCGACTGGGACGTGCTGGAGGAGGTCGGAGACATAGCACGTGCCCAGGATATCATCGGGCTGGACGGAGAGACGCCGTGGAGGCGGATGTTTGATTTGGGATCGAGGAGGGGCTACCGGGAGCTGACGTTGCAGTTTTTGTGTGTTTCAGTTCACTCCCGCCTTTGAGGATCAGGACCCCCGCCAGCACATAGCGGTTCGATTTATGCTGGGGACCGGTAGGTACGAGTTCACCCTCGCCCAGTGGGCGGTGACTCTTGGGTTTTACACCCACGAGGAGACGGAGGATCTTTGTTTTTATTCTGACGAGGTCCAGTCGGAGCCGGCTCCTTTGGTCGGATGGTGGCCGACCATTTCCGACCAGCCGTGGGAGGGCGCCATTAGGGCGACCTCTATTAGGGATCCTTTGCACCGGTATCTACACCGGTGCATTGCCGCACCATTGCCGGCAGAGACCAGAGCATGGAGCAGGTGTCGCTCCTTGACTTATTTTTTTTGAGGGCCTTGCTTTCACCCAGACGGGTGAATCTAGCTCACTGCATGGCCGCCTATTTTTTGAGCGTCATTCAGGGCAAGGTAAAAAATATTTCTACTAATTGTTAACAAATAAGTATTATCTATTATGCGATTCATAATTATGCCTATTGTTTGATTGTTTTGCAGATGGATAGCCCGATTGTTTGCGGCTCGTACATCACCGTCATTGCCTCGCGCTTAGGGTTGTTTACGGACGCCCTAATTGCGAGGCAGACTACGGACACGCCGCCTCGGATTTTGGGTCGACAGACCGTCATGGCCATGGGGATTGCCGCCAAATTTGGCGACGACCTCCGATGGTCCACTGATGGTGGTCGGACCGTCTGGCAGCCGGTGCCGGACGTTGGTGAGGAGGAGGAGGAGCAGCCGGCGCCGCAGCAGCAGCCGCAGCCCCAGCCACACGCCGGACCACCCGTCCCACCGCCACCGCCTGTTCCCAGGACCATCATTCGTCAGATTCCGCCGACGGGGGAGTTTATGACGGAGTCACTACATTTGCAGCGCCAGGACCACGCCTTGCTAGTATGGATGGCGGATGCGTACGTCATTTTTGCTGCTAGCGCGGGTATCGACCTCCCCCCTCGGCCGGAGTTGCCTCCGTTTGTCAGACGACCTGCGGGTGATGACGAGGAGGCTGCTGGGGGTGGTGATGCGGAGGATGCTGGTGCTGGTGTTGGTGATGCTGGTGGTGGTCATGACGCATAGATAGTAGGATTTTATTATTTTATTTACCTTTCATGTAAAAAAATTGAAAAATTATGTTTATATATTATGAGTTATTTTGGATGACGTTTAAATGTTTAATTATATGTTTACAATTGGTTGTGCTTGTGGAGGAAGTGGTTTGTACGAATTATATTAAATCAACCTTTTGGATAATAAAATCAGTACTTGAACCTACTCGTCCCACAGAAAGAAATATATAATCCTTCAGAAAATCCGACGCCAGGCTCTGCAATTATATAAATATACTTGAATCTCAGTCGGAAAAGTTGCACTGAAAACATACTTGAATCTCAACAAATATTATGCATCTCATATCATTAACATCCTGCTAACCAAATGCCCAGGTGATATAAACAAAATTCAAAGGTTGAAGAAAAATTCGATAATCTTCTTATTGCATTTTTCTTTAGAAAACGAAAGAATTGATTACATGTTTACAATTCAACAACAATAAAGAATTGAATAAATAATAGATTACATGTTTACAATTCAACAACAATAAAGAATTGAATAAATAAAGAATTGAAAGAATTGATAAATGTGTAAACTATACTAAATCTACATGTTCAACCGGGTCTACGGGCCTTAGTTCAAGATATTTTTGAATTCGACTTCCGTATATAGCCTCCCAATCATTGGCGTTTTCTGTTTTGTACAAATGCCAATATTTGCTCGGAACAGGCATTGGATAGTCACCTACTAATCGAATTCTAATGAAATGGTAATCTTGAACATAAGCAATTGAAATTATATGATGTTCACTGATATCACGAGGAGATAACCAGAACGGGAAAAAAGTAGCGGAGTTGCCGATCGATATAAAAATTATAACCACTCGAAACCTGTTAGCAATAAGGATTGTAGCAGGTGGCACTGTCATCCAATTTTTGTGTGGAGCCGCACCTAACCCGTTCCAGTTTAATGATTCCCTTATTTCGTTTATATCAGGAAACATCGCAGCGTACCTATGTCTGTTTTCATCCAACTCAGATATAAGTTCCGTACGTATAAGACGCCAGTGATTTTCACCATATCCCAGTGCGAGTGCTATAGCACGAAAACCACAATTGCCGTCCGCTAAAACATCATCCGCACCTGAAATATACGGGAAAAAGAATGATGGAATCCAGCGGTTAAACCGGAAAAAATTGTTTTTATCTTCGTCGCCCGGGATATATGAAAACTTGGAACTCTGTTGAGATAATCCATCTTTGGCTCTTGATTTTGAAGACATGGATTGACTGTGCTGCAAAGGCCCTTGTTTTGACTTCACCACCGAACTTGAATATGTTGGCGGACCTTCAAAATTTTCTCTCGGTTCAACATATGAACTATGTCTGGGGGCGTCTAATATTGTTTCTTTTTGCTTATCTTTTTTTGGACGACCCCGTGTATTTGTTTGGACTTTAGGAGGTTTTTTATCCGTTTTTGAAGGAGTAACGAAAGATTTGAAAATATTAATCAAAGATCTTTTCACGTTTTCGGGTTGGACAAGTAAATGTTTTGTCACCATCTCCATCTCTTTATGTACATCTACTTGAACCTCCCGTACAATATACGCGGGTGAAAAATCTAGCTTCCTCCAAAAAACATCAATGGCATCGAGCGGGATACATTGACCTATAAAATAATATATTAAATAAAATATAATAAAAGTTTTCATGAAAAAATAAAAAACGTAAAAGAACATTCACCTGTTTGAAAGTAATTGTTTAATTTACAAGCACACGAAAGACCAAAGCTGGTAAAAAGATGGCAGCCACATGATTCTTTGGATATAATTAGATGATTTATCCTGTTAATCTCACCGACTAACATATCCAAAGCCGCAATAGAAACGTTACCTCGCAGCAATTTAAGCACTTCATGATTATGCTGCACCATAAGCATGATTTTGCTTTTGGTAAAACTTTCTTTTATAGCAATTTCCTGGGTAGCTAAGATATTATTAATGAAAGGAATAAATCTATCCAGGGTGCTATTGGTTGCTTTCAGGTAACTTTTCAACAACGAATGTTGGCTCTTAACTCGGTTCGTTGTGTGCTGACCGAAGTTATAACTTCTATTTATCCACGCCGACACAAATCTCTCTTTTTAGGGGTCCAACCAGTTGTTTTTTAGGTACATCAGCACTCCTATTAAAAATGCACTTATTTTTATGTAAATATACATATATTTTTAAGAATAACACTAGAAAACTTACTTGAATGGTTGGACACCAATCTGCGATAAAGCCGGTCGTAATTATAAGCGTATATGTCCTCCGTTTCAGAGTTAATAAGTACCGACCACACATGCTGAAAAGCACCCCACTCTTCATTTGAAAAACTCGCCTTACAATGTTTAGCAATATTTTCCGAAATATGCCATCTGCAAAGTAATCGAACAACACTCGGAAAAACTTCTTCTGACGCATTCATCAGAGCGAGGTCTCGGTCGGTTAGTATAACACGGGGCTCCATACACTTATCTTCCAGCGTTGCTTTTAGTTGCTCTAACACCCATCTGAAGTTGGCTTCACGCTCATAATCAATGAATGCGTGAGCAACAGAAAAAGATTTCAGGATGGATGTCACACCAACCATTTGAACAAAAGGCATTTTATACAAGTTAGTTTTGTATGTTGTGTCAATCATCAGCACGTGTGGGTAAGCACGCCATAATGTGTGAGATGTGGGATGTATAAAAAAAACCCCGTCGACGGTATTTGTCGGTTCCTCAATGTGAGGGGTGTAAATATATTGATGTTGTTGTAGTATAGAAAAAAAACCTGCATTGGGGTTTCACCAATTCTGGTGGACTTTTTTATTTTTGCCCGAGCATTATATACGGTTCATAACCCAGACACGTTATTGGGATTTTATTCCCTCAACGTGCCTAGAATGTTTCGAGGGTCAATATTTTGCTCGGTCAGATTCCTTACAGTAGAAAGCTCATTTTCGGTGAGCCTCATTGCGTATGCATGTCCTTCCAGGTGTTCAGCAGGTTCATGGTTATGAGTATCATCCACAACAACTATAATCCACCCATCTCTCTGCATCTGGTACTTACCCGCAATTCAAATTGACAGTTTGTTTTTTTCGTGCCACTTTTTCTTAGAGTGGATGCTCCCTTATATACACCACCCCGATCGCATTTCAACCAAATTTTAACCACCAAACCATTCGAATTTCTTTTTGAACGTTTGGTGACAATAACGAACCCATTATCTCGCCCCACTTTAGTTGCCCAATCAACTAATTCTTCACGAGATGAGAAAACCTAATCAATTTAATATTTTTAGTTAGTTATTACTAAATGATAGTAAAATGAAAGTAAAATTAAATATGATATATCTTATAACCTGATTCGTGTCGTATAAACCCTTTTTACCGGAACCAGAACCGTCATTATCCCCGCTGCTATCGCCACCGTTATCACCCCCGTCATCGCCGCCGTCATTCCCGCCGTAATTGGACGCGAACTGTCCTGGATAGTTTGAAGCAGCCTCTTCGTAATAACCGTAACCCTCCTGAGGGTAATAGTTAGATTCCGAACCGAATAAATAGTTGCTATCCCAGAAAGACATCGTAACGTTAGATATTAACGTTTATATAGTACTTGAAATGGAATATTGCGTTTATGTAGTAGTTGAAATGAAATGAATTTATATCGTTGAATTATGAAATGAATTTATAAACTAACGTTTATATAGTAGTTGAAATGGAATATTGCATCTCGTCACATAATTAACACGAATATCGAGGAATATTACGTCATATCAAATAATGTAATAAATACAAATTTACACGACTATCGAGGAATATTACGTCATATCAAATAACGTAATAAATACAAAATTACACGAAAAACGAGGAATAATATATCTCGTCAAATTATTAAAAGTGAAACTAGGACCCGTAAGTAAGTTCACGGCCCGTAAGACTATTTCCATACGGGCCGTGAAGAAATTCACGGGCCGTAAAGAAATACGACCGTGATAACATTCACGGGCCGTTACGTTTTTGAATTACGTTTCTGAATGACCGATTTGACTTGCGACAGACCATACGGCCCGTGAAGGGCCTTACGGCCCGTAAGGAGGGCGTCCAGATATCCTGGAGGACGTCTCTTTAGTAGGCCCCATTAAATAATGTAATATACATTTTATAATATATCAATTAGAACTAGTTTATTTAATGCAGACAATTTAAGAACTATTACATAAAACACTTTCATCAAGTACCGAAGAAGTTATTTTGTAATTAAGAAGTTGTATTTGTGTATTCTTAAATATTTTATATATCTATTATAATAAAAGAAGATTTTGAGTAGATACTTGGCACAATTCTAGACCTCGTATTTTTAATTTTCCCGCTTTTCTCCCCTATTAAATTATTATATCAGCTATTAATCCTAATATTTGTTTTTATATTAAAAATAGTTTTATATAAGTTAAAAAAGGTATTTTAATAAATAAAAATTATTCTAGAACATCAAAAAAATTTTAAACTATGAAGTACTTTAAATTTGGTTTTGTGAAACAATATTTTTTTATAAACTAAAATAATTAAAACTTGGAGTTATAATAAGAAAATTTTTAAAAATGACATCTTTTAAAACGGTTTGGTTTGGAACAAATATATATTTTTTATTAAAGAAAATCTATCTATTATAATAAAAGAAGGTTTTGGTTAGACACTTGCCATAATTCTAGACCTCTTAATTTTAATTTTTTCGCTTCTCTCTCTTATTAAATTATTACATCAACTATCAATCATCATATTTATTTTTTATATTAAAAATAGTTTTTATATAAGTTAAAAAAAGAATTATAATAAATAAAAATTATTCTAGAACATCAAACTTTTTTAAAACTATGAAGTACTTTAAATTTAGTTTTTTGAAAAAATATATTTTTTATAAACTAAAATAATTAAAATTCGGAGTTATAATAAGAAATTTTGTAAAAATGACGTCTTTTAAAACGGTTTGGTTTGGAACAAAATATATATTTTGTTATTAAAGAATATATATATATATATAGTCATTACTCACATATAATTTTAATTATATCTTATCTCAAAATATCATTTTATAATAAATAAATTATTATTACTAATTATTTAATATTTTAATTATTTATCACATAGGGTACTAACCTAGTATAATAATATAGATTAGTTGAATTTCGAATTGATATTTTATATTATTTGGACTTTTAAAATATTTAAAAGTGTTACAAAGACTCACGAAACGACTTTTCAGTTTACAAAGTCCAATAGAGTTTTTTTAACGACATGTTAATGTTTTAATTGTTACTGTCACCAAGTTAGTAATTATTCCTTAATACCGAGTCTTGAACCTTGTACCTTTAAGTCTTCCACCTTCCCCTTAACCACTTGACCAAAATATCATTGAGAATAGAAGAATTGGATATTTCTTAGACTTTTCTGAATTCCAAAATAATAACGAGCCACAGTTACCGGTCCAAGAAGCCATTCAGGTGCGTTTTTGAAATCATTGGATGAAAGTGATGAAGCTTCGGATATTGTTAAAATGAGGAGTAGAAGGTCAAAGTCTTCGGTTGTAGTGAGAGATTAGGTTAAAGTCATCGATTATATTGTTGATAGGGTCATGGGAAAGAAAAAGAACTTAATTGTTTGAAAATACATAAATAAAAAAATTGTATACCATAATCTGTTTTAAGGCATCATATTTTACTCAATTCGATATATTAAAATAGCATGTTGTTTTAAGAACACAACAGGTACTACAAGAATTGTTCTCAATAGCAGCGACACTATTAAGGACGACTAAGGGTTTTAGCTTAAACGTGTCAAAATTACTTAAACTTGGATGTGTTAAGTGAATCATAGTGGGTTTAGGTTATTACGAATTTTTATCGTTTAACTAGACTTAAATTATCTAAGTTTTATTTTAAACGGGTCAAAATGGGTCTAATGATATAATTTTAGGATTTTTCTAAGTGTATTAAGTGTGTTTGATTCAACATAATTAATTGACACTTAATATACTGAAAGTTGAATGTGTTACATTATAATATATAATTTGGCAAAATATAAATGTTTCTTTTGTTTTGCAAGATTAAATTTCAAGTATGTTGCAAAATGCGGATTTTATCTCACAAATTACACAATTAATTGCTTCGCAAAAGGCTCCAAATCAAGCCGAATAAGACGATTCGGACGAGGGAGATGAATAACGTATTATATAACTGGGTTAAGTTTATTTTGGAGTAGTTAAATCAAACCGTTTGAATAGCCTATTACGGTTAACCTACTATGTTTAATTAAGTTTTATGACTAGATTACTTATGTTTGTACTTACGTAAGATATTGGGAAAACTAGATTTATTTGTATGAAATTTGTATGTTATTGGAAAATCCAGATATATTTAGGAGTAAAACCGGAAATTCAAAAAATATTAAAAAAAACAGTGACATGACGCCGCTAAATAGTCAGCAAGAAAAATTTTAAACTTAAACAAATAGCGGCAAATTATTAGCGGCGACAGTAAGATTATTAGCGGTGGCATCATTAGCGGCGACCTATTTGCGGCGAATTACTAGTCACTAGCGACAAATTATAAGTGGTGACATGTCGCCGCTAAAACTATTAGCGGCGATTTTCCGACGTAATAGCGGCGACATGTGCGTCGCTAATGGTCGAAATTTTGTAGTGAGATTATATGTTAATTTTTTGCCTAATAATATTTCTTGTAATTTTATTAAGTTTTTACTTATAGTACATAAAAAACAGGGTGACTCGGTTATATAAAAAAAAGAGTAAATTACCATTTGCATACCTGAGGTTTGGTGATTTTAACCATTTGCATTCCTACAGTTTAAACATCCCCATACACCCCCTAACGTTTTATTTTTGTTCCCATTTGCATCCAAATGACTAACGACATTAAATAATTCTGTTAACTTTTTATAAAATGACAAAATTACCCTTGCTACAATTTAATGGGATCATCCACGTCATCTTCTTCTTCTTCTTTGACCACCACAAACTCCCTTTCTCTCTCTCTCTTTCTTTCTCAAACATAAACACACACACACACATTCTCTCTAAAAAGTAAAATCAAGCACATGAACATCAATACATTTAATGGAATTGAAATTTTTTAGTCAAAGTCCAGCTTTCCTGATTGCAAATAACAAGTTTATGAACAATGATTGTGAATGTCACGATTCTATAACGAAATTTAGGGTTTATTTAGGAATTTTTGATGTGTAAATGAACATGAAAGTGATGAAACCCCTTAAAATTGCAGGTCGTAACTCGTAACTAAAATTCGTTGATCTTCACCAAAATTGAGACGAATACCAATTCGATTTGAACAAAACCCTAATCATAACCTACAAATTGGGGTAAAACTAAATCGAAAACAGAAGAAATTAAGAGCTCAAAACGATGTGAATCAATCGCATCAAACAGAACTCATTTGAATCAACAATGGTGAAATTAAACCTAGAAATCCCAATGCAAATTGATCAAACAATCAAATAACATCAGTATATACTCAATTAGAAAACAATCAAATTACCTCATCACAAACGAGATCCCCCTTCTGCCATCAAAAAAGCTTTCTCGACAAATTTCAACAAATTAACCGCCATTAAAACCCTAATCCCGATCAAATTAACAAACAAATCACCCCTAAATCAATCAACAATCAGAGGGTGAACCCCAATTCCCCTTTTCACCTTATCTTGTCGAGATTTTGAACCCAACAACAACCGAAATATGTGGGATTTTTTGATCTTTTGGAGTGAAGAATTAAGTTCCGAAATTGAAGAACAATGAAGAAGATTGAAATGGGTGTTTTTCTTTTTGGGTAAGTTGGGTGACCGATTGTATCCGTCGAAGATCTCTTCGTGTTTACTGACCTCCGCTCGGAGCTCCGGCGAACTCGTTCCGACGATCACATTCTCCACCAACGCGGCTGTGTTGACTCGGACGTCAATCGACGAGTGCGACAACAAAGCAATAAAGAGATAAAGAGATAAAGTGCAGTTGATAAAGTGCAACTGCATGAGCTGAAGAAACTTGATAGAAAGAAGAGGATGAAGATGAAGGCTGCAAGCAACTCGTGAATCAACTAAGAGATAGAGAGATAAAGAGATAAAGAGATAAAGAGATAAAGAGAGAAAGAGATAAAGAGATAAAGAGAGAAAGGGTAATTTTGTCATTTCATAAAATATTAACATAATTATTTAACGTCGTTAGTCATTTGGATGCAAATGAGAACAAAAATAAAACTTTAGGGGGTGTATGCGGATTTTTAAACTATAGGAATGCAAATGGTCAAAATCACCAAACCTCAGGTAAGCAAATGATAATTTACTCTAAAAAAATAAGCTCTACTTTAGGGTTTAATGCACTCTACTATAGGGTTTTTGTCTTGTCAATAATATATGAGAAGGTGTTGAGACAAAATCATTTTGGTCGTTTGTCATTATAATTTTTTTAAACATATCGCAAAATTTATCTCGATAGGTTATTCAAGGTTTTTGTTTAATTTTTAGTTCTGACAAATGAGTGAAAATAATTTGTTACTGTTAGTCATGTCACTGTTACTATAATTTGCTACTGTTATTATTACTGTATATTATTACTGTTATTGTTACTATTATTTTTATTGTTACTGTAACTTGTAGTGAGAATTTGATTTTGAAACCAAAAAAAAATTGTAGGCCCTGTAACTATATATTTATGGGATCCCAGGGCAATTTAGATCGCATAATGAGAGACAAACATGTGTGTTGTGAAATTAAGGCTAGTTTTTCATTTTTTTTTCTACTATCTATTTTATAGATAAGCTGAAATTGCATAGATTTGTTATCAACTTAGTATTTGATGTTTTTTTCTCATCTTTCTACTCTAATAATAAAATAAGCAAGTGTGACATATGATGATATCATATTTATTCTCTTTAAATTTTTTGTTTATATTTCTAATTAGATAACTACATTAGTTATTAATAAGATTCTTTAATTTTTTTTAAAAATAAAAATAGTTTACACAACTAAAAATGATCCTTTTAATAGTGATATATCTAAAGAAACAATTTTTTATAGAATAAGACTTTTTTCCAAACATCATACTATTCCTTTTAAAATACATTTTTTTAAAAAATAGGTGTTTCTAAATAGTAAAATTTTTTATACACAAAAATAACTAAATTGAGAGTTATAATAAATTTTTTTTCTAAAAATGGTATTTTTTAAAACGGTTTATGTTGAAACAAAAAATTTTATTTAGAAAAAACTAAAGAAATTTAAAAATAAATGTTTAAAAACCCGATATCATTATTTTATTATTTCTAGTCTTCACTCATACGTAATTTTATCATATTTTAACTTGAAATATCATTTTATAATTAAGAAATTTTTATAAAACTTAATATTTTTATTTATTTAAACTGTGTAATATACGGGTTTACTAAAATTAGTAAAATATATACAAAAACTTGCAAGGCTTAATGTTAGGTTTTTTAAAAGATGTTAAATCAATATAAAAAGTATTAATCAGTTAATAAAAGAGGTACACTTTTCAAGTTGTCTTGAGTATCAAGTGGTCTAATCTCACATTTTCATCACTCAATTTTTAGTATATCTCATTTTGCCTTTTTAACCCAAGAATTCACAATTGAACGCTTGCACTTCATTTTGGGGTAAGTTTGCAAGATATTAATTAATATTTTAAAAGTTTTCCAATTAAGTAACTTAAGTTTAAAAAGTGTTTCAACTTTTATGTTTTATTTGAATTACAAGTTTTAATATGTTTTTTAGCATGTGTTTTCTTTTTGTGTCAATTAAAAAAATATTGATTTTCTTTGTGATGTTGATGTGAAACGGTGACGTAAATTTTATGTAATTTTTTTACTTTTTAATAACTAACATTGTCTTAATTTTTAATAGTATATCATATTTTAAAATAAAATTCTAACCCCAATGTGTTCTCCTCTATTACTTTTTTAACATAAGAAATTAAATTTGATGATAATTTGATTTGATGATTTAGTGGTCCAATTTGAAAATATATGTATGAATGATCAAATTAGAATATTTTTAAAACTTAGTTACTATTTTATGACATATCTTTTTAATTTATTCTATGTAATTTCATAATTGAGTTCAAAGTTGGCAACCCTTATTACTATATATTGTGAATTCAACAAGATGACCACTTGCATTTTATTTTATGTTATGAGTTTGCCATTATTATCAAAGTTGTTCCAACATTATTAACATATACTAGTAATTTCACATCATATCCTTGCACATATTACATGTCGTCGTATAATTTTGTCTTAAATATTGTTATGTACTCTAGACCTTTGTTCATTTTAAGTTATTATGATTTTGTGATTTTATAGAAGAAAAACTGTTTGCAAGATAAGAAGTTTAGATTTTGCATGGATTCCGGCGGTCATGACCAACGGATTGAAAATCTTTGAACAACTCGTTTTTTAGGGAGATCGAGTTACATATATCCTTTTTTCCACCTTTGAAATTACATATTTATTCAAATACAAGTTTTCAATACATATATACAATGTTATTAAAACATGATTTGAAGAAATATGTGATTTTACAAGTTTAGAGTATGATGTATACAATTGCCCTCATCTTTTATTGGTTTCGGTTATTAAATTTGAAAATTATATATGATATAACTTAGCTAAAACCAGCTACCGCTCCAGCTATAGTGGCGTGCATCGTAAAGATCATTATCTTTTGAGTAGAAGACCAACGTTTGATTCCTAAATCCTAACATAAGGTATTTAAAATTTAATATATTTTAAGAGTAGGATTCCATTAACATTGATCATAAGTTTTTTTTTACTAGAATCGATTACTATATATATAACCAATTGCAACATAAAATTTAATGGTAAATCATGTAATTTACCTTCAAATGTTTAAGCTATATAATAAAATGAATATTGAGGGATTGCAGATGGAAACAGGTCAAGCATGCGCAATGAGATGAAGCTTCAAGTATTTGCTATAAGGTAAAAGTCTTCGGTTATAGTTTGTATTAAGTCAAAGTCATCGATAATGTTGTTGATATAGTCAAAGTCATCGATGATCTTTGATATAAAATTGCTTTCTGAAATGTCGTGCTCACTTCATGGACTTTTTTTTTCTTCTAATTTTCTACATCGACGCAGGAAGTCATCCTAATAATGCGAATGTAAAATAAATGGATTTGTCGTAGAAGTCTTCTTAGAGTTTTGGTTTTCAATGAGTTTCAGTCCTTATATCCTTCGTATATATATTAGAACTAGGTTAGAGCCCGTGTGATACACGAGTGATTTAAACAACCAGACTTTCATTAAACATTGATTACATAATAAAAATTATAAAAAATTCAAAGTATGAAAATAGAATTAAAATAACATTCATACTCTCAAAACTTTCTCATGGATGTCTAAACACCTGTTTGTATACAACGTTTTGTGTCTCGCTAGTAATGTTATCAATTTGATCTAAAATGAGTAATTTTACACCGTCTGTAATCTTCACATTTGACAAAGTCATATGTAACTGTCCATGAGTGAAAACTGATTCTTTTAAATATAACCCAACTTTTAACAATAATTATCCCTGACTCTTGTTAATCGTTATTACAAAATAAACAGTTAGTTGAAACTGTCTTCTTTTGAATTTTAAATTGGATTATTTATTGGATGACACGAGATTAATTCTTGCAATAAATGTTTGGAATCCAATATTATTCCATATATTATCTCAACTTTAATAACCCGTTTCCCAAATAGAAATTTGTAGGCGAGTACCATTGCAAAGACATTTTGTTGGTCGATGCTACATAGAAGCATAACGGGAACTCCAAATTTCAATACTAACTTGTGATTTGGTAATCCGGATATTTTAAGGTCATTTAGAAAATAAGGAGAGTGCAAATTTTCTTGTAACCCGGGATATTAAAATGTTCCATTTGACGTATGTTATCCGAAGTAGATACTTTATTTCATCACAAGGGAAAAGTGAAAGCAGATGATCGTTAATTTCATAAACGACCTCATTTTCTGGTGCAAAAATTGCTCTCTCACGAAAGTACTATTTATCTTTGTAGTTCTCTAACATGAATGTGTAACCAAATTGAATCATACTTACTAAAAGATCAATCGATTCGTTGACGAGGAGTTCCTGAGGTATAGTAATAGTTGCATCACAATCGTAATAACTACCAACATTACCCTCTCCTCTATCAAGAAGCCATGTAGCAATTTGTTCAATTTCTTTAATGTCAACACCTTGTCCCTTAGCTTTTAGTCGTACATTTTTTTGTTAAAGTAACTTGCATTTATTCAAAATATATGATGAACTTAATGATGTATTAACAATTTCTTGACGATTACCATTTGAAACCACATGTAAAATTTGTTGAAAAACGTCACAAAAAACAATACTTTACCACCAAATGGCATGTCTAAAGGTATGGAAATATTTATAGTTAATACATCATTCATTGTCCTATCCAGTGCGTCAAATGCGTGCTTATGAGTCATGGGTGTTTCATCCAAATAATCAATTTTGTTTGCTTTAATAAATGAGCAACTTTATTGTTCGGTTTTATGTAACAAACAGAATTTTTGTTTACATTTAATGGAATATGAAACGTGAGTGTGGAGTACGACCTCCGATAAACAACAAAGATCCTATTCCACTGAATGTTACATTTAATACAATCTCACCTTTAGACCTTATTATTGCGGTCAATGTCTTCCATAGAAAGGTTTTACCAGTTTCGTCATATCCATAAATGAAAAGAACTCCTTTATTAAGTTAACAGCGGTCATGATTTCACTAAAAACTAAGTGTTGTTCATCCGTTAAAGAATTTCAACGATTTTCAAATTTAGATATCTCGTTTGCTACATCATACAATAACTCCTTGCTAATTAAACGATTATTTGAAGAAGACAAACAATCATTGTCTGGGTAAGGCATACTTGTAAATGACTTAGTGTCGAACTATTCCGTAATAAATACTTTTCAATCTCATACAACGTTAAATTTTTTTGATTGTTTGTTAGAGACAAAGCTGGAATTTATACATAGAAATTATGAGTAATTAGGTTCATATTCAATAAATTTAAGAAATTGTAAAAATGTGTTATGAAATAAATATAAATATTATAATTAAATAAATATAAATAAAACATCCAAGATAAAAATATTATAGAGGCAACATACGGTTTACTTAGTACGTTGTTTATATCATCATTAATACCATAAATGATTTGTTGTTGGTTTGCCAAATGAAAAGGCAACCTGATAACCGATGGATAATGGTAATGTACATCAAAACCGAAAATTCTTCATGAAGCTTCACAAGCTGAAATATATCTACAATCATAGTTTTCTTTTATTTCTTCTTTACCGTTTTGTTGGCTAGGATCAGTGTTTGTATCTATAACAGCAACAGTAGCCTCCAATCTTGAACCCTATGAATAAAATGAAATAAAGAGAAATTTTTAAACATATAAATGGTGAATTGTTTTTAATACGAAAAATTAAAAGTAGAAAGAGTGAGCTTGTGGGAATAAATTTTCATCGATTATTATCATTTCAAAATAGTAAACTTTTCTTGGATCCTTGAATAGTTGTCTAGTTCAATTCCTGATAATTTGAACCTTTATGGTATACTCTTCCTGTAAAACACTTAGTTCGTTAAACAATGTGATTCTCCCGGATGTTATTATACTGCAAAATTTTGAAAAAGTGAGAAATAATTATAAAGTTAACAATTATGAAATAAACATAGTTTTGTATTTGATAAAATTTAAAAACATCATACCTTGTTTGATAATTGGGAATGTAAGTCGAATGTAAAATTTGTAAAGAATGTAGTATTAATTTATAGTGTTTGTGAAATACACAATTATGGAATGTGCATCCCATATGATACGTAATTGTACACTTATTGATAAAAACAAAAGAAAACAATTTGAATTAATTGAATCTAATAATTGATAAATATATTATAATTGGATCAATTAATAATGTATTCGAGTAATATTACATACTATATAGTCCTTAAATATATGATACTTTAATAATTTGATAAATATATTATAATTAGATTAATTAATTTTTAAATTTGAAAACCAATTTTGGTGAGTCAAAAATTTAGTAAAATAAAAATCTACTAAATTAAAGGAGCTTTAATTAGAAAGCATTGTAATTTCCAGAAAAATATATAAATAGTAGTGATTGCAAGTTGATAAAAATAAGTTTAAATGTAATTTAATGTGTGATAGATAACTTATCAGACTAATGTTAGATACTATATAGTCCTTAAATATTTTATACTTTGATAATTTGATAAATATATTATAATTGAATCAATTAATTATACAGTAACAAATCGAAATTGGTGAATAAAAAATTTCATAAAATAAAAATCCACTAAATTAAAGGAGTTTATTTTAGAAAGCAATACAGAAACATAGGAAAATTTATAGATTCTTAACACATAATATAAAAGGTTAAATGGAATTTGAGGAATAATGCCGTAGAAGTTGAATATGGTTAATTGGAATTTTTATGACATAATATAAAAGGTTAAATGGAAGCCATAAATTGTAATTTAAATCAGTAAGTAAGTATGGTAATATATTTAAATTAAATGTCTAGTATGGTAAGCATTTAATATATTTAAAAAAAACTAAAAATAAAGATGGTGTAAGAGTATGCCACGTGTCAAATTGATGGTTTAAAAAATGACATGTGGCTCCAAAAACCTTGTTTTATTAGAGTCTATAGATTAGTTCAGGCAAGTAATTGTGTGGAACCGAGAATAGTTTAAGAGTTTGATAATATCAGTGTTTTTAAAACAGGACCACACTGGTCGGCCAGGTCGGAAATAGTTGTAAGACCAGTCCGGTGAAGTTTATTTTGACTGTTTTTATCGGAATCGAGTGAGCTGGATCGGTTGATAAGACAGGAGTCTAATTTATTTTATTTTTCCCTCTAAAACACAATTTCTTGATAAATTTAATATTTCTTGGTAAACATATTTAAGTTATCTAAATTCAATGTTTTATTAAACTTTAAATCCACCTCAAAAAACACACTATTTTTCATATTTTTTATATTAGGTATATATAAATAATATTAAATTTTATAATATTTATGACTTTATCCGTTCAATACACCTATCTGACCATTGGACAGAAAAAACGTTCGGTTTTGTATTTGCATGTGTAATTTTGAAAACACTAAATAATAATCAAGCTTGACTCGTTAGAATTTCGAAAGATCAAGCTCAACCAATTTCAAAGTCGAGCTTTTCTCGTAACATATTATTTCGTCACTGTCATATCTCTCGTTTGTGGTTGAGTTGTCGTTTTGCCCCTTGTTGTCACTACGCATGTAGATGTGTCATCTACGTTATGGTTGTTTGTGAGCTTTATTGAACAATTAATTATGAAACCCTACGTAACTGAAAATATTTAACTCAGATTAGATAAATTAACTTTTCATGTTCTTTTACGAACACAAACTTTTCATGTTCTTTTTCGAACACAGCAAATCATGTGTTGGATGAGGACGTTCTTTTATATATTATGTTCATTACATTCATTTTAGCTGATTTATTATTTACCAACAAATGTTATCTTTTTTTATAAAGAATGTTCGATGTATTTTTGGCTGTGAAAAATAATTGCTTCTATCGCAATAACTGTTCTCTGCGAAATGTTATAATATCTACACAACTTTTACTATATGATATTTCAGTCACTATTCTAGAATTTCAACATTATGACCATTGACCACTTGCATATTATTCAATGTAATAAACATCATTGACGGTCAACGTTCTGCTAGCATTATTAATCTGTGTATATTGTAAAGTCAACAAGATGACCATTTGCCTTTGTATTATGGGGCCTACTAAAGAGACGCCCTCCAGGATATCTGGACGCCCTCTTTACGGCCCGTAAGGCCCTTCACGGGCCGTATGGTCTGTCGCAAGTCAAATCGGTCATTCAGAAACGTAATTCAAAAACGTAACGGCCCGTGAATACGATCACGGTCGTGTTTATTTACGGCCCGTGAATTTTTTCACGGCCCGTATGGAATTCGTCTTACGGGCCGTGAACTTACTTACGGGTCCTAGTTTCACTTTTAATAATTTGACGAGATATATTATTCCTCGTTTTTCGTGTAATTTTGTATTTATTACGTTATTTGATATGACGTAATATTCCTCGATAGTCGTGTAAATTTGTATTTATTACATTATTTGATATGACGTAATATTCCTCGATATTCGTGTTAATTATGTGACGAGATGCAATATTCCATTTCAACTACTATATAAACGTTAGTTTATAAATTCATTTCATAATTCAACGATATAAATTCATTTCATTTCAACTACTACATAAACGCAATATTCCATTTCAAGTACTATATAAACGTTAATATCTAACGTTACGATGTCTTTCTGGGATAGCAACTATTTATTTGGTTCGGAATATAACTATTACCCTCAGGAGGGTTACGGTTATTACGAAGAGGCTGCTTCAAACTATCCAGGACAGTTCGCGTCAAATTACGGCGGGAATGACGGCGGCGATGACGGGGGTGATAACGGTGGCGATAGCAGCGGGGATAATGACGGTTCTGGTTCCGGTAAAAAGGGTTTATACGACACGAATCAGGTTATAAGATATATCATATTTAATTTTACTTTCATTTTACTATCATTTAGTAATAACTAACTAAAAATATTAAATTGATTAGGTTTTCTCATCTCGTGAAGAATTAGTTGATTGGACAACTAAAGTGGGGCGAGATAATGGGTTCGTTATTGTCACCAAACGTTCAAAAAGAAATTCGAATGGTTTGGTGGTTAAAATTTGGTTGAAATGCGATCGGGGTGGTGTATATAAGGGAGCATCCACTCTAAGAAAAAGTGGCACGAAAAAAACAAACTGTCAATTTGAATTGCAGGGTAAGTACCAGATGCAGAGAGATGGGTGGATTATAGTTGTTGTGGATGATACTCATAACCATGAACCTGCTGAACACCTGGAAGGACATGCATACGCAATGAGGCTCACCGAAAATGAGCTTTCTACTGTAAGGAATCTGACCGAGCAAAATATTGACCCTCGAAACATTCTAGGCACGTTGAGGGAACAAAATCCCAATAACGTGTCTGGGTTACGAACCGTATATAATGCTCGGGTAAAAATAAAAAAGTCCACCAGAATTGGTGAAACCCCAATGCAGGTTTTTTTTTCTATACTACAACAACATCAATATATTTACACCCCTCACATTGAGGAACCGACAAATACCGTCGACGGGGTTTTTTTTATACATCCCACATCTCACACATTATGGCGTGCTTACCCACACGTGCTGATGATTGACACAACATACAAAACTAACTTGTATAAAATGCCTTTTGTTCAAATGGTTGGTGTGACATCCACCCTGAAATCTTTTTCTGTTGCTCACGCATTCATTGATTATGAGCGTGAAGCCAACTTCAGATGGGTGTTAGAGCAACTAAAAGCAACGCTAGAAGATAAGTGTATGGAGCCCCGTGTTATACTAACCGACCGAGACCTCGCTCTGATGAATTCGTCAGAAGAAGTTTTTTCGAGTGCTGTTCGATTACTTTGCAGATGGCATATTTCGGAAAATATTGCTAAACATTGTAAGGCGAGTTTTTCAAATGAAGAGTGGGGTGCTTTTCAGCATGTGTGGTCGGTACTTATTAACTCTGAAACGGAGGACATATACGCTTATAATTACGACCGGCTTTATCGCAGATTGGTGTCCAACCATTCAAGTAAGTTTTCTAGTGTTATTCTTAAAAATATATGTATATATATAAAAATAAGTGCATTTTTTTAATAGGAGTGCTGATGTACCTAAAAAATAACTGGTTGGACCCCTACAAAGAGAGATTTGTGTCGGCGTGGATAAATAGAAGTTATAACTTCGATCAGCACACAACGAACCGAGTTGAGAGCCAACATTCGTTGTTGAAAAGTTACCTGAAAGCAACCAATAGCACCCTGGATAGATTTATTCCTTTCATTAATAATATCTTAGCTACCCAGGAAATTGCTATAAAAGAAAGTTTTACCAAAAGCAAAATCATGCTTATGGTGCAGCATAATCATGAAGTGCTTAAATTGCTGCGAGGTAACGTTTCTATTGCGGTTTTGGATATGTTAGTCGGTGAGATTAACAGGATACATCATCTAATTATATCCAAAGAATCATGTGGCTGCCTTCTTTTTACCAGCTTTGGTCTTCCGTGTGCTTGTAAATTAAACAATTACTTTCAAACAGGTGAATGTTCTTTTACGTTTTTTAATTTTTCATGAAAACTTTTATTATATTTTATTTAATATATTATTTTATAGGTCAATGTATCCCGCTCGATGCCATTGATGTTTTTTGGAGGAAGCTAGATTTTTCACCCGCGTATATTGTACGGGAGGTTCAAGTAGATGTACATAAAGAGATGGAGATGGTGACAAAACATTTACTTGTCCAATCCGAAAGCGTGAAAAGATCTTTGATTAATATTTTCAAATCTTTCGTTACTCCTTCAAAAACGGATAAAAAACCTCCTAAAGTCCAAACAAATACACGGGGTCGTCCAAAAAAAGATAAGCAAAAAGAAACAATATTAGACGCCCCCAGACATAGTTCATATGTTCAACCGAGAGAAAATTTTGAAGGTCCGCCAACATATTCAAGTTCGGTGGTGAAGTCAAAACAAGGGCCTTTGCAGCGCAGTCAATCCATGTCTTCAAAATCAAGAGCCAAAGATGGATTATCTCAACAGAGTTCCAAGTTTTCATATATCCCGGGCGACGAAGATAAAAACAATTTTTTCCGGTTTAACCGCTGGATTCCATCATTCTTTTTCCCGTATATTTCAGGTGCGGATGATGTTTTAGCGGACGGCAATTGTGGTTTTCGTGCTATAGCACTCGCACTGGGATATGGTGAAAATCACTGGCGTTTTATACGTACGGAACTTATATCTGAGTTGGATGAAAACAGACATAGGTACGCTGCGATGTTTCCTGATATAAACGAAATAAGGGAATCATTAAACTGGAACGGGTTAGGTGCGGCTCCACACAAAAATTGGATGACAGTGCCACCTGCTACAATCCTTATTGCTAACAGGTTTCGAGTGGTTATAATTTTTATATCGATCGGCAACTCCGCTACTTTTTTCCCGTTCTGGTTATCTCCTCGTGATATCAGTGAACATCATATAATTTCAATTGCTTATGTTCAAGATTGCCATTTTATTAGAATTCGATTAGTGGGTGACTATCCAATGCCTGTTCCGAGCAAATATTGGCATTTGTACAAAACAGAAAACGCCAATGATTGGGAGGCTATATACGGAAGTCGAATTCAAAAATATCTTGAACTAAGGCCCGTAGACCCGGTTGAACATGTAGATTTAGTATAGTTTACACATTTATCAATTCTTTCAATTCTTTATTTATTCAATTCTTTATTGTTGTTGAATTGTAAACATGTAATCTATTCTTTCGTTTTCCAAAGAAAAATGCAATAAGAAGATTATCGAATTTTTCTTCAACCTTTGAATTTTGTTAATGATATGAGATGCATAATATATGTTGAGATTCAAGTATGTTTTTCAGTGCAACTTTTCCGACTGAGATTCAAGTATGTTTATATAATTGCAGAGCCTGGCGTCGGATTTTCTGAAGGATTATATATTTCTTTATGTGGGACGAGTAGGTTCAAGTACTGATTTTATTCTCCAAAAGGTTGATTTAATATTATTCGTACAAACCACTTCCTCCACAAGCACAACCAATTGTAAACATATAATTAAACATTTAAACGTCATCCAAAATAACTCATAATATATAAACATAATTTTACAAATTTTTTACATGAAAGGTAAATAAAACAATAAAATCCTACTATCTATGCGTCATGACCACCACCAGCATCACCACCACCAGCATCCTCCGCATCACCACCACCAGCAGCCTCCTCGTCATCACCCGCAGGTCGTCTGACAAACGGAGGCAACTCCGGCCGAGGGGGGAGGTCGATACCCTGTCTAGCAGCAAAAATGCTGCACGCATCCGCCGTCCATAATAGCAAGGCCTGGGACTGGCGCAACAAATGTAGTGCCTCCGCCATAAACTCCCCCGTTGGCGGAATCTGCCGAATGATGGTCCTGGGAACAGGCGGTGGGACGGGTGGTCCGGCGTGTGGCTGGGGTTGCGGCTGCTGCTGCGGCGCCGGCTGCTCCTCCTCCTCACCAACGTCCGGCACCGGCTGCCAGACGGTCCGACCACCATCAGTGGACCATCGGAGGTCGTCGCCAAATTTGGCGGCAATCCCCATGGCCATGACGGTCTGTCGACCCAAAATCCGAGGCGGCGTGTCCGTAGTCTGCCTCGCAATTAGGGCGTCCGTAAACAACCCTAAGCGCGAGGCAATGACGGTAATGTACGAGCCGCAAACAATCGGGCTATCCATCTGCAAAACAATCAAACAATAGGCATAATTATGAATCGCATAATAGATAATACTTATTTGTTAACAATTAGTAGAAATATTTTTTACCTTGCCCTGAATGACGCTCAAAAAATAGGCGGCCATGCAGTGAGCTAGATTCACCCGTCTGGGTGAAAGCAAGGCCCTCAAAAAAAATAAGTCAAGGAGCGACACCTGCTCCATGCTCTGGTCTCTGCCGGCAATGGTGCCGGCAATGCACCGGTGTAGATACCGGTGCAAAGGGTCCCTAATAGAGGTCGCCCTAATGGCGCCCTCCCACGGCTGGTCGGAAATGGTCGGCCACCATCCGACCAAAGGAGCCGGCTCCGACTGGACCTCGTCAGTATAAAAACGAGGATCCTCCGTCTCCTCTTGGGTGTAAAACCCAAGAGTCACCGCCCACTGGGCGAGGGTGAACTCGTACCTACCGGTGGTCCCCAGCCTAAATCGAACCGCTATGTGCTGGCGGGGGTCCTGATCCTCAAAGGCAGGAGTGAACTGAAACGTACACAAAAACTGCAACGTCAGCTCCCGGTAGCCCCTCCTCGATCCCAAATCAAACATCCGCCTCCACGGCGTCTCTCCGTCCAGCCCGATGATATCCTGGGCACGTGCTATGTCTCCGACCTCCTCCAGCACGTCCCAGTCGATGGTGCGTGTCCCCTTCAGGGGACGTCCAATCAGCTTCCACAGCTTTTGCCGTGGCTGGGTCTCCCTCGGAAAACGAAGATCAGGGTGTGGGTCCAGAAAGTCACCCTGACCCTCGGGCTCAGTCTCCGGACGTGTACGTTTGCGGGGCGGCATAATCTGCAAAAAAAAAAAATAATAAATTCACCAGAAAAAAAAAAAAAAAGGATTACGGCCCGTAAAGAACCATCACGGCCCGTAACCCACTTAAGTTTCAAAGGATTACGGGCCGTAAAGGACGGTCACGACCCGTAACCCTCTGAAAATTCAAAAGGATACGGCCCGTGACCAACCTTCACGGCCCGTAACCCCCAAACGTTTCAATTTTCCAGATTTTTTAAATATAATTTTAATATATTTAAACGAAAAATACACAAAAATAAAATACGGATTTGAATACGTACCGTAGTAGGGAGTCGGATGTATGAAAATGATGAAAATACGGAGGTCGTGACGTGAGTAAATCGTATGTGTGTTTTGGGGGCGTAAATGAGCAAATGGGCCGTGAGGTCCTATATATTATCGGGCCTCACGGTCGTGACGGACCTCACGGCCCGTTACATGATATCCACACGGCTCGTTATCTCTTTCACGGGCCGTGATGCTTTGTACTTTTTAAAACACGGCCGTTGACACTACACGGCCGTATGGTGACACACTCACGGCCCGTAAAGCCTCTCACGGGCCGTACAAAACTTTTTCAAGTCTATAAATTCAGCCGCTTGACACAAACAATTCACACAAATTTACTCAATACCCAAAACATGAGTGCTACAAGTGATCAAAATCCGTGGACGGATGAAGAGGAGGTGACTTTAGTAAGATCTTGTATCGAAAATTCAGGTACTATCCCGCCAAATTCAATATTTTGGAACCGGGTTTCAACTCGTTTTCATCAAATTCTCGAACGTGAAGAATATCGCACCACTCGTGAACTTAGCAACAAGTGGTCTGACTTGAGAAGGAAGGTCACGACATTTCACCAGCTCTACAAAGACGTTTACAACAATCGAAATATGTTATGGAATGATACGGATATTATGACAAGAACTCAAGAAAGATATCGGGAGAAATTTGGAATTTCCTTCAACCATTTTGCGGCTTGGATCTTTTATAAAGATCAAGAAGATTAAAAATTATGTGTTTTATTTTTGTGTGATAATAACGGTTTATCGTTTTTGAAAAAGTGTACTAATAAACGTTTATGTTTTAATAAAATATTTCATTACTGTTCTACATTACACGTCTAGAATACAGTTCGTCTGCCATAAATCTTCGGAATCTAAAGCAAGCATCCTGTAAGCTAACCTCTTGCCACTCTAAAGATCTATTTTGAACCAACCTACGCAATAACATACAAATTACAACTCCCGAATCTCGACCAATATGACCGGCGTTAGGGGGCCAAACGGTTTCACCCGATACCACCAGTTCTTCGATTTCTTCTTGTCCGGAGCGCTGCCAATATTGTATACGTGACAGAAAATGTAAAAAGTACGATTCGAATTGTACGAAAATCGTTCGCGCATTACGATGAATGCACCATGAATCATCACACGTATTTGGTCGGCATTCGTATGGAGAATATATACGAACTTGTAGTGAGTCCATAGAAATCTTAAAAAGATACCAATTTTCTTCGTCATCAGTCATTGGTACGTAAACCTACAAAACAATTTAATTCACGGTTATAAATTTATGATTTTTATTGTAAAACATGAAAACAGTATTACCGTATCAACTTCCCATAACGCGGGATATAGACAGTCACTCCCGTCTCCAAATTCGTTACCATTAACGGACCCCGAGTATATTAAGTTAAACCACTCAAATGGGAGAATCGTCCAACGATCACTACCCGGCAACTCTTCGGTTCTACGTATTTCTTCGTATCTCCATATTGTGAGTCTATTTGTCCACGCCCGAACATGCTATAAAACAACAACTTTTTAATTGTTAGAATTTTAAAATAAAATAAAATATATAAAAAAACTTTAAATCATACCTCTGTACCTAAAGACACGTTTCCGAATAATTCACGCCAAAATTGTAACGGAATATCGGAATGACCCATGTAATACACTCTACATGTTTGGGAGTCACCGTTACGTATAAAGTGAATAATATTCTGAGACCAGTTCCTCCCGTTCTGCCAATTATGGTTATCTATTGGATCGGGAATACTTTCCACAATATCTCGTGAGTTTGAAGATGACTCATTTTGACGTCTTCTCCTACCTCCACGAGAAGACATTTTTACTGTTTCGTTTCTCACTAACCATATAACAAGTCATATATATAACGGTTTATATAGAATCTTAAATCGAATCAAGGAATAATACGTCGCGTCACATAATTATAAAATTTAAAAGTGCACGCAAAACGAGGAAAGTAAATTCTGAGAAGGACAACTACGGCCCGTGAAGGATCTCACGGGCCGTTATTGAGGTAGTTAACGGGCTGTGTGTGCGGACGTTTACGGGCCGTTTGTTTCTTCACGGGCCGTGATTAAATGCAGTTGTGAGAATTAAATTTCGAAGCCCTCACGGCCCGTAAGGCCCTTCACGGGCCGTGAAGAAAGTCAAAGGGCGTTTATTTATCACCTGACAGGGTGTTGAATTATCAATGGCCTTGTATTATATGTTACAGTTTTGTCATTGACATTAATGTCTACATCAACTGATTTAGGAGGAGGCATTCTATGACTTTTCAAAGTGGAGGTCATGTGTTAGAGTCTCACTAGGTGCAATATGCTCCAAGTGAGTCAAGGGTTTTACCGCAGTGGGTCTTTGGGTGGTGGGTTTCCCTTGGAATGGCGGGCGAGCCAGGTCACCAGCGCTGTATGTGTTCGCGGGCGTGGGTGGCTTTTCGCCAATGGGTTTACCCGGGTGACCGGGTTTAAAAATTATTCGTTGGCCGTTCAAAAAAAAACATTAATGTTGTGTTAACATTTTGACATTTATTACTAAAAACTTCCCATCATATCGTCATAAATATTACTTCTTGTACATATCATAATATTTAATTTAGATCTCGGCCTTCATTATAAGATAATATGATTTTGTTACAAATATGAATTGATCCGTATTATATCCTGGATTATAAGATTTTGTGATCTTGCATAGAATTCTAATCTTGTGTAATAGATCCTAGCGTCTAAAGGTATAGAGTACGGTAACCCGATTGAATCACAAGGTTTTAACCCTTTGGTATAGGAACGCCCCCAACCCTCCTCTCGGCCTCAAAAAGACTACTCATACTACTATACTAATATTATTAATATTGATGTTGTTGATGATAGTATTGTTTTTACTATTACTATCACTATTATTACTATCTTATTAATATTAACTAGGTTAATACCATATTTATTACATTGATTGAATAAATAATATAGTTATTAAAAAATTATTAGTTATAAAATAATATTTTAAGATAAAATATAAAGGAAATTACATATAAATAAGGACCTGAAATAATAAAACGATGAAATCCAGTTTTAAACAAAGAATAAAGAATAAAGAATCACGTAATAAACAAAGAATACACGACTCATCATCTTCTTCATATCTTTCTTTTTCATCCTTTTTCTCATATACACCATTCTTGATCTTTGAAGACCTTTCTCACATAAACTCTTCTTGATCTATGTCCATATATATGTATATGTTCTTGCTGATATTATAGCCCATTTGTCATTTTTTCTTTTGAGCATGGCATGAACCTATAGATATATGTTGTGAATTGAACAGAGAACAAAAGGAATAGCAACACCATTTACGATACACACAACTCATAATTACATATATGTAACCTAAGGTACAATCAAGCGAAATTTAATTAACTACATGTACAAATCCTAATCAAGACTAAGTTGTAAGGCCCCGTTCCCGGGCACCTCACAGTTAGTCATTCATAGCACTAAACGTACATAATAGTATACATTTTATAAATCATTGCAGTGGAATCATATTAACAAAAGCCCATTTATTTCATTTATAATTATTGTTGTTAAGCAATACATTTTGTTCACTAGTTACAAAAGATTGTTTGAATGCATTACAAAACAACAATATCAAAACATGAATGGATATCAGTCTTGCCCCGTCGAGTAGCTTCTTCCTCGTGCCATCTTCAGCAATATTTACCTGCCAACTAAAAATGTATAAAAGTCAGCGTTGTTGAGTGAGTTCTAATTTTAAAAGTATTAAAATACCTTGTATAGATATATAAAAATATTCTTTGTTGTAAAATACTTCCTTTATTTTGGCTTGTGATCACACATCATACATACATCAAGGTAATACATTCTTTCATTCCTTTACTATACGCATTCGTTCGTTTCGTACTTTTATCATTATCTTTCACTCTCTTACGGACCAATGTGCAATACCTCGAACATTGTGCACGAGGGTGATGTTGTGCATGTGGTCTTCAAATAGACCACGAACATTATGCACTAAGCTAACCCAGTCACCTAGGGTATGCTACAAGGGTCCCTGTCAGTCTCAATGACTGACCCCTGCATGCATTATTCGGGTTAGCTAAACCGCATACAGTTGAGCTAACGACAACATGGTCGTGCACCTCCTATTCATTTGCTTGCAAGACTTTCATTTATTCCTTTATGTTCCACGTTTCTTTATCATTAATTTTTCATTTTTATTAATGATAATACTTTACGTATACGATCATAAACACATCATGTAAAGTCACACAAGGATAATAATTATGGAACATAAGAACAGCTCATAATTATGCATAATAATAACAATTAAAACCCTAAAGTCAAACTAGGGTCAAACCTTAATCATTATGTTTTTCTTCAAAATTTCAGAAAATTTCTAAGTGTTTTGGGCGCATGAGCCCAGCTTAGGTGCATCAGCACTATTCAGGCGCATGGCCTTACACTTAATTCTTTTTCACTAAGACTTGGGCGCATAAACTATTCAGGCGCATTGGCACTATTGGGGCGCATCATCCTATACTTAACTTTCTAAGGCACATTTTCAGGACTATGGGCCTTGTTTGGGCGCATGACCTTACTTAGTATATTCTAAGGTAAAAAGGCTAGGTGCATGGGCCTAATGTAGGCGCATGAACCTTCTATTTAACATGTTTTCTCGAATGTTTTTAGTCCCAAACAATCATATCATCCTATTGTAAGCTTATTAATACCTATCTCACATGCACATCTCTTAAACAACCATAAATCATCACTATACATGCACAATTATATACGGTTACACACGTAAAAATTATAAAATCATTTTTAATACATTTTCAGCCTCAAAAAGAGTTAAAACATGTGAAAATACGGGGTCTAGAACTCACCTTGTGTAATCAAACACACGGAACTCCTCAAAACTTGATTGTATACGAATTCAAACACCTAGAATAGACAAAACAAACACCAACACACATAATACACTTAATAATCGGTTTCTATGGATGAAAACACGAAGAAACCAAACCAATTATCACCAAAAACACTTACCTATGGAGATTCAACCTTTGTTTCTTCAAAAATCCGAAACTTCTGTTTTTCTCTTCTTATTTCTTTTTTAGTCGAAAAGTAGCAGTTGTAAGCATGGCATGGGTGGCCATGCTTTAAAAAAAGTGGATCTTTTGTCTTTTGTGTACCATTTACACAACACCCCCTTTGACTTTTGTCTCTTTTCATTTTCTATTTTTTACTTTTTCCCTTCTATTTATTTTTGACAAATTTTCAAGCGTTGCATAAGTAAATGACCAAGTTACATATACATAACTTAGACTAAAGTTACATATACGTAAGTCCAGTTACAAAACACCAAACCAAGAAAATGTAAAAGAAGAGTGGTATGTTCTTAACAATCAATTTTCCGATTCTTAACGGACTTTTCGAACTTCATCCCTCCATTAACATCTCAAACCTTTAACTAGATCCAAGTTGACCTTATGACGTGCCAAGAACCTTCAATCAATATTCTTTATACCAAGTTTCAGCCTTTTTTAATCTGATTGAAGAACAAAGAAACTAGAAGCTAAGAGAAAAGGATAAGCATGCGATTTGATTGCGATAAGAAGTCGTAGTGACAGAATTATTTTGGTTTATGGTTATGGATCGATCGAAGATATGGATCGATTGATTATATGATAATGATGAAGATACGATAATAGATGTCAAGAGAGGAAAAAGATAATCAATGAATTTAGATTTGAAATTGATTTCTAGAAGATGAAGAAGATGAAAAAAAATATTGTTCCAGGTTCATGTTCATGGGTTAATAAATGACTTTGAAATTTTTGATTTAGTCAATCTAAAAACATGGGATTTTGATTAGAAAATGGTAGTTAATTAAATATATATTAATTTAGTAATGTACCCTTTCTAATTTAATAAAATCATAAAAAAGAAATTATATGATTGGTTGACATGCGGTTTTCTTGATTTTCTTAAAACTATATGGTTTTCTTAGGATCCCTCCCTATATATGTATATATATATACATATATATACATATATATATGTATATGTATATATATACATATACATATATATATGTATATATATGTATATATATGTATATATATGTATATATATACATATATATATGTACATATATACACACATATATATGTATATATATATACATGTATATATATGTATACATATATATGTATACATATATATATATATGTATATATATACATATATATGTGTGTATATATGTATATATATATATATGTATATATATGTATATAGAGGAGGGATCAAATGAAAACCACCTTTATAATTAAAAACCATAAAAACCACTCTCAACCAATCATAAATTTTTAACATATTTGTTTATTTTTTTTATTTAAAAGGGTATTTTTGTAATGTTACAATTAACATAATTATGGTAATTTTTGTTGGATCCTGTATGCCCAAGACACATAGAACATTGATGTGGTTAATACGTCATGATCCAAGTCGGGTCATACCCAATAACAAGCTTAGCAAACACCAATAAATATTTGATTGATGATATGATCATGCAATTAAATATAAGCACCTAATTAGAAAATGGGTTTTCAAATTTAAGGAAATGAGAGATAGAACAAATTATATGGATAATTTGTTAATGAATTATTATTATTTCAATTGTCATTCAAATGGCTTGAATAACATCAAATAATATATGTTCTTATGTTATACATTAAAAGGGTTTAATTATATAACAGATCAACATCTTAATGTAATTAGTTGGTTTTATATTTTAAGGTGTATAAGTTATATAATTAAAAGGTTAATTATATAAATCTTATCATCTAACTAATGAACATTAATAAGGTGTCTTGTGTTACATAATTAAAAGGGTTATGTAACATGTCCACTCAACTTTTAATATGTTACAAGTAGTTTAAAATGGGAAACATGGTGCTTTTAAAAAACTGATTTCAGCAGCCTTTTGGCTCCCCT
The DNA here is from genome assembly GCA_024085815.1 of Flaveria linearis. Taxonomy (NCBI): domain Eukaryota; kingdom Viridiplantae; phylum Streptophyta; class Magnoliopsida; order Asterales; family Asteraceae; genus Flaveria; species Flaveria linearis. The sequence continues at coordinate 92,403,400 of CM044002.1, forward strand.
TGGATTCCCCATTTTGTCTAAAAAATGAAACACTCATTAAAGTAGTGGTTGAGTGGTAGAGTGCAAGAATCATCTTACTATCTCTCTCTCATTTTACAAAAATGAACAACTAGAGAAAAGCTCTTTCTTCTCTCCATTTTCACGGCTGAAACTTGGGGTTTTTGAACCCCTTTTGGTCGTCTTCATGGGTGTTCTAATGACCCAAGCTATGCTTCTTCATTGGTATGAAGTAGAAAAGGTTTTCTTTCTTCTACCCATTGAAGAACTCGGCTGGAAACAAGGTTCCAGCAGCATTGTTGTTCGTTTTGGTGCTTTAAATCCTAGCAACGATGGTGTTTTCTTAGAGGCTTGTGGGTATGGACACTTGAGGACTCCTACCCTTGTAAGTTTTGCCGTTCATGACATTTTTAAGCCTTCATATTTTCGTTTTGGTAGCTTCATAAAAGGTAGTATCATGGGGTTGTTATTGTCATGTTTGGTTGTTAAATCTTATATTGTATGCTAGTTTTTCACATAATAAAGATCCTCATGTTATGGGTTTGTTTGTTTACACATAATAAAGCTAATTTTCAGAAACTTTAACATGATTTAAGGTTTACCTTCCGCTGCGTTCATATGTTTAAATGGTTAAACAAGCTGAAAATGGTAAAACAAACCCCAACAATGGCATCTAGAGCCGGTTATGTGGAAACTAGCATCATTATCTTTTAAAAATCGGTTTTAAGGGATGTTAATCAACTCATTAGAGGCTGATTTTGGTTGATATAATACACCCCATGTCTTTCAAAGTTATATCTTCATGCTTATGATTAAACTTTGAAAGATAGGAATGTCAATTGGTTGATATATTTGGTTGTTGTTTGTTTGGACAAACAAACCCTAATTTTCAGTTTATGCTGGCTGAAAATTTGGGGTTTGATGGGGTTTATTTAGTTTATTGAATGATGTTGATGAATGTTCATATTGGTGCATAACCTAGCTTTTGGCCTTGTGTTGTTTGAATGTTTGCAATGTTTGGTTTTGGCTTATTCAATGGGGTTGTATATTAATTTATGCTTTGTTTAGAAATGTAATTTGTGTATTTATTCATTGGGATGTAATAATAGATTAGAAGTATTTTTCTTTTACTAGAAAATATGTATTAGGATATATATTTTATAAAAGAAGATGCTCGGGAAGGAAGCATAAGAGGAAGACACAAAAGAAGGACTTGAAGCATATGGATGCAAGTTCAAGTGGGGGTCTATGAAGACCTCAATTTTGTGTTGTATTCAACCCTTAGGAAAGACCAAATGACCACACTTGTGATGGCAAACAAGTGTGGTCACAATAGTAGCTATGGTTATGCACATTGTGGTTGTTTATATTATGCTTGTTTGATTGTGATTTTATGAATGATTGTATGATATTTGGATATGATAAACAATCTTAATAAAAATAATCTTAACAAGCTAATATAAAAATGGTTCTTAATCATTAAGTGTTAATAAATGGTTATTAAAAGGATTAATGATTTCAAAATAAAATGGGTTTTATTAAAATAACCATAGGGTACCAAGTATTTGAAAGCATGAAATTACAAGGTACATAGAGTTTTCAAAGTCTAGAATTAATGAAAACTAAAATCCCTTGGTAACAAGTCTAACACCATCCTTTTACACGATACTCGAATCACTTGGGAACTATTTGTGGGATAAAGGTCACTTAACCACTTGTAGGGAACTTGTGTGTTTGAGGTGAGTCTAACGTACTTGTGGGATAAAGGTCACCTAACCGCTTGTATATGAAAACTCACACGTGTGTGTAAGAAGGACGATTTGAATTGGAAACCATGTGCTTAGGGTCACTGAAGCATGGCGTACAATGGTGTTGATGGGATTAAACATGCCGACTAAACATATGATGTTTAACCGATCCTATAAGACTAGAAGTTGCAATAGGTTGCAATTGTCAACTGTTGACTACCTTGTTAATTTAAATAATGGGATAAAGGTCACCTAACCATCATTTAAATGTAACGTTGGATTCTAGGTTTTAATTGTTAATTGTCTATGAGACGTTAAAGGGTATTAATGATTATAATAAATTTATAAGAAATTCTAAAATGAACTTTATCAATCTTTGTAGTGATGACCGCAAACTATAACGCTGCCACCCCGACCGTCCCTACCTATCACTGAGATCTATTTTCGAGAGGGATCATCTTAACCATAATTACCATATGGACTCATTTTGAAACTTGAGAATCGTTCTCAAGATTAAGAAAAGGCCTATGTCCTTGACAATCCCATACCTAACCAACCAACGCTATTGATGTTGAGGCTTTTGACGATTGGCTTAGGCGCATTAAGGATTCTGTGCAAGTATCCTACCTCATGTTGGGAATATGATTCCCGAACTCCAAAAGGTTTGGAGCATCATGGGGCATATGACATGATCATCTAGTTAAAGGAAATGTTACTTCAACAAACTTTAGTAGATTGCTTCGAAATGGTTCGAGCACTTTATTCATGTCACATGGAAGAAACCCAATCGATATCATCTTATATATTCTTAAGATGAAAAACCACATTGATAGCCTCAAAATGCTTAACTCTCCTGTCTCAAAGTAGTTGGCCAAGGATTTGATCCTTGATTGCCTAACTAAAGGTTTGAGACATTCATAATAAACTGTAATATGAACGGGTGGGACAAGAGCATCGGTGAACTTCACGCAATGCTCAAAGCAACCGAGGCAGGGATGGGTAGAGAGGTTCTACCTATTCTCTCGATCAATGAGGGAGGCTATAAGAAATGGCCAATCCCGATCCTAAGGCAATTATTGCCAAAGGAAAGGAATACATCAAAGCAAAGGTTAAAGCGAAACCTCAAAAACCTAAGCTTATGAAGCCTAAGGTAACGGAGAACGATCCATGCTTTGAGTATGGAGAGATAGGACAATAAAAGGAATTGTCCCTCCTATCTCAAGGAGTTAAAAGACAAGAGGGATGTTGGGCAAACCTCAAATACAATTTTCATGATTCACATTGTATTAAATGTCATTTCTTCAAACACATGGGTACTGGATACCGGATGTGAGACTCATACTTGCAATTATTGCAAAGGGGTTCAAAAGAAATGTGCGCTTCAAGGAGGGAAACTCTATTTTGAAACTTTCAAATGGTTTGGAAGTTGTTCTCAAAACATTTTGTATGCACCTAGTTTGACTAGGAACAGAATTAATGTTTCCTATTAAAACAATATGGTCATGATTTAAAGTTTGTAAATAATGGTATTAAGTTTTATGGATCATGTATTTCATTTTAAGGATATGCCTTTTAATGATATTCATGAATTAGTTCATGATAATTCGTCCTATAATAACTCATTATACACATTAAGCACCAAGAGACTTAAAATGGGTTTAAGTTATTATTATCTTTGACATTGTCATCTTGGTCACATAAACAAGAATTGGATTCAAACACTTCAAAAGAATGGTCTTTTGGAAGCAAATGAAAATGTTTCATTTGATAAGTGTGAACCAATAGATTTATTAGGTTTCATACATTTGGATGTATGTGGTTCTTTTAAAACAATGACAAAGATTGGTGAAAGACACTTCATTACTTTACCGACGATTACAGTCGCTATTATTGTGTGCACTTGATGACACATAAGAATGAAGCTTTTGAAATGATCAAAATCTTTGATAATGAAGTTGAAAATCAACTCTACATAACTATTGAAGTTCTTCATTCTGATAAAGGAGAAACTGAACCCTATTTGGATATGGTTCAATTTATTATGGCTATGAGGTTACCACCTTTATCATTTTAGGTTTTCGCATTGCTCTCTGAGGCTCATATTATGAATATGAGCTGGACAAAGAAAGTGTATATTAGTTGAGAATCCACAGAGACTGTATGGGATACTGTTTCTTTGACTCAACGGAGCAAAAGTATTTATTGCTTGAAAGATTAAGTTCTTGGAAACCGAGTTCTTTATGGAAGGAATGACGTATAGAACTGTGGAACTTGATAAGGATCAAAATCCACAAGCCGGTACACTTTTTGGTTGACACTAGCTACCAATAAGAGGTTGTTGATGATGATCAAGAGGTTGATAAATACACACAAAACGTTCACAAATCTGGTAGAGATAGTATTCCATTGAAAGATATGGATATTCCATGAATGGATGCTATGTGGTTGACCCCTGTAGGCTAACCATATACCAATATGCTATGTCCAATTTGGATTGAAACAAGCATCAAGAAGGTTATGTATATATGAAAGCTAGTGGGAGCATAATTGTATTCTTAGTGTTGTATGTTGATGACACACTACTATTTGGAAATGATATTCCAACCATAGAAGGTGTTAAAACCTACCTTGGAATATGTTTTTCCATATTAGATCTCGTTTAAGCCACCCATATTTTGGAATAAGGATCTATAAGGATAGATCGAGGTAGTTGATAGATTTAAACCAAATTGCATATATTGATAAAATCATGAAAAGGTTCAAGATGGAAAACTCTTAGAAAGGTATGATACCTATTCAAAGAGGGACAATGTTGACTACGTCTCAATGTCCAAGCTCATAGGATGAGCAAGATCGAAGGAAGGATATCCCATATGCATCTGCTGTAGGATCCATCATTTGTGTGATGATATGCACTAGACCGGACGAGTCTTGCTAATTAAGTATGACAAAGTAGATACCAATAGAAATAACCATTAGATGGCTGTTAAAAGTATATTGAAATACCTTAGTAGGACTAAGGATATGTTTCTAATATATGGATCTGTTGAAGAGGAAGTCGTTGCAAAGGGTTACACGGATATGGGCTTCCAAAACTGATCGAGATGATTCTCGATCACAATCGGGTGTACTTCCATTTTGAATGGAGGAGAGGTATCCTTGAAATGTTCAAAGCAGGATACGGTAGCATTGTTCACTATAAAATCCGAATACATAGCCACTTCATTGGCTGCTTGGGAAGCTGCATGGATAAGTTTGTCCATTGCTTATCTAAGGGTGGTCTCTACCATTCAAGACCCCGTAGAAATCTTTGGTAATTACGTGGGTGGGATTGCTCAAATCAAAGAACCCCATACTTATCAAAAGGCTAAGCACTTTGAGCGGAGATTCAACATCATAAGGGATGGAGTTGAAAAGGGGTAAAGATATGTATTCGTAAAGTTCATAAAGATCAAAACATTACGGATCCACTCACGAAGCTCCTTATGAGGGCAAAGTATGAGGGTAATACTTGTGCCTTAGGACTTCGATATTCTAATGATTGGAATTGATCTGTTTAGTATTTAAAGTATGGAACAATTCTAATTTTAACTCTTTTATATGTTTGAGTTATGTTCCCTTTTAGAATGTTTATATCCATGAATATATTTATTATTCTAAATGTCCGTATTCGGTCATATTTGTGGGAACAAATATGAACGTAAGACTATTATGAACACGGATTGGTAGATATTCATAAGGCATGATTATAGAGCAATTGGTTGCTGCCAAGGTTCATAGATATTCGTGTATTAATATTGGACTGACCCGCGTCTCAAATCTTACTACATAGAATCTTATTGATTGATCATAAGTAAATTTGAGTAAAGGCGAATATCATTTGATATCCTCCGACCTGAGATACATATTGGGTTTTGATATTCACCAAGTGTTATACCTTGAGCTAGTTCTTCGCTGCTCTGAAATAATGGTCAGTACATAAGACTATGTTTAAGTATAACATAAGGTGATTGTGAGAAACGTATGTAGTTAAGATGGAATTTGTTCCTCTTATTCGTTGAGAGCAAGATGTCTAAGGCCTGATTAAGTTAAATCAACAAGGAATGATCATTCTGTGTCCTTGGATTTAACATGACACCTGTAACAAAAGGATAGATGATCGATTCACCTAAATCATTTCAAGTTTGGATCTTGAAGGGGATGATGTTATTGAATGGCTTTAAAGTCATGCGTATTAAGGGTAGTAAACCGTGGTTAGGCGGTATTTACTGCTTGCATCAATCGCCTATGAATCCTGTGCAAGTGGGAGATTGTTGGATCCTGTATGCCCAAGACACATAGAACATTGATGTGGTTAATACGTCATAATCCAAGTCGGGTCATACCCAATAACAAGCTTAGCAAACAACAATAAATATTTGATTGATGATATGATCATGCAATTAAATATAAGCACCTAATTAGAAAATGGGTTTTCAAATTTAAAGAAATGAGAGATAGAACAAATTATATGTGTAATTTGTTAATGAATTATTATTATTTGAATTGTCATTCAAATGGCTTGAATAACATCAAATAATATATGTTCTTATGTTATACATTAAAAGGGTTTAATTATATAACATATCAATATCTTAATGTAATTAGTTGGTTTTATATTTTAGGGTGTATAAGTTATATAATTAAAAGGTTAATTATATAAATATTATCATCTAACTAATGAACATTAATAATGTGTCTTGTGTTACATAATTAAAAGGGTTAATTATGTAACATGTCCACTCAACTTTTAATATGTTACAAGTAGTTTAAAATGGGAAACATGGTGCTTTTAAAAAATTGATTTCAGCAGCCTTTTGGCTCCCCTTGGATTCCCCATTTTGTCTAAAAAATGAAACACTCATTAAAGTAGTGGTTGAATAGTAGAGTGCAAGAATCATCTTACTATCTCTCTCTCATTTTACAAAAATGAACAACTAGAGAAAAGCTCTTTCTTCTCTCCATTTTCACGGCTGAAACATGGGGTTTTTGAACCCCTTTTGGTCGTCTTCATGGGTGTTCTAATGACCCAAGCTATGCTTCTTCATTGGTATGAAGTAGAAAAGGTTTTCTTTCTTCTACCCATTGAAGAACTCGGCTGGAAACAAGGTTCCAGCAGCATTGTTGTTCGTTTTGGTGCTTTAAATCCTAGCAACGATGGTGTTTTCTAAGAGGCTTGTGGGTATGGACACTTGAGGACTCCTACCCTTGGAAGTTTTGCCCGTTCATGACATTTTTAAGCCTTCATATTTTCGTTTTGGCAGCTTCATAAAAGGTAGTATCATGGGGTTGTTATTGTCATGTTTGGTTGTTAAATCTTATATTGTATGCTAATTTTTCACATAATAAAGATCCTCATGTTATGGGTTTGTTTGTTTACACATAATAATGCTAATTTTCAGAAACTTTAACATGATTTAAGGTTTACCTTCCGCTGCGTTCATATGTTTAAATGGTTAAACAAGCTGAAAATGGTAAAACAAACCCCAACAATTTTGACTAATCCCTAATTTATCTCAATCTCATTTTGAATTAGTTATATAAAAATCTTGTAATATTATTTATATATTACATCATATGTGGATTTAATTTAAATGAATTTTGAAGATTCCTTTCTTCCTATCAAACACCATCATCTGCACCGCCCCGCAGTCACCTACTACCTCCGGCTACAATTAACGTTTAAAGATTACAATCCGTCGATGACACTACTGAATGTAAAACCTCAAATTCTCCCAGAAAAACAATAAACACACGATCTCAATCTTGTGAATGCGGAATGTAAACAAGATTGGAGTAGAAGAAGATTGAATTTGATTACAAAATGATTCTCAGATTGAATAACACAACCTAGAACAGGTCTTGTGTGATTTCGCACAGTACATATAAGATAAATGAACAAAAGCTTAATTACAAAACGAAAACGAAACTATTTATACTAAACAGCAGTTCTCGCGCGACTAGCTTTTCGTACAGCTTCCTTTCGCGCGGGACATGAATGTCGCGTGGAGTCCTTTGTCGCGTGTTCTGCTTCTCGCGTGACATCTGCTTTTCGCGTGGATCAGGTTTTCGCACATTTTGTTTTTCCGAGCCTTGATTAGTCTTCTACAATCTCCCCCTAGGCTTGGTGAAACATGATCAATCAAAATCAATGTTTGCCTTTTTGTACGAGCCTGCATAAGCATACCATTTGTTCCTAAGGATCCGGTCAATCATCCACACATACTGGCAAGATAGAAAATAAACGAACTCATCAGATGAAATGGGGCAGTGTAAAAGCTTGAGTAAGTCGTCTTTGCCAAACTTCATCAAGTCTGCTGGATCAATGATTCGAAATGACTTGTCAGTACATCTGATCACAGCGTGACCGGAATCCTTCTCACATCTCCATGAGAGTAATTGCTTTAAAGTGTTGGGAGGAACTGGAGCATGCACGGGGACTTTCCTGATAAATTTAGGATGTTGATAGACTCGTATTTTCATTGGAGCTTTAGTCTTTTCATCTATTCTTGTTGAGTCATCAATCACCTTTGATTTGGCAGTCTTAAAATCCTTAAAGTTTGTGCGCATCTCCCTTCGTATTATAGATCTCATCAGTTTAGCTTCACTGTAATTGCTTTCATTAAAGAATGGAGCTTTGCCCATGGAGTAGAGATCAACAGCACGTAGAGTATGGAAGTCTTGTGTGCTTTTCAGATAATCAATTTCTCCATTCTTTCTTTTTATTACATACAACCTTTTCTCGCCATCATAACCCCAGCTAATAACATGAGACATTTCACCATACTTCTGCTTAGGCTTAGAAATGAATAGAAAATGAGCTTCAGTAGGTGGTGGTGGTGCTTTGAACATTAATCCTCCTCTAGTGAATAACGCAATCTGACCAGTAGAATCTTTCTTTGTAGAAACAGCAGGAGTTTCACCACTCACAGTCTCAGTAGGGATTTCTCCTTCTTCAAGAGTAATGTATTTGAATAAATCTTGAAGGTTGTTCCCAAATATGTCAGTATATTCATTCTGATCCTCCAAATCATCAAACATATCAAATTCTTCTTCGACAGCTCCTGATGAAGATTGTTGAAAAGAATACAATTCCTTTTCATACACACTCTCAGTGGCAAGGGTCAAGTGGATCATATCCTTCCGGATCACTAACACTTGGTCGATCGACATTATCATTGTTAGTATCTCCAGTTGGACTCGCAGAGAAACCTGTAGCATCACCTCCATCATTATTACCACCATCATCATTATCACCATCATTTCCACCATCATCTCCACCATCATCATCATCATTTTCATCATCATCTTCATCGTCATCCTCATCATCATCATCCTCATTATCATCTGAATCAGCATAATCAACCAACTCTTCATCCTCCTCTTCATGAACAATAGGCAAAGTTATCATATGCTCAGGCTCAACGAAAGCTGTAGATGTAAAAGCTTCGGTGATAGGTACTTCAGACGAAATTGGAACATCTTCAGTCGCACTAACACTTGGCTGTTCAGTAGAAGTTTGAGCTTCGTTGACCACTTCTTTTTCTGGAACATTCTAAGTAGGAGGAGGGCTTAGAGATCGCCTACTAGATTCACCAATCACAGTAGTAGACCGTATGACTGGTGGTTGATGAAAGTAAGTCTGTGAAATAAATTCTCTAAGCTCATTAAGTTGTCTCTCCAACCCTGAAGTATAATCAAACATGTTCTTCATCTGTTGTTCAAGAGAAGCTATCCTTGTATCTTTAATTGCAGAATCCAGATGAATCATGGTAATCTGACTCGACTTTTCTTCATTTTCCTTTTTCAGTTCAGCAATCATCTTTACATTTTCAAAACTTTCTTTTTCCAAGTTCTTAACTCTTTCTTCTAGAGTTATAGAATGATGAGTGCTAGATGATTCCTCTCTCCTTTGAAACTCTGGAGGAGTATTCAAAAATAAATCAACATCAAACTCTAAGTTTTCCTGCCGTGGAGGTGTAGAAAAACCAGAGCCAGAAATAGGAACAGTTTCTGTCTCGGTAGCAGTGGTTGTAGTATCAACATGTGTTTCTTCCTCAGTAATCACATTTTTAGGTGATCTCTGAATGTCAGAAGAAGTAATCTGTTCAGCCTCTGTAACAATCACTTGAGTTCGTGGCCGTTTTGGAATAACACTTCTCCCTCTTCTTCTTGCAGGGAAGTCTTTTCTTTTTGCCATTCGTTTTCGTCTAGAAGAAGTACTTGGTGATTCCACAGGAATATAATCAGTGTCTCTCTCTTCAGTACTTTTCCTAGTAGACGTTGGAGTAGAGGGAGTCTGATCTGTTTGGAGCTCATATGGAACATTCCCTATCTGATCACTTGGTGTTTCAGAGCTAGAAGCTGAGTGAACAACACCTTCCCTTCTTTCTTCATAGGATGGTTCATCCCCAAATATTCTCTCAATCTCCTGATCTATATCATCTCTAGTACCAGAAGTAGAAGCATCAGTCTGTGCCTCATCAATGAGTACATCACCTCCTAAATCTTCAACATTGTCATCAACTTCTGAAAATCTACCAATCTTGGCAAAACTATCACCAGAGCATTTGTTGCCTCTGGCTCTAGTTAGATGTGTGAAAATCTCCTTCTTGATAGTCTGTACAACATACTTAGGAGATCTCTGAGTAGCAAGCTCAGGATAAGCATCATTTATTACCAACTGGATAAATCTTGGATACATGATGAACTTTCTTCTAGGATTGGCTGTGGCATTCTTTACCATCTCCTGAAAAATAACTCCAGATATACTGAAAGGTAGATCATCAACCAAAGAAACCAATAAGGAACCAAAAATTGCACTCAAGCTATCCATCCCAGCTTTGAGATTGCTCAGACAATGAATCACCACATGAAATAAGTACTTCCAGTACGGTGGTAGCCATTTCTTCTCTAAACTTGGATATCTGTACTCGTATCCCATACGAGCCAGACAATCAATCACTATATCATCATCAAGACGAGTTGGTGCTCCTTCTTGATCATCAAATAAAATAACTCGGTTCAGGATGGACTTAGAAACTGTCACTCGTTTGTCTTTGACAGTAGCAGTGATAATCTGGTTTCCCGCTTGGTCCTTTTCCAGAGCAGCAGTGCTCCAGAAAGAATCTATAAGCTCAGAATAAATGGCAGGATCAGCAGATATAGCATAAACAATGCGGGAATTCTTCAGTCCTTCGATCATGGATGAAAACAGTTCCTTCCCTTCTGGAACCTCGTCTAAGTAAGCAACACAATTATGATTTTTATTGAAAATCATTTGTGTTATCTGCATTGTCAAACAAAAATCAGAATTAGAACACTTTGTATATAACTTAATTATGCATTTAGAATTTCAACACTTAAGAAAAATTCAACATTTAAAACTAAGTCACATGTGAATACATATATTACACTTAAAGTTTGGCAGCAAAAGGTTATTATGTAACAGTCCATTTGAGAAATAACATCATCAACACTTAGAAAAATTTCTATGATTTCTGTCATGCGAAACCTCAAATTATGCGAAAAATACTTCTGTGCGAAATGTACAAGTCATGCGACAAACCATTTCGAGCGAAAATGAATTCCAAGCGAAAACCTTGCAAAACCTGGTTTCATGCGAAAAAGAGTTTCATGTGAAATCAAGGATCATGCGAAAATTGAAACTCATGCGAAACTTATTCACGCGAAATTCTACTTTCGCGTCTGTTCAGCATTCTTGTGCGATTCGCACAACCTGTCTTTCAAATTAATGGTTCAAAAATCAATTTTAATCCATGAAATTCAGTCCATTGCTGTCGCCTAAGTCCATTATATGTATTTCATTTGTCAATTTCAACATTAAAGTCCATTTTGTAAGATTTTAGTTCAAGATGTTAAGTTCCCCTTAGTATTGCATCGCTACAGTAATCTTAACAACCATCTTATACCTTTTAATCGCAGTATGAAAGTAAAGTGAGCAGTGTGATGTTTCAGAAGACCAAACTTAACAATAAAAGAACTCAGTTTTGATTTTCAGTAGGAAGCGACAAGTGTTTTCGGATGCGAAGCGAGAAGTGGTTTTCGGGTGGTCTGAGCGAAAAGTGATGTTTTCTAGAACACTGTGATATTTATATTCCAGACAAATCACGCGACACGCCTTTTCGCAAGACGGAGTGTTTCGCGTGACTTTCCTTTTCGCGCGAGTTGAGGAATTTTTCAAAATTTTCAAATTTTAAACTTTTTCTTATTTTTACAAAATTTCAATCCGTTTTATTCTCAATTAATTATGTCAACATAAAATGTTATTTACCAAGTGACCAATTAATTTAATGAATCTTCAATTTTTAAAATTTATCTTTGTTATTTATTAGTCTTAAAAATTATACAACACAAAAGTGAAATGAAAAACACTTACATACAAAATAACAAAAGAATGAAAACAATTAAAGAATCAAGATCGGATTTGTTTGTTTTGTAAGAATTTTCATAATGAGATCATATAGTTCTTTTTCAAGTTAAGACTCTGTCCGGCTTTATTTAAAATAACTGGTTAAGTTGATTGTCAATATATTTTGTCCTTTTAAACTTATACTTCAGGTTTTACTCAGAAACATAATGAGTGATATATATCATGTTTTGTGTTGATTTAATATAAGTCAGTGGATCCCACAATCAGAACTTCTGTAGAATAATTATTATCCTTCAAGACACTATTGAGATTTCAAGTCACCCCAATTTGACTTAAACCATGCATTGTTGATCAGTGATATCATTTATTATATTCCTAAATATAACTATTTGAGCATAACTAGCCTGAGAAATATTTCTTAACCCAGAATATTAACAAGTCTAAGGACTTACTGACAGCCATCCGGACTTACGTCTGCCCTCTCAAGATGTTTAGGACTTACAAGCCATCCGGACTTACATGCCCCATCTTTCGATTTTGCCTTCCAAGGTTAAAGAAATACTCTCAAAATAGAAAATATATACCATATAGTATGTATGTCTTTTAGACATATCTTTTGATTTGTTGTGCTTCTTGGCATCTTATATCCTATATGGTCTTTTTGGCATCTTTTTGCTCAATTATTTTCTTTTTGTGTTTTTCTCCTTTTTGTTTCCTTTTGTAATAATTAATTTTTTTTATATTTATATATATATATATATAGTTATGATAATCACTGAATCAATCATATACAGGCTTGAGTATGACAAGATTATATCTCTCAGTCTGTGTTAGAACATTTTTGGCACATAATCCTGATATGTTCCCCACTAATTCATATTTCTTTAATTCAAGTGTAATCACTCAATTATGATCTTTTCAGTTCTGAAAGCAAAGCCTATCGACATATCAAACATAATCCAAGTCTATTCGTATTTAAGCCTTTGAAAGTACTTAGACTCTGTAGAACTTTGTAATATCATTTCTCATTTAAGTATGGAAATTTCTTCTTTGTTTTTATTTTGGCAATTCTTTGATCTTAACTCCCCCTAAGACCAAAAATATTTTTCAGAACTTGTTTTCTAATTTTCTCCCCCTAAAATTGTGATTGTTCTTTTAAGAAAAAGAAACAATTGCAATTTTATTCTTTATTAAAAATAAAAAAATCTTTTTGTGAAGATTCATTAAACCAATTTATCCAAAGTTAATCATTCCCAATGATTGCACAAGGAAATCAAATCGAGAATGATCAAATGCCTTGGTAAATAAATCAGTAATATTTTCAGTTGACGGCACTTGTTTTAAATGAATAAGTTTTCGATCAAAACAGTCGCGGATGAAATGGATGCGGATGTCAATGTGTTTAGTTTTGGAGTGTTGAATGGGATTTTTCACGATGTTCAGAACTGCCGTGTTGTCACACCAAATGGGTGTGTCATAAATGTTTAGGCCATAATCAAGAAGTTGTTGTTGAATCCAGACAAGCTGGGAACAACAACTTGATGCAGCCACATATTCAGCTTCGGCAGTGGATGTGGATACAGTGTTCTGCTTCTTACATTGCCAAGAAATGAGTCGTTTACCCAAGAATTGACATCCAACTGTGGTCGATTTCCTGTCTAAGTTACAACCACCATAATCACTGTCAGTATAAGCAAATAAATTGAAATCGGAATTTCAAGGATACCAAAGACCAAGTTTAGGTTGACCCTTGAGATACTTGAAAATCCGTTTGACATCTTTCATGTGTGATTCCTTTGGATCACTTTGATAGCGGGCACACTGACAAACAGGGAACATGACATCCGGCCTGCTTGCAGTGAGATACATAAGGGAACCAATCATCAATCTGTAAAGATGTTGATCAACTGATTCTCCTAATGGATCTGGATAAGAGTAGGACGAGAAGCCATTGGAGTTGGAGCTACTTTGGAATCTTGAAACTTGTATTTCTCAAAAATAGTCTGAACATACTTTTCTTGATGGATGAGAATACCAGTCTCAGATTGAGTAACTTGAATACCCAAGAAAAAGGAAATTTCTCCAAGGGAACTCATCTCAAATTTCTTCTTCATCACTGCTTCAAACTCCGTGCACATACTTTCATTTGTAGAGCCAAAAATGATATTATCGACATAGATTTGAACCAAAATGATATCATCGCCTGATTTTCGTATGAATAAGGTTTGATCAATTGCGCCTCGTGAATAACCATTTGCAAGCAAGTGTTCAGTCAGAGTTGCATACCAAGCACGAGGTGCTTGATGTAAACCATATAATGCCTTATCCAACTTGTAAACATAATCAGGATGATCGGGATCTTCAAATCCTGGAGGCTGACAAACATAGGTTTCTTCCTTCATTTCTTCGTATAAAAATGCAGTTTTAACATCCGTCTGATACACCTTGAAGTTCATGTATGAAGCAAAGGCTAAGAATATGCGTATTGCTTCTAGTCTTGCAACTGGAGCATACACTTCTTCATAATCCAATCCTTCAACTTGATAGAATCCCTGCACAACAAGACGTGCTTTATTCCGAACTATAACACCTTTTTCATCCGTCTTGTTTAGAAATATCCACTTTGTTCCAATCGGAAGCTTATCCTTTGGAAGTTCAACAAGATGCCAAACATTGAGCTTCTTGAATTGCATCAACTCATCTTGCATTGCTTCTATCCAGCTGTTTTCTCTGAGTGCCATTTCCACATTCTTGGGCACTATTTGTGATAGAAAGCAAGCATAAAGACAGGTGTTGATTGCCCCTGATTGACTTCTGGTAATTACACCTTCGTGCAATGGATCAATGATTGCTTCAGTTGGATGAGTTTTATGTATTCTCAATTGAGGAATATCATCTGCAACTATCCCATCTTTCAAATTAGTAATGTGTTCAACATTATCAAGAACTTCTTCAGATTGTCGAGATTGATACACAATATTTTCTTCAAGTGTGTCATCGGAAACAGGATTTTCAGAAGCAGTAGACACATTTGGAGATTCTTCAAATGGAACTTGAATGACTTCGATCGGTGTATCCATAGTTTCTGAAGAAGATGCAGATAAAGGTGAACTTAATGATTCTTCCTGCTCCTGATTAGAAATTTGTTCTAAAGGAATATCTAAGAATTCAGAACATGCAGAGACTTGTACAGGAGCTGTAGGAATATCTTGGGATGATGAAGCAACAGCAGAATTATCAGATATCAAAGATGGAAGTTCCTCAATGATTTTGTTATCCAAAGAGATTGCTTGAGAATTAGAATCTGCAGATGAAGGTGTAGAAATTTTAAAATTTATGAACAAAGATTCATAATCATAAATCCATGAAGGAGCTGAACCTGCATCAGTAATGTTAAGCTTGTGCCAATCAATGTTAAATGACTCAATTATTTGTCTAGTTCTTTTATTATAAACTCGATATGCAACCTTATTAGCAGCATATCCCACAAAGTAACATTCATCAGCCTTTTCAGAAAATTTTGAAGATGATTCATTTGTATGCAACAAAGTGCAACAACAACCAAAGGATTTAAAATATTTAACTTTGGGTTTATGTTTATAAAATATTTCATATGGAGTCTTATTTAATCTTTTGTTGATTAAAGCACGATTCTGAACATAACATGCAGTATTTACTGCTTCAGCCCAAAAGAACAAAGGTAATTTGGCAGTAGATATCATTGTTCTAGCAGCTTCAATCAATGTTCAATTCCTTCTTTCTGCAACCCCATTCTGTTGTGGAGTGCCAGCAGCACTGAATTGTCTAGCAATTCCCTTTGATTCACAAAACTCATTCAGAGTTTGATTGCAAAATTCTGTCCCATTGTCACTTCGGATGCATTTTACCTTTTTCTCTGTCTGATTCTCCATCAAAGTAATGAACTTGATCAAAAGATGTGGAGTTTCATCCTTAGATGCTAAGAAAAACACCCAAGTAAATCTAGAAAAGTCATCAGTAACAACCAGACAGTAAGATCTTCGACCCAAACTTAAAACACTCACTGGACCAAAAAGATCCATATGTAAGATTTGTAAGATTGATTCGACTGAGTTGTGTGCAATTGGTTTGTGAGGAAGTTTATGTTGTTTACCCTTAGGACATGACAAACAATGTTCATTTAATTGAAATTCCTTTTCAGGTAAACCAATAACATGATTTCCACGTACAAGTTTATTCATGTTTTTTAGATTGACATGTCCTAACCGACGATGCCATAACATGGAATCATTCTCCGAGGCTTTGGATAGTAAGCAAGAAGCTGTTACCAAAGAATTAGAACAATGCATATCAAGAAGATATGTGTCATTGTCTCTCGGAGTCCTCATCAAAATCCATTCATCTGGAACAACAAAACCTGGTTTTAAGATTAAGCATTCTTTGTTAGTGAAGTGTGTAGAATATTGTTTGTCACAGATTTGAGACACACTTAACAGGTTATGTTTTAATTCCTCAACAAAATTAACATTTTCAAAGCTAAGGACACCATTTGTAACTGTACCACGCTTGGTTATACGTCCTCCTTTGTCTCCCGTGAAAATCACTCTTCCTCCGTTATATGACTGAACATCTTGTAGTAATGATAAATTCCCAGTCATATGTCTTGAACAACCGCTATCTACATGCCATAGACTTTCAGTAGCCTTTTGCGGTTATCCCTGCATTAGTAACAAAATTACTTAGCTTTTGGTACCCAAGTCAAACATGACTTGAGCACATTATGAGTTGCAGCAAGACAAAATGATTTGATATTATTATATTTGGTTTGCACATCATTCTTTTCATTTATGCTTTTCAACTTGTTGTTTTCTTTTACATTATTTGACAAATTCTTATCCCGTTTGACATTAAACTCATTAACAACCTTTGATTTCATATTATTTGAAAATTTTCCACGAGTGAAAAACAATTTTCTATTATGAGCAATAGAATTATGAAATCGTTGTTTGCTTAATGATTTTTGTCGAAAAGGACAATCGTTTGCCAAATGATTTGTGTTTCCACACTGATAACATCTCTTTTGTTTTGTGTGGAAAGCAAACTGTGGATGACAATTATAAAAATTGTCATAAAAACCAAAGTCAGATTGACTAGGTTTAACATTCTTCACAGTCTCTCGAATCTTTGCTTCATTTGACAATTGCATGTTCATCTTTTGCAGATTTGAGGAAATAGATGAATTATGACCACTTTTGATTTGAGATTTGGCAGTTGTGACTTTTGGAATTGGTGGTGCTGGAATAGGACCAGTCTTAGATTCTGCTGGAGTAGAACCAGACTTTGAATTTGCTGGAGGTGGACCAGGCTTAGTTATACGAATTGGTGCTTGAGAAGGATTAGGCTTGGATATTTGGATTGGTGCTGGAGAAGGACCAGGCTTTTGAATTTTTAGATTAAATGCAGAAGAGTCATTCACTTCCAAATCTGGGCTACAAATATCTTGATTCACAAGGTTAGCATTATAATAAAGTTTATTTTTAAAGAATCGAGAATTCGTTTCTTTAAAAATATGTTCTTCATTTTCAATTAAACCTTTTGAAACAAATCTACTTTTAAAATCTTTTTCAATTCTCTCTTTCTGATTTACCCTTTGATATGCATTCAAATTATATTTACTATTTGATTTCATCTCATTCAAATCAACATCCTTTTCATTTCCTGACAAGTTTTGTTTACAAGCAGATTGTAAAACTTTTACATTTTATTTTTCAAACATTCATTCTCATTTTCTCCCTCACTTTCACTCTCCCAATCTTCAACCAACCCATCCACCTTCAATTTATCTGTACAAAAATTTTCAGGTGATTGTTTAGGTTTGGTTATTATAATAGGATCAACAGATAGATTTACTTTGACTGAAGGTTTTAAGTCTGGAGATGGAGAGAAACCGATCCCATAGACCATATCAGAATCAGAAATGACATCAGATGAAGGTAAACATGAATAATCATGATTAATTGGAGGAGTAATGTTTGAAAATCCAACACCACATTTTCCTCCTTTAATCTTCTGTGTCATTTGTGACTTGATTATTCCTTCAACCATTGTTGATGAAAGTTCAAATTTTTCAACAGTCAATTTAGCCGTGGCTAGTTCACTGTTGAGTCTATTAATTTCTAAAGCGAGTTCATTGTTTCTATTTGTCAAATCATTATTAGTACATTCTTTATCATGAAGATTTAATTTTAAATTATATATTGTATTGTTTAAACCTTCAAGTTTTTCTTTAAAAATCTTTTCATTTGACTTGTGTTTGCGAGCTTGATACTGAAGTTTTTCAACTTCCATTATCAGGCTCTCATTGTGAACTCTGTATCTTTGAACTTTCTCAACACATGAATTTTTGCATAAACCATCATATACCTTGGGTTCTGAAGTTTCCCCTTCTGTTTCCTCAACCTTCTTAACCATGAATGCTTTCATTTCAGCAGCTTGTTCTTCCACTGGAGCAACGTCAACAGTCTTTGAATTATTACATTGGCTTTTGACTGGAGGCTCGACAGTGTACTCTTCAATCACAATCTTTTCCTTAGCACCCTTCTTAACCTGATTTTTCTTCAAAACTGTCTCTTTTTCTTCTTCAACATTCTCCTTCATTTCTTCAACCACCACCTTCACTTCTTCAACTTCCTCATTTTCTTTCTCAACTTCCACCTTCACTTATTCCCTTTCAGCAAACAATCCTTCCATCAAGTCATCAGAAATGAACTCAGCAAATAAATTTTCTTCTTCTTCTGGTTCAGGAACAATCTTTGCAATGAATGCAGTAGACAATGTTAAATCAAGGGCTTCCATTTGATCTGACCAATCATATTCAGCATTAGTTTGAGAAACTAATGCTTTAGTACCACCAGAAGTACTAGCTTTGTCTTTCTTCGGCTCAATCTCCACAGTCACCATCTTCTTGGGGCCTTTAGTTTGACCAGTCTTTGGTTCAGTACATTCTCTGGCGAAATGACCTGGTTTGTCATAGTTGTAACACCTCAGGTTAGACTTGTCGAAACCGATTTTGCTAGAGTTGTTAACACCAAACATTTTTCTCCCAGTTCGTCTAGCAAAGTTCTTCGCCCTGTAAACCACCATGGCCATTTGATACTTGATGTCATTTTCTTCAACATCATCAGGATTGACTTGTTGAAGATCATCAACCAGAACATTAGGAGCAGTAAGTCTACCAGCCATGAACGCTTCATAGCTTGACATAAAAGTGGTGAAAAGTGCAAGATGCTCTTCAGCAATCTGGACAGTCTGCTTTGATGGATTAGTGGTAGCAACATAAGCATGTTGACCACTATGAGAATCTTGAGATTGAGGGACTTGTTGACGGATGATGGGGGAATAGTGTTGAGCAGCTGGAACATGAACTTGATGGTTTACTGCTGGTTGCATATAAGAAGATGCTGCACTTCCAGATTGTTGTTGCTGACACATTTGTGTATAACTGACATAGTAATTCGGATTACTAGCCATCTTTGCATAGAGAGCAGTTCCTTCAGCACCCAGAGAACTGAGATGATTAGCAGCTCGCTGCTTATCGTCCATCGCATAAGACTTGATAGTTGAAATGAGATCAGTCAACTGAAGAGTATACAAGTCTTTGGTTCTCTTGATCAATGTACAGTTGTTATTCCAACTGTATGGAAGTGAATTTAGCAGCTTCTTGTTCACAGTGATGTGTTCCAGAGTAATACCCGCACTCCTCATTTTTGTTACCAGTCTAACAAACCTGGCAATCTGAGCTTCCAACTCTTCACCAACAATATGATTGAATATGTTGAATTCTTGATTCAACATATCCTTTTTGCTTTCTCTCATATCTTTGTTGCCCATAATCTGAGATTCCAGAGCATCCCATAACACCTTAGCACCCCTGAACTCTTGAAACTTTTGTGAAATCTCAGTAGTCAATGCCATAGTGATGGCAGCATAAGCTTTATCATCCAGTTCCAACCTCTTGATGTCATCTTCATCCCACAAGTATTCAGGTTTCTGTACCATTTATCCTTTATCATTTTTGTACAACGGAATGTAAGGACCATACTGGATTGATCTCCACATCTTAGGTTTCGTGTAAATAACATATCTCTCAAATCGGAAAGCCCAATAAGTATAATCGTCTTCACAGAGAAGTCTCGGTGGCTTGTTACCAGTACCAATTTCCGTGTCTAGATGAAGTGAAGCAGTAAGATGCTTTAAATTCTGAGTTGTTGAAGCCATGTTGATCAGAAAGTCAAAATCAGAATTTCGTGCGACAGAAACGATTGTGCGAAAACAGATTTCGCGCGGCCAACCTTTTCGCGCGAGAATATCAATTCGTGCGAAAATTCCAATTTACCTTTTCACGCGAAATCGCATAAAAAGGTGAAATAACTGTCTGAGTGAAAACACCCTTTTTCGCACGCGAAAACTTACAACTCAAGCGAAAATCGTCCAATTTCGTGCAGAATCAAATTTTTAACAGTTTGTTCAAGCGAAAATTACCTCCAAATCACTGAATATGTCTGATTAAACTTATTTTAATCCAATTTTAATGAATTTAGTTCAATTTAAGCTTAATTATGATTAAAATTCACCTAAAGTCCACTAATTCGGTCCAAATCAGTCCTAATTCTCCAAAATCGAGCAGCATAACATCGCCATATCTGAATCTAAAGTGATCAATGATGAATTTCTTCAAAAACGAGTAGAACACAATCCAAATCTTCTCCAAATCGTGGTTCTAGAGCCAAAGCTCTGATACCAATTGTAAAACCTCAATTCTCCAGAAAAACAATAAACACACAATCTCAATCTTGTGAATGCGGAATGTAAACAAGATTGGAGTAGAAGAAGATTGAATTTGATTACAAAATGATTCTCAGATTGAATAACACAACCTAGAACAGGTCTTGTGCGATTTCGCACAGTACATATAAGATAAATGAACAAAAGCTTAATTACAAAACGAAAACGAAACTATTTATACTAAACAGCAGTTCTCGCGTGACTAGCTTTTCGCACAGCTTCCTTTCGCGCGGGACATGAATGTCGCGTGGAGTCCTTTGTCGCGTGTTCTGCTTCTCGCGTGACATCTGCTTTTCGCGTGGATCAGGTTTTCGCACATTTTGTTTTGCCGAGCCTTGATTAGTCTTCTACACTGAACCGTCTCGCCACCGCTTGCCACAATCGAACACCACCATCTGCTCCCGTCGGCACCTACAAACACCACCAGCACCACGCCTCTTTTGCCTTTTCTTTCAGTCCAAACCACCATCACCATCATCACCACACCCCTTTGGTTAATAACTTGTCAAGAACAACAACAAAACCACACAAATCTTGCACAAACAAGATGAAAAGGGCATCGATGAAAAGGGCATCGATCAAGATGAAAAGGACATTGATCAAGATGAAAAGGGCATCGATCAAGATGGTAATATCCAGATGAAGAAGATGATGATGATAGTGAGCTCTGGTACATATATGTAACCATAATAAAGATGGCAATGAACTGGATGGAAAATGGATATCGAGGTAAGATACATATATGTACCCATTTGTGACGTACGTATATGTAAGTCCAGATGAAGATGATGATGATGATGATGATGATCTCGATTACGTATATGTACCCAATGAAGATGGAGATGAACTGGATGAAAAATGGATAACTAGGTAAGATACATATATGTACCCACTCGTGACGTACGTATATGTAGGTTTGATAGCTATGAAGATGAAGATCAATAGGATGGTAAAATGATATATGGGTCATGAAGAACAAACTGAACAAGATGAACACTTAGTATTTGTTTCATATACGTAATAGTACTGTTACATATACGTAACACCCCTATTACATATATGTAACCTCTTGTTACATATGCGTAACACTCTTGTTACTAATACATAAACTTCATGTTACATACGTAAAAGCACGCAAACTAGTTATTGAATAAAGATTTTTATTCTGATTTTGATTGTTTACATATTTATAAAAAAATATTTAAATGTGTTGTTAATTGATTTGTTGGAGAGAGAAGAATGAATTTAGGAAATTTAATTAGTTTAATATGGTAGTTTCCAAAATATAATATGATATTCTTTTCCAATATTACCCTTAAAAGCTTATTAAATGTTTAAAATTGTTCAATTAATTACAATAATGTCACTAGCTAATTTCAACCATACATCAAATAGATCAATGGCTATAAAATGGTTTACAAGGTTTTCATTTAAAATGAGGTTTTCATTGGATCCTCCCCCTATGTATATATATGTATATATATATGTGTGTGTGTGTATATATATCTATATATATATATATATATATATAACTAAAGCAATTGTAATATGAGAAATGTTTAACAAAAAGACCTTTAAAACTAAAAGTGTAAAAAGTAATTTTAACAATCGATCTCTTTAATCAATGTTTAAAATCAAATTGTAGGAAAAAGTTTGCTAGGTAGATATTATAAAAATAGACACTTTTATTAATATTTGGTAAGTTCTATCATTTTTTTAAATGTTCATAACTTTCATGCACAATAATATGTTTTGATAAAAATCACACCATAAAAACAAGTGTCTTTTATTTTAAAACAAGTACAATATGGTATATATAAAGAAAATATTTTTTTACGTTTTTAAGCTCATACTTTGTTATTATGTCTTTAATGTAGTTAATTGTGTATTTTTTATAGTTATTATGTTTTTTGAATAATATTTTGTTTTTATAAAATAATAAATTTAATATATATATATATATATATATGTGTGTGTGTGTGTGTATAATGGTGGAATAACATTATCATGTATATCTGATATGTAAAACACATTAATAAATTAACAGCTAATTAAGCTAATACATTAAAAAACAATGACAAAATAACGCAATAATCATTGTGTTTTTTATCGTCAATGTGATAATATGAACACTATGATCTTTGAAAAGTACATTGGTAAAATAAAATTATTATGTAATTCTAATGTAAAACACAATGATAGATACAATAAAAATATATAATTTATAAGAAGAAAATGACAAAAATAACATATTATATTATCTTTAGCTCTATGAATTTTGAAAAATAATTGGGGAAAGTATATAATTGTGTACTTCTAATTGTAAAAAACACAATGATATATAACAAGTTTATATAATTTATGAAAACAATGACAAGAATAATATAAAATAATTAAAACTTAAAACATAATGAAAAATACATATAACAAGTGATATAAAACATATAACACAGTATATTAATATTGGACATAATAAACGTATAATACACAACTACCTGACGTATTTGACACAATAATCAAAATAACATGTTGTTTAAAAACAATAATAAGAACACCTATTAAGGCTACAAACCTCTTTGTGACAACCCAAATTTTCCGGTTAATACTATTTAAATTAACTTTCTCGTTTATCGCGAATTAATCCATTTTACTATTTTGTAAGAATAATAATAAAAAAATAATAATACTAATAATAATAATAATATTTTTTATAAGAATTAAAAAGTTTGGGGGGTTAAAGTGCAAAATTTAAAACTAATTTACAAGTTTTAGCATAAAATGATAAACCATACAAACTACAGGGGCCAAAGGTGTAATTTTCTTTTAAAAATACCACCCCGCCCGTCGCCCCTCTTCCCTCCGGCGGGTCTCCGGCCGTCTCTCCGGTAAGAGCCAAAACCCCCAACAAACGCGGTTCTGACCAGAATAATCTTCCCAACACATTCTCGTGGATGAATCGAACATGGGCCACCTTTCAATTTAAAAAATGTTAGTGCGATTACCACCAAACCCGACCACGATCGCACTACACTTCATAATAATCAAAATTTATTCCGCACTAACCAATGTTTAATCGATTATAAGCTTCCACTAAATTCAATTCGGTATAAAGCAAGCTCAAACACCACCATCGATCATCCTCATTACCCACAACCTGCAACATAGTCGAATCCCACTTTCTGAGTTCTATTTCACGAAATTAGCATAGGGCTTTGCATCTAGGACATCACGAGAAGCTATCCACAAAGTTAATTGAGTTATTATTAACGATTGCTACGAATATCAATTCTTCTTCAGATACGATTTAGGTTTATACGGGAACATCGAATATCAATCGAATTTGGTAAGTTAAACACCTACATACGTTCGTGATTACAAGGGGAACAAAAGCCCCATGGATTCGATTGGTAATAACATCGAATTGGGGATCGATTTGGCTCCAATCGAATTAGGGTTCATGCATTTGGGGGAAATTCATCAAGCTGGGTTTATAATAATTTCGAACCAAAGTAAACCGCGGCCACGGCCTTGGTTTACTGATTACACGTGCACATATCACACGGGAGGTCCCGGGTTCGAACCCGGCTACCCCCAACATATTTTTTTGGGCTTTTTCAGCCTTTAAAAAAAGTATATAAAAATTCCTAAAAATTATAAAAATAATTTTTATAAACTTTGTTCATTTTAAAAGTTATCTAATGATTTCTCTGTAAATTTATTTCTTTAAACACCTTAATAATTTTTATATAAAATATCAATAACAAATGTTATAATTAGTTTATCTTTACAAAAATAAACTTTAAATAGTTGAAATCACTAAATTATTATTAATCATTACGTTATCTTTTAATTACGTCAATTATAAAATTTTATTTACATTTTATAATTAATCATTATAAGAATTTAATTTCTTATAACTTCATAAATTATCATAAAAGGATTAATTAAGTATTTCATTCATTGTATATATGATTTTGATAATTAAACTTATTTATAAACACCCAAATTCCACTTGAAACCCTAATCCTCATCAATTCGTTAAACTTAAACCTTGTAGACTTAAACAAATATATATATTCTTAGGTACCTGGGATTGACATACCCCGCCCGGGCTAGTCGCGCTAGCTGGTCTAACGGGTGAACGGTTATCCTGTTTTACAGTGTTGTGGTGGGGAATCCACAGCCGGGCCTACTTTATTATTTGATTACATGTCAGCTCGGTCACGACTTCATACACATAGTAATCATTATGGACTAGCTACCCATTATATACTTTGATTACAAAATCTGGGAATTTCATTACTGATACTTACTGTTTTCTGATAAACCTGTGAACTCACCAGTCTTGTACTGACTTTTGCATGTTTTCTCTCAGGACATTGATGTGGCACGTTTAGGAGCACAGCATCCACTGCATGTCATTCCGCGTTCATCCCAAACTGTTTTCAAGATTTAATTTCATGTACTTTACATAAATTGGATTGGACGCGTGTTTGCGTGTTCCAAAACCGTTGTTAAATGTTTTCCTGTTTCGCTTCTGCAATACTTAAATATATCTGGTTTGGTTCACTAAAATTAAGCAACTTATATGATTTGTAATTATCGAGTCGTTTGGTGTAACTAATGCTTATCTGAGATCCTGGTTATGTCACACGCCTGACGGTAAAACCCCGTTCGTGGAAATTGAGGGTGTGACAGATTGGTATCAGAGCATTAGTTATAGCGAACTAAAATGAACTTTGCATCTCATTTGCATTGCATTTTAGACTATAGCTGGATTTGCATTAATTACACACACATAGATTACTAAGCTGTTCTTACTAAATTTGGATGCCTGAAAACTTTTGCTTTAACATATCCCTGTGAGCTTACGACTACAGGGATGGTGACTCCGAGTTGCTGTGAGTCACGGGAAGGGTTACTTACGAATTTTCTACCTTTTGGTTACCTGAAAACTTTTACTTTAACATATCCCTGTGACACATAGACACCTGTATTCTGGATTTCCTGGGAAAAGGCCTTCGGGCTAAGGCAAGCATATCGTATAAATCTCATTGTGAGACCAGTTATGCTTACCTGGGGATTTCTGGGATGAGTGATAAACTATGGTCAATGCACAGCTCTCTAAGGCAAATGGGTCAAATTACCTTGGCGTGTCAACGATTCCTAAACTTTACTGATCCTTTCGTATACTTTGATTGATCGACCCCGATATAATACATACATATTTGGTACTTCTATCGTTGATGACCACTGTACTTGACAAGATATGTTAGCCTGATAGGAGGAACCGGAGTGATCATGTAAAGCAAATTACCATTACGGGTGCACACGTAATTATAATTTGTCGTGCATGCTAAGTCCGGTGAATTTGGTCGGGTGGTAATATTGTAGTCGGTATAAGTCATCGTTTCTGTACCGTGAGTAAGAAATTTTAAATTTTCATAGAACATGGCTATTGATGTGAAAACTATCCTTCAAATTCTACTTGTATGAATGCTCACTCTTACCTCGAATTCGGATGAAATTCAAACCATGACGTGTGTCTTAATCCCTCGGATTCGAACTGATCCTCTAGTTTGTCTGTTACTTTAAAATCTTGGACTTCTTTTCCTTATCATTCCAAGACGAAGGGGTTATTTTCATGCGACTGATAGCTTTGAATTCTGATATCTGGTTGGATATTTACTTATTTATGTATATGGTAATTTAAAGAATGTCTGGAAGAGGACGTGGACACGGGAGAGGTAGCATCTCCATGACGCCTGCATAATTGGCGACGATAATCAATTAGAGTATTACCACAGCATTGTCAAGCCAACACCCTCCACAACGGAATCCCATTGGACAACCAGCTTGCACCTACAAGTCCTTTATGGACTGCAAACCTAATCCATTCAGGGGAACTGAGGGAGCAGTGGGACTGCTCCGTTGGTTTCAAAAGATGGAGTAGGTGTTTGAAATCTGTGACTGCCCTGCCGAGAGTAGGGTGAAATATGCTGCTGGTACCATGGATGGTGCTGCACTGAGCTAGTGGAATACGTAAGTCCAGATGTTAGGTGTTGAAGCTGCAAATGCCATGATTTGGGAAGGATTCAAGAGGTTGCTGAAAGAGGAATATTGTTCCAGAGATGAAGTGCAGAAACTAGAAACTAAATTCTAGAATTTAAAAATGGTGGGTTTTGAGGTTGAAGCCTACACGACTCGTTCCCACGAGTTGGCTACCTTATGTCCCACTATGGTCAACCCGGCTTACAAATGGGTTGAAAGGTACATCGATGGGCTAGTACCGGAAATACAGAGCATGGTCACCACTGCTAGACCAGCTACCATCCAGGAAGCTGTCCAACTGGCTCACAAGCTGACCGACAAGGCTGTCACCCAGGGTAAACTGCCCCCGCGTGGTGTTGCATCTGGTTCCAATGATAACAAGAGAAGATGGGAACCATCTGCCAGCAGGAAGCAATCCTCATCCTCTACTCACCAACCCCAACACAAGAAGTTCAAACCGTCCCAATCTTCTCATGACATAGGGAACTCGAGTGGCTATCATGGAAATCTTCCGAAGTGCAACAAATGTAACTTTCATCATACTGGGCAGTGCACGCGGAACACTGTGAGAGGTGTGGAAAGTTTGGGCATGCTGCCAAGGATTGCAGGGTAAACATCTCAGGAAAAACACCTCAGCAGTAGCAACACTATAATCGTACTGGCTGTTATGAATGCGGTCAACCCGGTCACTTTAAAAGGGAATGTCCAAAGCTAAAAGGGAATGGAAATAGTGGTGCTACTGAAAAGCCTAAAGACAACAACAATAGTGGTGGCGGTGGCAGAGGCAGAGTCTACATTATGGGCTCAGGTGAGGCTCGAAACGACCCTACTATAGTATCTGGTAGATTCTCTATTAATGGGTGTTATGCCTCTGTTTTATTTGACTCCGGTGCTGATAAAATTTATGTATCCATGAAATTTAGCAAAGTACTAGGAATGGCACCTACTAACCTGACTTCTGAGTACACGATAGAAATAGCCGATGGTAGGACGATAACAGCAACCCAAGTGTTTAAAAACTGTAACCTAGGCTTATCTGGACACACTTTTTGCATAGACTTTATTCCTGTCACACTAGGAAGCTTCGATGTAGTAGTCGGGATGGATTGGTTATCCCAGAACAGTGCTGAGATCGTTTGCAAGCAGAAGCTGATCAAGTTACCCATCTCGGATGATGAAATTCTTACAATGGAAGGTGATAAGGCGGGTGCGGTGGTCGGCATCATATCATGTTTGAAGGCCCAGAAATGTCTCAGAAAAGGACACCTTGCCTTGTTGGCACTTGTTACTGAAATGAAGACGGATGAAAGGCGAATCGAAGATATTCCCGTTGTGAGAGACTTCCCTAAAGTATTTCCCGAAGACCTACCTGGCCTTCCTCCACACAGACAGGTGGAATTTCAGATTGAGTTAGCACCTGGAGCAGCTCCGATCGCTCGGGCACCGTACCGACTGGCACCGAACGAACTACAAGAGCTGTCTAAACAATTGTAAGAGTTGTTAGACAAGGGATTCATACGTCCCAGCTCTTCACCCTGGGGAGCTCCAGTGCTTTTCGTTAAAAAGAAAGATGGAACCTTCAGGATGTGTATTGACTACCGCGAAGTAAACAAGGTGACAATCAAGAATAGGTATCCACTTCCACGCATTGATGACTTGTTCGACCAATTGAAAGGATCTAGCTACTATTCTAAGATTGACTTGAGATCAGGTTATCATCAATTGAGGGTTCAAGAGGAAGACATCTCCAAGACTGCGTTCCGAACTCGCTATGGGCACTACGAGTTCACCGTAATGCCTTTTGGGCTGACCAATGCCCTAGCAGTTTTCATGGACCTCATAAATTGTGTCTGCAAACCTTATTTGGATAAGTTTGTCATTGTCTTCATTGATGACATACTGATCTACTCTTGTAATAAGGAAGATCATGAGGAACATTTGAAGACCATACTGGAACTACTGAGGAATGAACAACTTTACGCGAAGTTCTCAAAATGCGACTTCTGGCTGCGTGAAGTGCAATTTCTTGGGCATGTGGTGAATGATAAGGGTATACATGTTGATCCTTCAAAAATTAAAGCAATCAAGGATTGGCCGGCACCAATGACGCCTACTGAGGTGCGACAATTCCTTGGTTTGGCAGGCTATTAACGGAGGTTTATCGAAGGATTTTCGAAATTGGCGCAACCTTTGACTGCCCTAACTCATAAGGGAACAATTTACAAGTGGGGCAGCAAAGAGGAAACAGCGTTTCAGGCGCTTAAAGACAAACTCTGCAGCGCACCAATCCTAGCCTTACCAGAAGGAAATGATGACTTTGTTGTTTACTGTGATGCATCCATCCAGGGTTTGGGGTGTGTATTGATGTAACGTGACAAAGTCATAGCTTATGCATCTAGACAGCTCAAGGTGCATGAGAAGAACAACACAACGCATGATCTGAAACTGGGAGCTGTAGTGTTTGCCTTGAAGATCTGGAGGCACTACTTATATGGAACCAGGTGCATGATCTATACAGATCATAAGAGCCTCCAGCACATATATGATCAGAAGGAACTAAATATGCGGCAACGAAGATGGTTAGAATAACTCAATGATTATAACTATGTGATCAAGTACCATCCGGGTAAGGCTAATGTGGTAGCCGATGCCCTTAGTCGTAAGGAAACCCTAAAGCCACGTCGGGTGCGCGCATTACAAATGACTATCCACTCTGACCTACCAGTGCAAATCAAAGCTGCTCAATCTAAGGCCTTGAAGACGGAGAATCTGAAAGCAGAATCCATGCGAGGCATGGAGAAACAGTTGGCGATTAAAGCTGATGGAATCCGTTATTTTATGAAACGGATCTGGGTACCACAGTACGGGAATTTGCGAGAGCTGATAATGGATTAAGCTCATAAGTCACGTTACTCGATCCATCCAGGTTCAGACAAGATGTCAGGACCTGAAAGAATTTTACTGGTGGCCGAAAATGAAAGCAGAGATAGCCACTTACGTAAGCAGATGCCTAACTTGTTCCAAGGTTAAGGTGGAATACCGGAGACCATCTGGTCTACTCCAACAACCGGAAATTCCAGTGTGGAAATGGGAGCAGATCTCAATGGACTTCATCACGAAGTTACCTAGGACTCCCAGCGGATGCGATACCATTTGGGTTATAGTAGATCGCTTAACGAAATCCGCACACTTTCTGGCAATCCGAGAGACTGATTGAATGGAGAAACTGACACGTATCTATTTAAGGGAAATAGTCTCTCGACATGGCGTGTCGATATCTATC
This sequence comes from Flaveria linearis, assembly GCA_024085815.1. Taxonomy (NCBI): domain Eukaryota; kingdom Viridiplantae; phylum Streptophyta; class Magnoliopsida; order Asterales; family Asteraceae; genus Flaveria; species Flaveria linearis. The sequence goes on from CM044002.1 coordinate 92,433,734, forward strand.
ATTTCTGATCGTGACGCTCGGTTCACTTCTCACTTCTGGCAATCATTACAACGATCATTAGGAACGCGGCTGGATATGAGTACCGCGTATCACCCGCAGACTGATGGTCAAAGTGAGCGTACAATCCAGACACTGGAAGACATGTTGCGTGCCTGTGTGATTGATTTTGGCAGCAGCTGGGAAACTCATTTACCATTGGTTGAGTTCTCCTATAATAACAGTTATCACACCTCGATCAAGGCAGCTCCATTTGAGGCACTGTATGGACGTAAGTGCCGATCACCTATCTGTTGGGCAGAAGTAGGAGAAAGCCAACTTACAGGACCTGAACTTGTGCATGAAACGACTGAGAAGATCGTGCAAATTCGTAACCGTATGGCAGCAGCACGTGATCGACAAAAGAGTTACGCCGATAAGCGTCGTAAGCCATTGGAGTTTCAGATTGGTGATAAAGTTCTGTTGAAAGTCTCACCCTGGAAGGGTGTAATACACTTTGGAAAACGGGTTGGCCCGGTGGCTTATCAACTGAACTTACCTGACGAACTCAGTGGAATACACAATGTGTTTCACGTGTCAAACCTAAGGAAGTGTCTTGCTGATGAATCACTTGTTGTTCCATTAGAAGAACTAGAAATCGATGAACAGCTTCGCTTCGTTGAAGAACCAGTAGAGATTATGGATCGAGAAGTCAAAACACTAAAGCGTAGCAAAATTCCCATTGTGCGCGTTAGATGGAACTCCAAGCGTGGACCAGAATTTACCTGGGAACGCGAGGATCAGATGAAGAAGAGGTATCCACAACTGTTCAACGATCAGACACCAATTTCTTAGGAAACCGTCAGAAAACCTAGCGCGTCTATGTTCTGGATAACTGACCTGTTGCTCATCACTCGTTTGTTAACCCTACTGTTTTAATTTTCGGGACGAAAATTCCTTCAACAAGGGGATAATGTGACAACCCAAATTTTTTGGTTAATACTATTTAAATTAACTTTCTCCGTTTATCATGAATTAATCCATTTTACTATTTTGTAAGAATAATAAAATAATAATAATAATAATAATAATAGTAATATTGTTTTATAAGAATTAAAAAGTTTAGGGGGTTAAAGTGCAAAACTTAAAACTGATTTTAAAAGTTTTAGCATAAAATGATAAACCATATAAACTACAGGGGCCAAAGGTGTAATTTTCTTTTAAAAACCCCACCCCCGCCCGTCGCCCCTCTTTCCCTCCGGCGGGTCTCCGGCCGTCTCTCCGGCGAGAGCCAAAACCCCCAACAAACGCGGTTTTGACCAGAATAATCTTCCCGACACATTCTTGTGGATGAATCGAACATGGGCCACCTTTCAATTTAAAAAATGTTAGTGCGATTACCACCAAACCCGACCACCCCCATTTTCGGCCGAACAACCTGGCCACGATCGCACTACACTTCATAATAATCAAAATTTATTCCGCACTAACCAATGTTTAATCGATTATAAGCTTCTACTAAATTCAATTCGGTATAAAGCAAGCTCAAACACCCCCATCGATCATCCTCTTTACCCACGACCTGCAACATAGTCGAATCCCACTTTCTGAGTTCTATTTCACGAAATTAGCATAGGGCTTTGCATCTAGGACATCACAAGAAGCTATCCACAAAGTTAATTGAGTTATTATTAACGATTGCTACGAAAATCAATTCTTCTTCAGATACGATTTAGGTTTATACGGGAACATCGAATATCAATCGAATTTGGTAAGTTAAACACCTACATACGTTCGTGATTACAAGGGGAACAAAAGCCCCATGGATTCGATTGGTAATAACATCGAATTGGGGATCGATTTGGCTCCAATCGAATTAGGGTTCATGCATTTGGGGGAAATTCATCAAGCTGGGTTTATAATAATTTCGAACCAAAGTAAACCGCGGCCACGGCCTTGGTTTACTGGTTACACGCGCACATATCACACGGGAGGTCCCGGGTTCAAACCCGGCTACCCCCAACATATTTTTTTGGGCTTTTTCAGCCTTTAAAAAAGTATATAAAAATTCCTAAAAATTACAAAAATAATTTTTATAAACTTTGTTTATTTTAAAAAATATCTAATGATTTCTCTGTAAATTTATTTCTTTAAACACCTTAATAATTTTTATATAAAATATCAATAACAAATGTTATAATTAGTTTATCTTTACAAAAATAAACTTTAAATAGTTGAAATCACTAAATTATTATTAATCATTACGTTATCTTTTAATTACGTCAATTATAAAATTATATTTACATTTTATAATTAATCATTATAAGAATTTAATTTCTTATAACTTCATAAATTGTCATAAAAGGATTAATTAAATATTTCATTCATTGTACATATGATTTTGATAATTAAACTTATTTATAAACACCCAAATTCCACTTGAACCCTAATCCTCGTCAATTCGTTAAACTTAAACCTTGTAGACTTAAACAAATATATATATATTCTTAGGTACCTCGTGAGGGATTGCGTTGGAACGTTTATAATCATCATCCATATATTTATTTGCCATGTGAGTTTACAGCCCCACTTTTACTTTATACTCTTTTTGGGGGGAGAGAAACATGCGGTTTTCATAAACGTTACATTACATTGGCTTTTTGTGATACTGCATATACATGATACTATGTTTGTATACTTTGCCCTTCGGACCGTTAATACGCAAGTAGCGATGTGATTGTTAGTAGATCTACTGGGATTGACATACCCCGCCCGGGCTAGTCGCGCTAGCTGGTCAAACGGGTGAACGGTTATCCTGTTTTACAGTGTTGTGGTGGGGAATCCACAGCCGGGCCTACTTTATTATTTGATTACATGTCAGCTCGGTCGCGACTTCATACACATAGTAATCATTATGGACTATCTACCCATTATATGCTTTGATTACAAAATCCGGGAATTTTATTACTGATACTTACTATTTTCTAATAAACCTGTGAACTCACCAGTCTTGTACTGACTTTTGCATGTTTTCTCTCAGGACATTGATGTGGCACGTTTAGGAGCACAACATCCACTGCATGTCATTCCGCGTTCATCCCAAACTGTTTTCAAGATTTAATTTCATGTACTTTACATAATTGGATTGGACGTGTGTTTGCATGTTCCAAAACCGTTGTTAAATGTTTTCCTGTTTTCGCTTCCGCAATACTTAAATATATTTGGTTTGGTTCATTAAAATTAAGCAACTTATATGATTTGTAATTATCGAATCGTTTGGTGTAACTGATGCTTATCTGAGATCCTGGTTATGTCACACGCCTGACGGTAAAACCCCGTTCGTGGAAATTGAGGGTGTGACATCTTTTAAGCTTTTTTTTATAACATGAACTTTTTACTAGAACCCTATTTTTGTAATATAACTAAAAACCTATGAATAGTAAGGCTGGTTTGTTTTTTAGTTCATTTTGTCTTTTGATATAACTAATGGTATTCCAGAACGCGTGTTGCGAAATTTCAATAAAAATCCTTCCAAAAAGAATTAATATATTAGCATATCGACATTGATATTGAATGCAATATGATGAGTCAAGAGCATAAGGTTTTTGTCGTTGCACAAATAATATTTGCATAAGCATTGCTGTCAAAAGGTTGACAGTCTCCATTACCGTTTATCCTATGGCAATATATATAGCGGAGTTTAAAGAGCAACTTCCTCGAGTTTCTCCCGAATTCAGAGATACATTTTTTTGAACGACTGGTTAGTTGTTAGTTGTTAGTATCACCAAGTTAGTAATATTCACCCATGCCAAGATTTGAACCTTGGACCTCCAATAGAGGCAAAGCCTCTCACCTCCCCCTTAACCACTAGGCTCAGTGATACCTAGCTTTATTTTTCCTCTTCTTTCATCCATGACCATATTGTTTCTTATCTCCAATAAAAATCCTTCTAAAAACAATTACAAAATAAAAGGATGTACAATAGAAAAAAAGGATGTACAATAGAAAAAAAAAGTTTAAGTTTCAATTTATAATACACAACACCACATAGCATTCAGGATGTAAGCACCTTTTTTTCTTTCTCAAATTTATTGAACCTGCAATATCTGTTTACAAAGATACTAAAGGTCTGATTGAACATGTAATTGCCCATTTTCCCAATCATAACAACTACAATCTATGCAGGTGTTCGTGTAAATGATTCTTGTTATGCACATAGCCTTATAGGGGGACTTATTCGGGTGCAGAATATGTTGTCATTCAGCCAAAAACATGTGGATTGCATATAGGTTTAAAGGTAACAAATGATGTGCATAGAGAAAACATATCATCAAACATGCATGGTTGATTTAGCTTCCAATTCTGAACACACAACATGAGATATGCAAAAAACAAAATCACAAGTCCAACCTCGATTGACTCATGTTCCGACAACCATGTAGTTGCATGCGAGTTGGCAATTAGCGGGCACCATCAATGGTGCAAAGCCTGTTCTTGGAAGTTGAAACATTCATCACTGCTACATTTACGATGAATATCCACCCTTGTTATGTTTAAGTTACATTATGTGTATGTACTTTCGACTTCAACAGATTTTAAAGTTTAAATCTAAGTTTGAGTCCTAAAATTAAAAACTGAAAATTGCATTCGTAGTTATTAATTTTTTTCATTTCATACCTGTGATGAATCTGACTATTTCAGGCTACTTATATTAGCCACTGACACTTGAAGCCTAAATCTAAAACCAAAAACTGACACGAATCCGTACATAAGTATACAACAAGAAAGTGTACCAACTGAGATGAATAAAAACCCGAACACATACATCAAAGCAGGAAAAGAGACATAGAAACCAGGTACAAAAACTCCTATTTAGATTAACACATACAAGAGATTACGCAGAAAGGACACATCATAAAATTCTATTTCCATTATAAAAAAAAACTCAAGATCGCTTAATTCAGCAACAAACAAAGTAAAGCCACACTTTAACCTAATTCTAATCATTACCATTATCTCAATCGGTAATTTCCTCAACTGTAAAAAACGAAACCAATAGCCATCTTTGCACCCATAAGGAATTACAACACTCGAAACAAAAACACAAAGCAACCTAACGTAACCGAATTATAATCAATTTGGTCCACGTGAGATGCTTAATCATTGCGTATCTGCTATAACAATGCCTACAAAATTTAAAATCAAAACTTTCAAGTGTTAATACGAAAAGAAATTGATAAGGGTGGTTACAAATCTCCAAGAAAGAACAAACATCATACCCTAACCAAAAAGAAAACTTATCATCATTGCAACCCTCTTCATGCAACCCAAAATAAACATTTCCTAATTTTCTTCAAGCACATCATAAATTAGGGATAAAAAATAGGGATATACAAATTTGTATAAGACAATCCATCGTCTTCAAGATCAATCACGACATCAAAGAACCAAGCCCCAACCACAAACAGTTGGTATACATCACACTCTCTAGCTTTAGCTTTTGGCTTCTCAAATATACATCACACTCTCTAGCTACTTCCTCCATAATCGTCTCTCTTCTCCTGGATTCCCTTTCTTGATCATCTCTCTACCTTCTCTCTTTATTTGTTTATATGTTTCAAAGATAAACAGGCGTATTCAAACCAAGATACGTGATAGCTTGTGCATTCCCTTCAAATATTAACATACAGGTTAATTAGCTTGTGCATGTGTATATGCTAGATGTGCAAATTGCTAAACCCCGGTCTGAATATTTGAGAACAATTTAGGCATCGATCTTTTGCTAGATGAGCAACTATTTTGTTTTTGTTTTTTTTCCTAATATTCTATAAAATTGTTCATCTTTGCAAATTGCTGTCTTTAAAGCTTGGTATATTCACAAAATAAAAAGGGCGTACCTGGTGCTGCAAAGAGCTCCCGCGTTTGTAGGGTCCAGGGAGGGTCCGTCCCATTTAAAGAAAGATGTACGCGGTCTTTCCCCCACATTTTGTGGGGAGACCGTTTTCACGGATCGAACCTGAGACCTTTATTTATATTTTTAACAAAATAGAGTGTTAATATTCGGTGAAAAGGTTGACATGATGGTTCGAATCAGTTTGTAGTTCTTTATTTATATTTTTAACAAATAATATTTTATTTAATAGTTTATTGTATTTAATCAGTGTAATCTCCTTGTGTTATATTAGTATAACCCTTTTATTACATCAATATAACCCGTGTGTTTAATGGTGCTGGTTTTTTTATAGAAAAATTAACAATTTATAAAAAACTTTAGTGGTGTTAAAATTTATAGTTCTCATAATTCTCCTTTTGTCAATTTTATTGTTTTATTTTTAATTCTTGTTGTTTGTGTTTTGTGTGAGGTTTTTGGGCTTGCTTGCTGGTTTAAAGAAGATTGGGCTGTTAGGCTTATTTGCTGATGGGCTTCTCTCCTGATCATGAGCTTGCTGTTGTATATATGCGGGTGTATGTTGTTCGTTGAGTAACTCAACTCACTTTCACCCTCTCATACGCTCACACCCTCATACGCTCTCATTTTAGGGTTTTCTCATTCTCTGAAGATCTGATTCATCTGGGTTATCATTTTGATAATCCAGGTTCTGTATTCGTGTTCTTTCATTCTGATTCACCATTATTGTGAATCAGTGTTTGTACGACTGGTTATTTTAATCTGAATATTGTTTGAGAGTTTGTTGTGGTTGTTTGTATCATCTGATACCATTCTTGACATGGTATCAGAGCTCTGAAGGTTGAGCTCTTGATTCTGGTTATTTCGACGATTAAATCGTCGTCTGTGGCTAGGGTTTCTGTCATCTATGAAACCCTTGGTTCTTTGCTGCTTCCGCATCTTGTTCCTGATACTCGACGGTTCAGTTCATCTGACTTCAACGCAACCCTAGTTGGAGGCAAGAACGGTCTCTCAAGCATCGCCGGTGATTCTTGCAACCCTAGAAGGTTGCGTAGTTGTAACAGCCCAGCGTAACCGCACCATGATATTGTCCGCTTTGGCCGGGACAAACCACCATCGCCTGATGGTTTTGTTTTCACCTGAACCGGGACGTACCACCATCGCCCAGGCAAAACGCGTCACAGTGGGGAAGGTCTCAATCCCCTTATAAAGAAGCATTCGTTCTCCTTCCCAACCAATGTGAGATGTTATAATCCACCCCCCTTAGGGAGCCCAGCGTCCTCGCTGGCACAATGGCCCGGCCCTGGCTCTGATACCATCCGTAACAGCCCAACATAACCGCACCATGATATTGTCCGCTTTGGCCGGGACGAACCACCATCGCCTCACGGTTTTGTTTTCACCTGAACCGGGACGTACCACCATCGCCCAGGCAAAATGCGTCACAGTGGGGAAGGTCTCAAGCCCCTTATAAAGAAGCATTCGTTCTCCTTCCCAACCAATGTGAGATGTTACAGTAGTGTGGTCATCGCCTCGCTGGTCTACATATCTTTGGTATTCTGTCAGTAACTACAACCCTCGAAGGTTGTTAGTTACTTGACCTGCTTTGGATTACCCTATATTTGGGTAGCTTGCTCTGTGAGAATATCTCTTCCCTTATCTCTTATTATCTCTTATTGTTTAGTTCTTTAAGCACGTTTGGCTGGGTTAGGGGTACCAGCATCTGTTATTTCAGGGGGCTTATCTCCCTGTGTTGTGTGATATTATCTGTCTCTGTGTGTATCACTTGCGTGATTTGTTGTGTGCTGCATTTCACACACTTGGTTAATCCTTGATCTGCCACTATAGTGGTGTGAAAACCTGGCTCTGACCTTGTTGTGTTCTCTGTGCGTATGTGACGTGTGTTGCATTCTTTACTTGTTGTCTCTATGGCTGAGAGTTCATCTCTATCTGTCACTGATACTCTTGTCAGCAAACTGGACTCTAGTAATCCATTGTATCTTCATCCAAGTGAGTCCAGTTGTCTGAACATAATTACTATAAAACTAAAAGGAACCGAGAACTACACCATCTGGGCCAACTCTATGAAACTTGGACTTCAAGCTAAAAATAATTAGGGTTTATAGATGGAACATGTAAAAGGCCCAAAGATGATGAAGTTCTCAGTTCTCAATGGGAACGCTGTAACTCTGTTGTGCTAACTTGGATTCTTAATTCTATATGTGAAGAACTCTATGTTGGTCAAGTCTACTCCAAACTTGCATCCGAAGTTTGGACAGACTTGAAAGAAACATACGACAAAGTTGATAGGTCAGTTTTGTTCAATCTGTTTCAAAAAATTAACTCTGTCTCGCAAAATGGTTCATCTGTTGCTGAATATTATCATAAACTAAACGCTATGCGGAAACAATTTGATGCAATGGTTCAACTACCCGCTTGTAGTTGTTCTGCCTCTAAAGAGTTCAATGACTTTAATCAAATGATAAAATTAATGCAGTTTCTGATGGGTTTGGATGATATCTACCAACCTGTCAGAATAAACTTGTTAACAAGAGAACCTCTACCCACTACTAAAACTGTTTTTTCAATTATTTCAAGAGAAGAGTCACATAGAACATCTAGTAATATTCCTAAAACTCAAAATGTTAGATTTGTATCCAAACTAAACCAATCTAATGATAATAAAAGAAGGAGTGGTAGAGGTCCAAATCCCAATCTGAAATGCAGTCATTGCAACAAAATTGGCCACACCGTGGAAAGATGTTTTAAGATTGTGGGTTACCCACAAGGCAATAAACCAAGAAATAATCCTGTGTCAAAAAATCCATCCTCTCATAACTCCAAAATGGAAAAATCTGAGCCCAACTCCAGTAGTGTGTCTTCTCCAAACTCTGTGTCTCTAACCCCTGAGCAGGTTACTCAGCTATTGGGTCTTCTGAATAACTCATCCAATTCTGATAAGGTGTGTCTTAACAGTTCCCTTCCTATCACCCTGTGACATTCTAGATTGGGTCACCCATCTGACCATGTTTTAAAAATACTTAATCTACCCTTTAAACTTAAGAACTGTCAAATAGAACCCTGTGAAGTTTGTCATAAGGCAAAACAACACAAAGAACCATTTCCTCTAAGTGATCATAAAATCAAGCATGTAGATGAATTAATTCATCTAGATGTTTGGGGTCCTTATAAAATCCAAAGTAGAGAAGGGTATAAGTTCTTTCTAACCATAGTGGGTGATTTTTCAAGAACTGTTTGGGTCTACTTATTAAAACATAAAGATGAGACAGTTCTCAACTTCAAAACTTCTATAATATGATAAAGACTCAATTTGGGTATTCTATAAAGGCTATAAGAACAGACAATGGTACTGAGTTTATAAATCAATTCATGTCTAAACTAATTCACCAACATGGCATAATTCATCAAACCACTTGTACTTATACCCCTCAACAAAATGGAATTATCGAGAGAAAACATAGACATCTTTTAAATGTTGCCAGAACTCTATTATTTGAAGCTGGAATTCCTATTCGTTTTTGGTCTGATTGCATCCTAACTGCTGCCTATCTAATTAACAGGACCCCCTCATCTGTTTTAAATGGTAAGCCCCCATATGAGATCATGTTTGGCTTTGCTCCCTCTATTAACCACCTTAGAGTATTTGGTTGCCTTTGCTTTTACACTGTGTTAAATAATCATAATAAATTTGGTAATCATGCTGAAAAATGTGTGTTCTTGGGATATTCCCCGTTTAAAAAAGGCTATAAAGTATGGAGTCTAGATTCAAAGTCAATATTCTTCTCTCGAGATGTAAATTTTTATGAATCTGTGTTTCCTTTTAAATCTAAAGCATATTCTGATGAAATTAATGCCGAGTCTTCTGTGAATCAATTTAACTTTTTTGAAGTGTTTGAACAAAATCAACTTAGTACTCATTCTCATAATGGGGAGATTTCCAATGATGAGGAGGGAGAGTTGATAGGCTCACAGAAGTCAAACCCAACTCAGCAAATTGAATCCCAGGATTTCGATGGTGAGGCACAAACTCAGCAGCCTCCTGCAAGGGAAAGTGAGGCTGAGTATGTGCAGCCTTATCCTGGTGAAAGCAGTATGGCAGAGTCTGAGGTTGAGAACTATGACCATGATAATATCATTACTCCTGAGGGAATCAGTGATCCATCTATGTGTTCTCGAAGGTTTGTTAGGCATAGATACACTCCTAAAAAAACCTTGATGATTTCATAATTGAGGGAAAAGTTAAATTTGGGATGGAACGGGTTGTTAACTATTCCAATCTTTCTGCTGAACACAAATGTTTTGTATCTGCTCTAAATAAATCTAGGGAACCTAAACATTATCATGAAGCCAAACATGATGTTAATTGGGTCAATGCCATGAATGAGGAAATGAATGCTTTAAATAGAAATCATACATGGGATCTTGTTGATCTGCTACCTAATAGAAAAAACCTATTGGATGTAGATGGTTATATAAAATTAAATATAAGTCCTTAGAGGAAATAGAACGATATAAGGCCCGTTTAGTTGCCAAGGGTTACAGTCAAAAGGAAGGGATCGATTTTGATGAAACATTTGCTCCTGTGGTCAAAATGATTACTATGCGATGTGTTCTAACTCTAGCAGTTCAAAATAATTGGAAATTATTCCAATTAGACATTAATAATGCTTTCCTGTATGGTGATCTTAATGAAGATGTTTACATGCAGTTGCCTGATGGCTATTTTTCTGACAAAGAGTCTAGAGTCTGTAAGCTTAATAAAGCGTTATATGGTCTTAAACAAGCTCCTCGAATGTGGAATGAAAAACTTGTGGGTATTCTCTTAGAAATTGGCTTTGTTCAAAGTAAATGTGACTACTCTTTGTTTGTTAAATCTAGTAATTCTCACTTTATTGCCCTGCTTGTATATGTGGATGACAAAATTGTCACTGGTAATGATATTGAGGAGATTAATTCTGTTAAAAATCTGCTAAAAGCAAAAATTTTAATTAAAGATCTTGGTGAATTAAAATACTTTTTGGGCCTTGAAGTTATTAAAAATAAGAACGGTGTTTGTTTGTCTCAACGAAAGTATTGTATGGAGTTACTTACTGAATATGGTTTGAGTGGATGTAAACCTGTTTCCACTCATCTTGAACCTCACTATGTGCTTATGAATATGTGCTCTAAGGATGAGTCTAAGCTTAAAAACATTACTGCTTACCAGAAACTTGTTGGTAAGTTGATTTATTTGGCTCATACTCGTCCAGATATATGCTATGTTGTGCATTTCTTAAGTCAATACATGCATAGTCCTTCTAATTCTCATTTTCAAATACCCTTACGTGTTTTGAGGTACCTTAAATCTTCCCCTGGAAAGGGTGTTTTCATCACCAAGAGTGATAGCCTTAATCTCTCTATTTTCGCAGACTCGGATTGGGGTAAATGCCTCATATCTCGAAAGTCGGTTACAGGCTTTTGTATTCTTATGGGTAACAATGTTGTATCTTGGAAGAGCAAGAAACAAAATACTGTTTCTCGCTCCTCTACTGAAGCTGAGTTTCGTGCTATGTGTGCTGCCACATGTGAAGCTATTTGGCTTGTGAATCTGATAACATAACATACCCAGTAAGTCCCACTCAAGAGCAGGGTCTGGATGGCTTGTGAATCTGATGTCTGAGCTAAATGTTAAGCTCACTCTGCCTATTCCTTTGTATTGTGATAATACTGCTGCTATGTCTATTGCAGCTAACCCTGTATTTCATGATCGCACGAAACACTTTGAAATTGACTTATATTTTTTGAGGGAAAAAATTGCAAATGGGTTTATCAAAACTGTTTCGACTAAATCCATTGATCAATGTGCTGACATTTTTACCAAAGGCTTAATGGTAAAGCAACATCAAGCGCTGGTTAGTCAGCTTCATATGTTTGATCCATTTGGACAATAAAATTGAGGGGGGGTGTTAGAATTTATAATTCTTATAATTCTCCTTTTGTCAATTTTATTGTTTTATTTTTAATTCTTGTTGTTTGTGTTGTTGTGTGAGGTTTTTGAGCTTGCTTGCTGGTTTAAAGAAGATTGGGCTGCTGGGCTTATTTGCTGATGGGCTTCTCTCCTGATCATGAGCTTGCTGTTGTATATATGCGGGTGTATGTTGTTCGTTGAGTAACTCAACTCACTTTCACCCTCTCATACGCTCACACCCTCATATGCTCTCATTTTAGGGTTTTCTCATTCTCTGAAGATCTGATTCATCTGGGTTATCATTTTGATAATCCAAGTTCTGTATTCGTGTTCTTTCATTCTGATTCACCATTATTGTGAATCAGTGTTTGTACAACTGGTTATTTTAATCTGAATATTGTTTGAGAGTTTGTTGTGGTTGTTTGTATCATCTGATACCATTCTTGACAAGTGGTTTACAAAACAAGGCAGTAAACTTTTATAAAATAAAACATAAAAATAGATGAAACCGTTTAGAAACATATGGTGACACTTGTCACCATCATAATAAAAGTCGACGTTTAGGGTAAAATTATTAGAAAAAAGTAGGTGAACATTTGACATTATCTTTTGATTTTATAATATAACCAATGACCTACATAGAGTTAGAGAGCTATTGTAATAAGGATATGCATCCCCCCCTCTCTCTCTCTCTCTCTCTATATATATATATATATATATATATATATATATGTATGTATAATTATGTGTATGTATATACACACACTAGTTTTTTCTCCCGCGTTACGTGTGCGGGATTTTGGTTGCTTTCACCAGTCTTACGTGACGAGATTTTGTTCATTGTCTGCTCGGCACATCGGAAAACACAAAAGCAAATATCAATACCGGTTCTAATAATACCTATATGGATAACGATGATTTTCATTTATATTCGGTTCATTCGTCGCAATACCGCAACAGTATTTACACTCGCTATAGCATACGATACAAAAAGCACTCAACTATACCCCTAACATCAAAAAACTTGTTGGTGGTCACATAACCATAAACTAAAACCTAAGTGGTTAAACTTGTAAAACCATAAATTTATATATATATATATATATATATATATATATATATATATATATATATATATATATATATATATATATATATATATATATATATGTGTGTGTGTGTGTGTGTGTGTGTGTAATAATGAAAATGAAAATTTACAAAAGTTATTAAAAGTGACAAATGACTTTAATTGTCAAAATGTAAACCCAGAAAAGTTGGTGGTCAAAAATCGAATTTCTCTAAAGAGGGAGGGTGTGTGTGATTTTTTAACTTTTGGTCTATATTTCTCTATAAAGAGTGTATGATATTTTTATAAAGAGAGTGGGAAGGACATGGATGGATGTATATATACTTTAGAAGCAATTTACTTAAGTTGGAGGTACCATAACTACTAGGTTAATAGGCAAAGGTACTTATGTAATTAAAGCTCATTAAAACATAAAGTTAGATATGTGCCTATGGTCAACACTGCATCAAAACTTAGTATGAAAGTAACAGCAAGAAACTTGGACACAAATTACATAGATGGACCATTATAGCCCAAATATTGGAGAAACTAAGATGAAAAAATATTCTAGATAAAAGGCATATATATTCTCTTGAATATGTGAAAATTGCGATTTAGTGTTGGAAAAAAAATCTATTTAAATTAAACAAATTTGCTTGAAGTGTTGATTCTTTTGCTCTTTCCATCGATGTTTAACTATTGTGTATTACAAACGTGTTGTTTATTTTTACACTTTTTATTTAAAATGAAGATTTCTTATTATGTGCAATTAAAACTAATACCCAAACATAGTTCCAAAAAAGTAACCTTATTTGACATAATCAACGCAGCATAAAATAATAATCCTATGGATATAGAGGTTTGTTATTATTATTTTTATTATTTTTATTTTTTTCCACCAATCTCTAGGGTAAAGTCTTAGAAGAACATTGACTCCTACAAGCTAGTACGATTTCAATTTATTTTTTGAATAGCAGTTTTCGACATGTAAATACCACATAATCTACTTGAACGTATACACACATGTCAGATTTATGGGATGCAGTTATCAACACCATTAGGCTACACGGCAACAGAGTGTATACTTGCATTTATTACTTTCTAACACGATGGACACATCAAAAATTTTATTGGATTAAAAGAAAAGTAAACATACAAATCAGACTTTGGCAACCTTGATATATACCCATGAGAAAAACAAAAAAGAAAAAACACCAAAGATGGAATAGAAGTAGAGAACTACCATTGAGTCATTGACTATGGACTAATGTAATAAGCCATGAAACCTCGGCCCATAGAAGAAATCTAAAGCCCAAATGTGGCTTACACTTCTAAACACTAAATTCGAAAGCCAAAGCCCAAACATATTTAAAGACATTTGCAGCCTAATGACCGATCTTAGAACCCACAACAAGAACATAATCTGTTTCCATGCAACCAACCAAAAATAAAAAATAAAAAAAATGTTCATATGGGATTGTCAATAGCGGAGCTTGAGTCAAATGTTAGAGTGGAGCGGGGGGCGAAAGTAAACTATTTTAGGTGGGGCGGACTCTATATTTATTAAAAAATTTCCACTACCGGTCCGAAAATTTACACTATCGAGCAAAAAATTTACACTACTGACGAAAAAAGAGGCCCCCGGCCCCAACGAAGCTTCGCCATTGGGGATTGTAACAGGCTATCACGAGGTCAGCTAGTAGGCCATTGAAGCGAGACTTGCTCAGCCCGATTGGAGACCGGAAAATATTTAAAATTTGAGGTTGAGGACCGAAAATTATATGCAATATTGGTTATTGTGGGGTGAGATTCTACGGGTATCAATCTAAGATAAAGACCAAGAAAATGAAACCGATTACATAGTTCTAATTCATCTCTGCTAGAATAAGTACATTTTACCATCTCCGTTGTAAATAAGGGTTGCAAATCTGATTTCATAATCTCTAACGGTTCCAGCAAAATGCAAATTGCTAATGATTTTTAGTTCTGGTCTAGTTCGAGGCCAGATGATTTATTTTATTGTTTAGCTTTATTACTTAACATATTTAATTTTTTTAAACTATGCTAAGTAATAAAAGTAAAAAATACGCAACTCGAAATTAAAATTAGATTAAATTACAAATTCCATCCTTTATGTTTGGTGAAAATTATGGAATGGGTCCTTTCGAAAAATGATTTTCACTCAATGTCCTTTTTTACAAAAAGTTATTATGTAATACATCCTTTTTACTAACTGGGGTTAAATAATTCTGTTAAGTCAAGGGCATTATTGTCATTTTGTTTATAAAGGACTACTTTTGTAATGTTAAAGTTTCTTTTTATTCTTCAATTCTATTTATTTTTTTATTTTATTATTTTTATTAATTGATTATTTTGCTTATTTATTTTATATAATATATACTATTTAATTTATTTATTTTTATTATATGTTTTTCATTATATATATAGAGGGATATACTGGGTTTGTTTGTTTGTTTGTTTGTTTGTTCGTTTGTTTGTTTGTTTGTTCGTTTGTTTGTTTATATATATATATATATATATATATATATATATATATATATATATATATATATATATATATATATATATATATATATATATACTATATATACTATATTAATATACATATGTGAAGGGCAAAGAAGTCTTTTCATCCAAAACTCTTAAAATTAAGAGTTTTACAACTCAGAATGCATAAGTTACAACCCATTGTTATCATTGTTATCATACTAAAGCTAAGCCCTTGTCAGATCTGATCTTCAATTCAAAATTCAAATTCAAATTTCAAATTATAGCATCTTCCTTTCTCTGCTCCACATTCGACACCCCAGACCCTCTCATCATCATAGCCCTCTACCACCATCGTTGGCCTCCGATTCCTTCATCTCCATCTCAAAACCCACACGAACCGTACCTCCACCACCGTCATCATCATAAACCCGATGAACACACCATCTTCAAGCTCCGTCACCTGAACGGCCAACAAGGGGTTGAAATGGTCGTCGTAGCTCACCATTCTGTTGAACGCAAAAAACCCCTTGACGAAATCCGGCACATGGGTCGGTGACACAACGTTATCAATAGTGATGTGGGTAGCAATCGCGTGAAAGAATTGAGCTCCGGCGTCGTTGTAGGTGATGTAGACGTAGCCGTTGTCGTCAGTAGTAAGTCTTCCGGCGAGAGGGGCGAAGTGGGTTAGAGCCTTTGATAGCCCTTCTCGGAGAAGAAATAAGAGGTCGGAGACGGTGGTCGCGGGAGACGTTGGCCGGAGAAAAAGGTTGCCTTTTTGGATGTAGTGGCAAGATAACATGGGGAGGTCGGAGGTGGAGAGTTGGAGGTCTGGTAGGGTGGATTTAGTGGTAGGAAAGACGGTTGATTTGTTGATGATTTGGGGAAGCACCATTGCTGTTGTAGTTGGTGGGGGTGATGATGATTCACAGGGCATGGTGATTGATGATGGTGGTAGGGGTGGTTGAAGTGAAAATGATGAGTGTGTGTGTGTGTTAATGGTGGGGGGTGTGTTGAAGGGTGGAGGAAGAAGGGGGTTAAATAGGTGGTGAGGGTGCATGAACCGTGACGGTGCTGCTGCGGTTAATAAAGTGAAGTTGAGTTGAGTTGAGTGTCTGTTACGATAAGGTGAAAGTGGGGGGCTGTTACAGATTCTTGGGGGAAGTATGGGATTATTAGAGAGACTTATATGTGGTAAGTGTCTGCTTCATCTTCTTGTGATTTTTGTTCATTTTCTGTAATCTGTTTGATAAGTTAGGAGTATAATCTGCTCTGCTAATTTTCGTTAGGATTTATAGATTGATGACAGAGTGATTTAGTATAAACATGTGAATCTTAACTTGGGTGGCATTGAGGTGATCATTTCAAGTAGCAGGTAGGTTGTTAAAGTCGCTAGGTGCACTCTTAAGGTGAAAACGTTGAGCTTGAGCCTAGGCTTGAGAGAAAGCGAGGGCCTTTTTAAGCATGACAAAGTACACACGGTATAACAAGTCAGTTTAGGGGTTATAGACATGTTTCAGGCTGGTTTAGACGTGATCCTTACCATTTTTAGATGTTTCAGACCATTTTAGACGTTTAAGATCAATTCTGGCTGGGATCCTCGCCTCACCTGGGCGCCTAGACATGCACCTTTTGTGCCTTTGACTACATAGTGTAGCAAAATCATAATTTGTAAGCCTGTGAATTTTGAAAACATGAAGTATGAAGTGTAATTGCCACCTCAAAGTTGAACTTAAACTCAGCAGTTATCTATAATAGATAATCTTTTGCTATCACCTTAGTCAACTGTCTGGATAGAGGAAAGACTTGCCACCACCTACCCCTCCCAGACCCTGCTCTTGAGTGGGATATACTGGGTTTGTTTGTTTGTTTGTTTGTTTTAGTCAACTGTTGATTTACTGGATGAAAATAACTGAGTTTGTGGAAGACACCAAAATGTCTTCGCCGCCGCATCGCGCGGGTTCCTTACTAGTATATATATATATATATATATATATATATATATATATATATATATATATATATATATATTATATACATGTAACACATAAAATACCACTAATTTTTATTAAACTATTTTAACTATAATTAAATAGTTTTAACTAATTTAAAGTTATTTTTTAATATCTAGCTTTCTAACGACTATATTTAAAATTTCCCATCACAATGTATTATTCATCTCATTCATCTTTAATTCGTTTAAAAACCCTAAATGGCATATCAATGTGATAATATTTTTAATCAAATTTGTAGTACTTATTTTGATCCATTAAGATGACTCGACACATAAAGATGTTAATTGGAGCCCTCATTTTCATCTCATTCATCTTTAGTTTTTTTAAAAACCTAAATGACAAATGATAAAAGTAATAATTAAAATAGTAAGTATATATAATAAAATAATTAAAATAGTTTAAAATGATAAAAGTAATAATTCTAATCAAAGAAATAAAAAAATAATTTTTATTAAAAAATTATTTCAATTTGTAATAGGTTTTTAATATAAACCATAACCCAAACTATTTAACACAGTTAAAAATTTTATACCAAAATGATATTAAAATCTTTATATCATAAGCCAAACTATTTAGCACAGTTGAAAATTTTATACCAAAATTATATTAAAATCTTTATACCATACGTCAAACTATTTTAAAATTTTTTTAAACCAAAATAATAATGAAAAAGTGATAGAGAAATAAAACCGATTACTAGTTTAAATTATATAACATGAAAAAATATATTTTTAACCCTCTAATTTGTATTCGTACAATTAGAAAAGTAGATAAATAAATTTTAAAAACAAAAAGTATATATATAATAAATTAAAAAACTATTATTAAAAGTATAACTTATAAAAAAATTAAAATAATTACGTAATAATATTTAAGATTATAAAATAAAAAGTGTATTAAAAAGATAAAATAAACAAAATAACAACATAAAGAAAAACAGATTTCGTCCTTTAAGTAATAAGGACAAAATGGTCATTTACATAAAATTAATAGAAAAAGTTAACTTTTATTATTTGAAAGGACATAAAGTGTGATAAGTTTTTAAATAAAGTACGCTCAGTGTAATTATGAAAGTTTAAGGATAATATTCATAATTTTAAACATAGTTAAAGGATAAAATTTGTAATTTAGTCTTAAAATTAATATTAAGAATAAAAAATATACGCTTAAATATTAAATGTTATAAAGATTTTAACTAATATTAAATGTAAAGAACATAAACTTAATTATTTAGACGCTCCGATGGATTTCTTCTATCTCCTCTCACATATTTCACGATTTAGCCTTGAAGATAAATCAACACTTTTTGAAACAATTTTCAACTCCGCAAGTCGCTTCTTCCATTTCTTCACGTCCATGAAGGGGTGATATTACGGTTTGAATCCATAGCTAGCAAATTGTAATTTTAGAGAAAAGAGAAGTTTTGTTGAAGTGTGATTTTTGTGCAAAAATATATGTAATTGTAGATAAAAAAAAAGATGAATTTTTTTTAGGTTTTCCATGCCCAATGGCTATCTTCCATTCTCATTTGTTGATAATCACACTGGTGCTTACGTGGAGGGTATCACGTTCCTATGGTCCTTCCACAACCCATAAATTTACTCAAATAGATTACAACCTTTAAACAAGATAACCGATTACATTCATGTTCACTATACACACTATAGGTAAGGATAATGACCACTTCCAGTTGGTGCATGGAGGCTTCGGGTATGGCCTTAGGAATGAAGGCGGTAAGGAGCTTCTTGACTTTGCAGTAGCGCATGACTTAGGAATCATAATTTCGTTTTTTAAGAAAAGAGAATCGCATCTAATCACGTTTAGCAGCGGCGGGAGACACACGCAGATAGACTATTTGTTGACGAGGAGAGAAGATCGTAGCTCGTGGAAGGATTGTAAGACAATCCCACGAGAGACAATTGTGACATAACATCATATGTTAGTTGCGGATATACGCGTGAAGAGACCAATTGTCCAACAAAACAAGAGAATTAGACATACGATCAAATGGAGCCAGCTCAAGGACGAAAACATTACCATTTTTAGGGATAAGGTCATACCAATGAACCATCCTGGACCACAGGAAGACGCAAACCAAAAGTGGGAGGCCATGGCAAATACGCTCATCCAAGCAGCTAAAGAAACCCTTTGAGTTACAACAAAGAGACAGTCGACCATAAGGAATCTTGGTGGTGGAACGAAAATTTACAGAAGAAGATATTAATTAAACAACAAAGTTTCAGAGAGCTTATACGCTGCAACAATGAGGAAGAACGCCCAGAGCTAAAAGATAAATACAAGGAGGCTAAGAGAGAGGCGAAGAAATCGATGTCAGAGGCAAAGAACGCGGCGTATGAGATGATGTATAAACGACTAGAGACGAAAGAAGGAGAGCATGACATGTTTAAGTTAGCCAAGGCAAGAGACAGCAGAAGACAAGACCTGAGAATTGTGATGTTTATAATGGCTGCGGATGGAAAAGTTTTGGTGAACGACAATGACATCAAAGGGAGATGGAAAACTTACTTCGATAACTTTTACAACATAAAGAACCCAAACCAACAAGCTGAGATAGATAATACAACCCAAACAACACAATAAAACAATTGCTATTGTAGTAGCATCACAGTAGACGAAGTTACGAGAGCTATGAAGAAAATTAGAAGGGCTAAAGCGGTGGGGCCAGACAATTACAGGGGAATAAAGCTATTGAGTCACACGATGAAATTATGGGAAAGAGTTATCGACACGAGAATTAGACGAGAAACTCAGATAGCGTCAAACCAATTTGGATTTATGCCAGGACGCTCTACGACAGAAGCAATACACGCCATAAGAAGGTTAATGGAGAAATACAGAGAAAAGAAAAGAGACCTCCATATGGTATTCATCGACCTAGAAAAGGCCTATGACAGCATTCCGCGTCAACTAATTTGGGAAAGTCTACGACTTAGAAGGGTACCAGAGAGGTATATCAAAATAATCAAGGATATGTATGATGGGGCAAAAACGTGTGTGCGAGCCCCGACCGGAGACACAGACTCATTCACAGTGGAAGTGGGACTCCACCAAAGGATCGACATTGAGCCCATTCCTCTTCACAGTAGTGTTGGATGAGATGACCAAGTCTATACAGCAGCCAGTTCCGTGGTGCATGCTCTTTGCGGATGATATTGTCTTAATATCGGAATCTAAAAGGGTGCTAAACAACAAGCTAGAACAGTGGAGAGCAGCACTAGAGCGCAAAGGTTTAAGGATAAGTCGCTCTAAGACAGAATACATGCATTGTAACTTTAGTGGCGAGGCGGAAGAGGACACCCAAATCAGTATTCAGGGTATGGCGGTCCCACAAACGTTTAGGTTCAAATACCTGGGCTCGTACTTGCAGGAGGACGGAGAGATACATAGCGATGTAGCACACCGTGTTCAAGCAGGATGGTGCAAGTGGAGAGCAGCATCAGGGATCCTATGTGATAAGAGGTTTCCAGCAAAACTAAAGGGAAAGCTATATCGAGTGGCAGTACGTCCAGCTATGTTATATGGAGCAGACTGCTGGGCCATAAAGAAATCGCACGAGAAACAAATAGAGGTAGCGGAAATGCGAATGCTGAGGTGGATGTGCAGTCACACAAGACTTGATCGGATAAGAAATGAAGTATTTAGACAGAAGTTAGAAGTGGCTTGTATCGCAGATAAAATACGAGAGGGAAGATTAAGATGAATTGGCATGTCAAGAGGAGACCAATGGCGGCACCAGTTAGAGCAATAGAGAACATCATATTAGAGGGTAGGAGGAGTAGAGGAAGACCTAGATTCACTTGAGATGAGGTAATTAGGCGAGATATGATACACTTGCACCTCTCTGAGCACATGATCGAGGATAGGACTGAGTGGAGGCGTAGAATTAAAATTAAGGACTTCTAGTTCGACCTATAGACAGGAAGGGTATTTGAAGTCTGGTTGTGGGGCCTGATGTCTAAGTAGCCCATATCTGCCCTTTAACGATGATTCTACATGCACCTAGGATATATGTATGTTATGTGTTGTATGATTTATTATGTACTGTATGCTATGTGTTGTATGATTTATTGTATGATGTCTTGCTATCGATATGGCTTTTTGTATACTGTATGCTATGTGTTGTATGATTTATTGTATGTGGTCTTGCTATCAGTATGGCGTTTGCTATCGAGTCGGGGGTCTCTTTGAAAGCGGTCTCTCTATCTAACAAGATAGAGGAAAGACTCGCCTACACCTACCCTCCCCAGACCCTGCTCTTGAGTGGGATATACTGGGTTTGTTTGTTTGTTTGTTTGTTTGTTGTTTGTTTGTTTGTTTGTTTGTTTGTTTGTTTGTTTGTTTGTTTGTTTGTTTGTTTGTTTGTTTGTTTGTATACACACTATATTAATATGCATATAGAAAACACAATAAAATATTTTCAATCAAAACTCTTAAAAATTAAGAGATGTAAAACTATAGGTGTTTAATGTACAACCTTAAATCATAAAGGAAGACTGGAGGGGTACAATGGTAATTTGCCAAAACATCAGAGATCCAACTTTTAAAGTATTATATACAACCATATAATGCAATCTCATATCAGGCTTGTGAAACAAATTCTGTAACCATGGTCTCCTTTCCAATTTTCCTAAATGAATCAGGTGCATTCTGAAAGCAAACTTTCAAATATTTCCTAATCAAGATCCAAACTTTGAGTTTAAAATACAAATTAAAACCATATCCCAACATCTCTACGTTAGGGACAAGATCTTCCTTCTTCTCAGTTGCTCCGCTCTAATCTTCATCTCGCCAACCGGCCTATTAGCTGTCAGATACATTGTCTCTATCTGCAAATCCTGGTGGAGAAAACTTCAAGTTACCCGGCTCGTAAATCGAAGTTTCCTCAAATTCTGTTCTTGATATTAATATAGTTTAATTTCTTCAAGAACATTGTTGGATCGAATTACTAGTTGTTCACGATTACTTTCGTTTGATTTTGTCAGTTGTTATGAGAAGTTGTTGTGATAATAATTTAGGGATTGGGTATGAACAGGGGAATACGAGTACAATCGATGGTACAATAGAAGGGGATTGTGTGATAATTAACATAGATTTAGATCATTGTTTCAAATTACAAGATCCACTAAACGCTATAGTCGGTCGTTCAAATGTTGCCTCGTGGGCAGACCCGATCATCTTTAAAATATCATCAACGTTGGCATTTTGAGAGGAGCACTATAAATATTTATGGCTCTATATTATTAAAGGTTAGTGATTGAACTTTTAAACTTCTATTGTTATAGCAAGGTTATAATAAAAAGTACATAATCTAAAAAGACTAAAGAATATTGTAAGTTGGACACGTGTCCGTTGATTGTTTTTTATTGTTCAAGTTAACATAATATGTTAATTTTTATTGTTTTTCAATATACAATTCGAAGTACACAATTATGTTATTTCACCAATGTATTTTTTTAAAACTCATAGGATACAAGATAACATAATTACGATAAAAAAAGACAATGTGACATATTGCTATTGTGTTTTATGTCTTGTATCATTTTGTGTTATTATATTTTTTTAATGTATTAAATTAACTAGTTGTTAATTTATTATTGTGTTGTACATACTAGAAATACAAAATAGTGTTATTTCAAAACTATATTTTTTTAATAAAATTATTATTAAAAATAAAACAATAACTAATAAAAAGACATGATGTATTTCACTAAAGACACAATGACGATCGGAAATATATGAGATTAAAACGTAAAAAAAATTATCTTTTAATATAATGATACCATACTCGTTTGAATGCTAGAAATTGTTTGTTCTATGGTGTAATTTTTATAAAAAGTAGTATCATATATAAAAGTTATGAAGTTTAAAAAGATATGAGAGAACTCGAAAAAATCAATAAAAGTGATTATTCTTAAAATCTCTCTCTAACAAACTTTTTTCTTACAGTTAGATCTTAATCATTGATTAATATGATTGATGGTTGAGATTATTTTTTATTCACTTTCTAGATTTAAAACCTTGTTTAAGCTAAACTCTTCCCTTTTACAAAAATGTCTTGTAAAACTACTTATACTTATCAATAAAAGCATTTAAGATGTTAGATTGATTTTATTTTGTCTTTGATGTTTTTTTGTTTAAGCACAAAACATTTAATATCTTGAAGTTGTTTTATTGAAATTTTGTTAAGTTAATATATGTGATTGTTGTACTAATATGTTTAAAATTTTTATTGTTGAATAAAACCAGAGAATTAAGGAATTAAACAAACACAGGTGGTGCTTCTTTTTTCAGAAAAAAGCTTTTTAGGCTCTTTTGTCTGCACCAAAAAAGTACGGACATACATTTAATATTGTAGACTGTTTGTTTTTCAGAAGATATTTCTTTAAAAATGTCTTTCCGTCCTCTTCTTGGAGAAGACACCCTACCTTTTCTAACATCTTCCAATGTCTTCATAAATAAAAAACATAAAAAATCCATCTCCACTCCATCGCCACCCCTCATCGCCTGCTCCTCATACACCATCGCATATCACCATCACCACTGCCCCCCTTGCCGGCCACCCCCTACCGACCTCCGTACTTACCATTGTCGGCCTCCTCCACCTCCACCCCCATCCCCTGCTCCTCCTACACCATCGCACATCACCATCACCACCGACTACTATCGACCGCCGGCCTCCTCCACCTCCACCCCCCATCGCCTGGTCCTCCTACACCATCGTACATTCATCAACACCGCCCCCTACCGACCTCCCTTCTCTCCACCGCCGGCCTCCTCCACCTCCATACCCCCCACCTCCTCCACCGCCGACCTCCTCCGCCGCTGGACCTCTCCACCGCCGGTTGGGTAAAGTTCTTATAGTTGATAATGTTTAGGTTTGTTTGATGTTTAGGTTTGTTTATGTTTGTTTGATTTGTCATATTTATTATGTTTAGGTTTGTTTATGTTTGTTTGATTTGTCATATGGATTATGTTTAGGTTTGATGATATTTAGGTTTGTTTGATTTGTCATAATGGATTATGTTTATGTTTGATTTTGATTAGGTTTGTTTTATATTTGTTTGATTTGTCACATGGATTATGTTTAAGTTTGATAATATTTAGGTTTGTTTGATTTGTCACAATGGATTATGTTTATGTTTGATTTGATTAAGTTTGTTTATGTTTGTTTGATTTGTCACTTGGATTATATTCAGGTTTGATAATGTTTAAGTCTGTTTGATTTGTCATAATGAATTATATTTACGTTTGATTTTGATTAGGTTTGTTTATGTTTGTTTGATTTGATGAATTATGTTCAGGTTTGTTTATGTTTGTTTGATTTGTCACATGGATTATATTTAGGTTTGTTTATGTTTGATTGTGTTTTTGTTGTTGTTTATTTGTTGGTTAATAGAAATGGTTTTCTGAATATTATTACAGTATTGTATGACTTTTATTTAAAATTTAATGTTGAAGTACTTTTTAAATTTTAAAAAATAGGTTTACTTTAATTACAGAATATTTTATTAGTCTACAGATGTTAAAAAACAAACAGTTTTCTTTTTGCAGACTGTAGACGTTTGGTTGACCTCTTTTCCTGCAGATTTGTGCAGATGTAATTCGCAGATTGCAGAACTTTTCCTGCAGAAAAAAAAAAAAAAAAACACCATAATCAATAGGTTCTTATTGATTATCAAGATGAATTATAAAATGAAGAGATGAATCAAGAGCTGATCTAACAAGATACTAATTACTTACACCTAAAACCCCAAATCAAGTTCATTAACAGAGTTAACAAAACTATTACAAGAAGTTACAAACTCACCCCTTTAACTATGCATATTTATCAAAATTCAAACAAACGTAGAAACAACATTATTGACTTGTTATGTTGAACGCAACATCACATTAAAAGTTATTCTTGCTCTTTTGTGTTAATAACATTTTCAAAATGTTGACAAAAGAACCCCTCAGTAAGGGGCATGTTCCTTTCTAGTTCTAATTAAACTTAGTAAAGCATACGGGTTTTTCTATCCGCGTCCTGTTTTTAATTTTCAGGTCCAATCAATTTGAAGACATAACAATTTGAGAATTTGAACAAAATTGATATGGTGAAACAACTTTAAAATGCCTTTTGTTTTTCATTTGCACCTTACTCTACTACAACCAACTATCCAGGCCTAAGATGTTGAACGTATTTTACATCTTAGTTAATACCATCCAACAAGTGAACAAACATCAAAAATAGAAAACATGCATGCGATTTAAACCCATATCATTCTAAATCTTTGAAATGAGTCGAAGAGGCTTTTCCTTTTGCAAAGTTACTCCAAATTTTCATTCATGTCGAGCTTTGTAGGATCATCACCATTCGGGAGAACCCATTCAAACTTATTAACTAAAGTTGCTAATATAGACTGAACACTCTTGATACCAACAGGTAAACCTGGACACATCCTTCTCCCTGCACCGAATGGTATAAACTCAAAATCTTGGCCTTTAAAATCCAAGTTTGAGCCAATAAATCGTTCGGGTGTAAATGAGAGAGGGTCTTTCCACACTTTGGGATCTCGACCAATCGCCCAAACATTTATAAAGATTTGGGTATTTTTAGGGATTGTATAGTTCATAACCTCACGAGCCTCGAAAGCACGACGGGGAATTAGAAAAGGCACCACCGGGTGTAATCTTAATGTTTCTTTGATACAAGCATTTAGATAAGAAAATTTTGACAACAGTTGTTCACTAACAATCTTGGAGTTAGTTGTAAACTTGAGCTCTTCTTTAACTTTTGACAAAACTTCTTTGTTTTTTAGCAACTCGGCTATGGCCCACTCGATTGTCGAGGTTGTGGTATCAACACCTGCTATGAATAACTCCTACCAATAAAGGTAAGGTCAATTAGTTTTAAAAAAGAATTTAGTCTTTACAAATTATAATTTATTTTCATTTAAAAGATATAAATACATTTACGGAATATGAAATCTTTAAGGGTAGAAAATATGTTTTATTTATTGAATATTTGTAAATAATTCATACAAAACTACGACACTTTTCTGAAAAAGTTTAATGAAAATGATTTGGCAAGAGACAATGTTTTGTGTCCTTGGGTGGGATATGGCGTTAGGATATTTATACTAAGTGCTTCATTCTTATCTCTGTAAATTATTTAAACCCACCTTTATATGTAAATCTAGTTTATTTTTAGAAAAACTCCTATACCTCACTCATATCTATGATTTTAACGCCTGCATCAAATTTCAATCTTCATATCTATTATTTAATACCTACTTCAGATTCCCCATGTTTTTCTTCAAATAACAAACACTTAAAAAGACATAAGATATAAATGTAAAATAATCTGCAAATTAAGAATGAATTTAGATAACGAAGAGTGAGTCTTAAATAAGAGAAATCAAAAGCGAGTTCCTTAATTTTATTCTATTTTGTGGAATGATATGAAGTGTGAAATGCGTGTGATTGTTACCGAATTAGGATTCGGATGTAAATGATGTAATATATTGTTTTCAAGTGTATTGAATAAGAACAAAGGGTAAGGTTATTCTACAAAGTGTATTTTTGCTACAAAGTGTGAGAAGACACAATGAGCCTAAAAAAGTCACAAAAAAATTAATATCTCACAATCTCAATCGAATTTTAAAAAAAATACTTCGGAGCCTCTGTTCCTCTCATTGTCCTCTTTCAGAAAAAAATAAAAAAATAAAAAAAAATTTATTGTGTATTTATATAACACAATGACGTCGTTGTGTCTTTTATATTGACACAATGACGTTTGAATCAATGACGTCATTGTGTCTTTTCATAATGACACAATGAAATCATTGTGTCTTTCATAAATGACACAATAAAAAACATTAATTTTTTTATTTTTTCTATTTTTCGTTTATTTTTTTTCTTAGTGAGTACGACTAGGGGAACAAAAGCTCCGAATTACTTTTTTGAAATTCGATTTATATTGTGAGATATAATTTTTTTATCTTTTTTTGACTCATTGTTTCTTCTTACATTTTGTAGCAAAAATACACTTTGTATTTGAACATTTTTCTAAGAAGAAATATTAAAAGTGATAAGAAAAGCTTATATACCAAAGCACATATATTGATCTGGTCGTTTGAGAATCCATTTTCAAGCAAGCGATCCAAGAAACTTTTTTCTTCCTCCGTCACCACCGCTCTATATGATTTAAATGTAGCTCTTCTTTCGTCTATTATGTCCTCCCAAAAACTAAAAACCTCTCTGAGTAATTTCAAGTTTCCCCTCCTTAATCCTTGAAGATCCAATCTCCTAACCAAAGGAAAAAAATCACTTACATTTGGTCTTGTGCCATCCTTCAATAATGTAAAAAGCTTCCCTTTCAATCCACCAGCAGTTCCATGTTCATCCTCAAAATCAAGAAAATCTTTCCCAAAGAAAACATTGCTAATCATGTTGAACATTGTTGTAAAGACAACATTCCCTATGTTCACAACATGTTGTTTTTTGCTACGCAAGAAATCGATCATTTGAGATAGTTTTTCATCTCTCAAACTAGATTGGGCTTCTAATGCTCTAGGCGAAAACATCTCAATTCGACAAAGGGTTCTTAACGACTTCCAATGTTCACCACAATCTGCTGACCAAACAAGGTAGTAGGGTGCAAAACTATGCTCAAACGCATCAGGAACAGCGCGACCGGATAGGAGGCGGTCTTGAGTCTTGAGAATTTCTAAAGCTGCAGCCGGAGAAGACGCCACCACAAGAAGTTGAGTGCCTAAGTGGAGTGAGATGAGGGGCCCATATTGTTGTGCAAAGATGGAAATGTTGACATGAGGGTTGGAGCCTATTTGGTGTATATTTCCAATTACAGGCCATGGTGATGGTCCTGGAGGAATGTTTTTTGTGGATCTGAAACATTCTTTATAGATTATGAACAAGAAGATGGGTGTTGTTACTACAATTAGATAGGATGAAAGAGTGATGTTCATGTTAATAGAGGGTGCTAGTTCTTCTTGAGTGTTGTCTGAATCTTGATTCATTGAATTGTGCTGTCATAAGAATCCAAAATGGCTTTAGGTGCATGTGAACACAACCAGCCATGTAATGTTGAGAACTTGTTGGATTAAACTGAAACAAAGAGATTTCTGCGTTTAGAAAATTAATTAAATTGATTCAAGATAAAGTTAAATAATATACACTTATCTGCTATTCATGAATTACAATATTATAATTTATTTAAAGATAACGAAATTATATTTTCATATTAATTATGCATGAGAGTTTCAGAAGGAAAAAATGCCTTATAATAATCAGACTAATTGAATTATATATCTTTTATCTTGTTGATTTTAAGTTAACTTCCTCATAAGTATTAAAATACTATAACTTTAAACAAACAAACAAACCCAGTATATCCCACTCAAGAGCAGAGTCTGGGTAAAATACTATAACTTTCTTATACATTAATACTTTTTCTATATCTTAATATTTTTTTAAGAATGAGAGCTAAGCATTTTGTTCTTATTAATTTAAGTAAATATTTAAGCATAATATTGCTATACATATACCTTAATATTTTTTAGAAAAATTAGACCATAAAAATAAGAATTTTGTTCTTTTTAATGTGAGCAAATATTTAAGTATAAAAAGAGGTTCAAATACAAAGTGTATATTTGATACAAAGTGTGAGAAGACACAATAACAAAAAAAAAGTCACAAAAAAGTTACATCTCACAATGTAAATCGAATTTAAAAAAAGTGATTCTGAGCTTTTGTTCCCCTTAGCCGTCGTCACTAAGAAAAAAATAAACGGAAAATAAAAATAAAAAATTAACGTTTTTTATTATGTCATTTATGAAAGACACAATTACGTCATTGTGTCATTATGAAAGACACAATGACGTCATAGTGTGGTAAAAAGACATAATGAATTTTTTTATATTTTATTTTATTTTTTTCTGAAAGAAATACGAGAAAAACAGAGGCTCCGAACTACTTTTTTGAAATTCGAATTAGATTGTGAGATATAATATTTTTGTAATTTTTTAAAACTCATTGTGTGTTCTCATATTTTGTAACAAAAATACACTTTGTATAATAACTTAAGTTTAATATTGTTATAATTTCTTATTTTTTTAATTCAAAAACCCAATTTAATATTGTGTCCCTCAACACCACATGCACACCACTCTAGTAAATAGGTTAAAATAAAATAGTATGGTAAGATTTCCTTGAAAACAAAAACGAGAAAACTTAAAATCCAAACATTTAATAACTCATTATTAAGTTATTTAGGGACGTACCTATTCCATCCATCCCGTTAGTTTGTCCAAACCAAAGCGATTCTCACACAAATTATCCTTTCTTTCAATCGTGACATCGACAAGTTTGTGTATGTTTTTGTTGAAATCAAGCCTCACCGATTAATGTGATATGGAATTCGAGATTATGGCTAATCGGTGAGTTCATCCTATTCCATCTGAACTCCACCATACTACTAACAATTGCCAAAAATGATTGTAACTTGTTAGTTCATGTAGTATAAAAGTTAATTAGGCCCGGTTCAAAAGAAAACAAAGCTAGAAATATCTACTAATTAACTTAAAACAAAGCCAGAAATATCTACTTAACTTATAGCTATTGTCGATTGCTGGAGGTTGCTTCTAACCATTTTCGGAGGCTATAACATAAAAGAGAATATTGTAATACAGTGATTTGCAGTGGTGTGGAATCAATTGTGAAGGAGCAATCTATCTCGTTTTTTAAAGCCCGATACCTCAAACCATATAATATAGAAATAACAAATTAACAATCAACAAACAAATGAATATTTACAGACGGTAACTAATGAGTGGAAAACGTGAATCATGCTCTTGTCTACTTCAATAAACAAATGCAATTATATTGCAGCCCCCACCAAGCAAAAGCTGATAATTTTATATTCATCTTTAAATATCCATCACTTGGTTATCTGACAAACTTTATGGAATGCATCACCGGCTGGAGAACTACTATTCGAAGTAGTCTTATAAAAGTTAAAAATTATGGAGCTTTCAATAAAATTTAAAAACTATGTAAAAGTTTCATAAGCGTGTGACCTATTTTGCATACGCCTTATTACACCGTCTTTTTTACATCATAATTGTCATCTTATAGCTAGGGCAAGGAGACATTTTTAAAAGGTCACAATGATAACAAAGTGTTAAATTTTTTTTTTTTTGAAGGGTGAGTGTCTCAGCGGAAATCCTTTACCTTGACAACCCGGGCCACACCAGTTCGAGTCCCCCAGTCACCGTGTGGCTGACAGGGGATGGAGACTACGTTGTCTTAACCGGGCCCGCGCTAACAGAGCCCCTTGGGGCCCCGAACTGGGTGGGAAAACCTTCGGGCGGGAACCCCACATATTGTGGGTAAACCCTCCCCCCCTCAGGTTCGAACCGGTGACCTTTGGCCTCCCGAGCTCTAACCCTCATCGAGGTGGCCACCAGGGCAAGCCCTGATGGTTATAACAAAGTGTTAAATGACAAAGATGAATGTGGATGATGTAGATTGAAAAACAAGGTAACCAATTATAACAAAGTGTTAAATGACAAGTTATGAAGCTTTTTTTTATATGAGTATAAAAAAGAAGGCAGAAGTCGAATGAGCCTCAAAATATAAACATGCAAAAAATGTGTCATAAACAAAGTCTAGCAAACTAGAAATAAAAGTAAAAGTAAAATAACTCATAAAGAATGTCATGTCTTTAATCGCATACTACCATCTCCTGTAAACCGCTCACCATACTAACACTACTATCACTAACAAACTTTTTTTACTGCTGATTGAGACCAGACGCCAACGACCTCCTCCCTTATATTTAATATGTTTCCGGTTTAGATTTGAGGGTTATGTCCCTCCTCCGTCTCTCTCTCTCTCTCTCTCTCTCTCTCCCCCTCTCTCTCTCTTGTAGACATGAACATCACTACGAATTTATAAAAAAATAAAACTAATTCACTCATTTATATTTTCACCGCACTTTGATGTATCACTTTGATATATCACTTTGAGATACTCCTGATGTGCTTGTTGGAAGAGGCATGATATTATTATCAGTAAACATTAATAACCCTTATTGTTTATTGGTGACTCAAAATAATCATTATTAATGACCCCAATTGTTTATCGCTCACTCAGATTAATCACTATTGACTATCAAAGACGATAGGTGACCCTAATTAATATTAATTACCATATTTAATCATTTATTAGTTTAATTTTGTTTGATTTTTATTTAAATGTTTATTTTCATTTTATTATATGTTTTCTATAAATTTTAATTAATATATTTCAGGTATGTAACATTAATTTAATTTCTACTGTAAGGATCAACAATAACAAATCAGATCGAGCTCGTGATAAAAACACGTAACATAATCATTACGGTAATAATATTAAACAAGTAATAAGATGAACTCAAGTGTAAATAAACTTCGTTTGCATTGCTCTATGATTTGAAAGAATTACAAGTACATGCAAAATCAGTTGAGTGAAAAGCTTAGCTAAATTACATCAAAAGCTAACTATATATACTAAACAAAATATTTATCACGTAAACTACTTAGTTCTCGCGCGAGATGAAACTTCTCGCACAGGAACATCAGGTTCTCGTGCGACTTGATCTTGATTATCTTGATTTGATTTTTCGAGCCTTTAGGTTCAACCCTACAATCTCCCCTAAGGATTGGTGAATTAATGCTTTAGAAGTTCACGTCTGCAACCATCTAACTGCCCCCATATGCATATATCTTACACTCTAGGGCTTTTGTAATCAACCAACCGAACAGTGCTGCCAAAAGATGAACAGATTCATTGGCTGCAATTGGACAAGCTTGTAACCTTATCAAATTGTCCGTTCCGAATTTGATCAAATCCATAAAGTCGATTATATGATAATATTTGTCAACATAATGATCAACGCATGCTCCGTCTCCTTCTCACATTTCCACCACGTAAGCTTAGACAAACTGTTTATCGATACAGGAGCATGTATAAGGATCTTTCTTGCATATCTTGGATGCTTGTAAACCCGTATCTTCATCAGCTTATTTGTATTATGATCTATACATATCTCATCTTCAATGACTCTGGATTTCGCTGTCTTAAAGGCTTTAAAGTTGGTCTTACTTTGTCTTTAGATCATATTTTTTATCCAATTCCCTTCCAGTAGTTACTTGGATTTATGAATGGAACACGACCCATCGCATATAAGTCAGATGCTCTGAGTGTATGAGAGTCGTGCTCGTCCTAATAATACTCAATAGCTCCAGCCTTTCTCTTTACAACATACATCTTTTTCTCTCCGTCATACGCCCAACTAATAATTGACTCTGAATTTCCATACCTTCTGAAAGGTTTGGAATATCTCAGCGTGTGTACATAAGTTGCTGGAGGAGCATCAACAGTAAGATTCCTAACCTGGCGTATTGCTTTCTTTCTAGTTTGATCATCAGTCTTGTTAGTGGGTTGATTATGTAAGGCCCCATTCCCGGGCACATCACAATTGGTCATTCATCGTATCATAGATACATAAATAATATACATTTCATAAAATAAGCAACGGAATTACTGTAACAAAAACCATTCATGATTATTAAAAAAGTGATTCTGAGCTTTTGTTCCCCTTAGCCGTCGTCACTAAGAAAAAAATAAACAGAAAATAAAAAATAAAAAATTAACGTTTTTTTATTATGTCATTTATGAAAGACACAATTACATCATTGTGTCATTATGAAAGACACAATGACGTCATAGTGTGATAAAAAGACATAATGAATTTTTTAAGTTTTTTGTTTTATTTTTTTTCTGAAAGAAAATAACGAGAAAAACAGAGTCTCCGAACTACTTTTTTAAATTCGATTTATATTGTGAGATATAATATTTTTGTGATTTTTTAAAACTCATTATGTCTTCTCATATTTTGTAACAAAAATACACTTCATATAATAACTTAAGTATAATATTGTTATAATTTCTTATATTTTTAATTCAAAAACGCAATTAAATAATATTTTGTCCCTCAACATCACATGCACACCACGCTAGTAAATAGGTTAAATTAAAATAGTATCGTAAGATTTCCTTGAAAACTAAAACGAGAAAACTTAAAATCCAAACATTTAATAACTCATTATTAAGTTATTTAGGGACGTACCTATTCCATCCATCCCGTTAGTTTGTCCAAACCAAAGCGATTCTCACACAAATTATCCTTTCTTTCAATCGTGACATCGACAAGTTTGTGTATGTTTTTGTTGAAATCAAGCCTCACCGATTAATGTGATATGGAATTCGAGATTATGGCTAATCGGTGAGTTCATCCTATTCCATCTGAACTCCACCATACTACTAACAATTGCCAAAAATGATTGTAACTTGTTAGTTCATGTAGTATAAAAGTTATTTAGGCCCGGTTCAAAAGAAAACAAAGCTAGAAATATCTGCTAATTAACTTAAAACAAAGCCAGAAATATCTACTTAACTTATAGCTATTGTCGATTGCTGGAGGTTGCTTCTAACCATTTTCGGAGGCTATAACATAAAAGAGAATATTGTAATACAGTGATTTGCAGTGGTGTGGAATCAATTGTGAAGGAGCAATCTATCTCGTTTTTAAAGCCCGATACCTCAACCATATAATATAGAAATAACAAATTAACAATCAACAAACAAATGAATATTTACAGACGGTAACTAATGAGTGGAAAACGTGAATCATGCTCTTGTCTACTTCAATAAACAAATGCAATTATATTGCAGCCCCCACCAAGCAAAAGCTGATAATTTTATATTCATCTTTAAATATCCATCACTTGGTTATCTGACAAACTTTATGGAATGCATCACCGGCTGGAGAACTACCATTCGAAGTAGTCTTATAAAAGTTAAAAAATTATGGAGCTTTCAATAAAATTTAAAAACTATGTAAAAGTTTCATAAGCGTGTGACCTATTTTGCATACGCCTTATTACACCGTCTTTTTTACATCATAATTGTCATCTTATAGCTAGGGCAAGGAGACATTTTTAAAAGGTCACAATGATAACAAAGTGTTAAATGACAAAGATGAATGTGGATGATGTAGATTGAAAAACAAGGTAACCAATTATAACAAAGTGTTAAATGACAAGTTATGAAGCTTTTTTTTATATGAGTATAAAAAGAAGGCAGAAGTCGAATGAGCCTCAAAATATAAACATGCAAAAATGTGTCATAAACAAAGTCTAGCAAAACTAGAAATAAAAGTAAAAGTAAAATAACTCATAAAGAATGTCATGTCTTTAATCGCATACTACCATCTCCTGTAAACCGCTCACCATACTAACACTACTATCACTAACAAACTTTTTTACTGCTGATTGACACCAGACGCCAACGACCTCCTCCCTTATATTTAATATGTTTCCGGTTTAGATTTGAGGGTTATGTCCCTCCTCCGTTCTCTCTCTCTCTCTCTCTCTCTCCTCTCTCCCTCTCCCTCTCTCTCTCTTGTAGACATGAACATCACTACGAATTTATAAAAAATAAAACTAATTCACTCATTTATATTTTCACCGCACTTTGATGTATCACTTTGATATATCACTTTGAGATACTCCTGATGTGCTTGTTGGAAGAGGCATGATACTATTATCAGTAAACATTAATAACCCTAATTGTTTATTTGGACTCAAAATAATCATTATTAATGACCCCAATTGTTTATCGATCACTCAGATTAATCACTATTGACTATCAAAGACGATAGGTGACCCTAATTAATATTAATTACCATATTTAATCATTTATTAGTTTAATTTTGTTGTTGATTTTTATTTTAAATGTTTATTTTCATTTTATTATATGTTTTCTATAAATTTTAATTAATATATTTCAGGTATGTAACATTAATTTAATTTCTACTGTAAGGATCAACAATAACAAATCAGATCGAGCTCGTGATAAAAACACGTAACATAATCATTACGGTAATAATATTAAACAAGTAATAAGATGAACTCAAGTGTAAATAAACTTCGTTTGCATTGCTCTATGATTTGAAAGAATTACAAGTACATGCAAAATCAGTTGAGTGAAAAGCTTAGCTAAATTACATCAAAAGCTAACTATATATACTAAACAAAATATTTATCACGTAAACTACTTAGTTCTCGCGCGAGATGAAACTTCTCGCACAGGAACATCAGGTTCTCGTGCGACTTGATCTTGATTATCTTGATTTGATTTTTCGAGCCTTTAGGTTCAACCCTACAATCTCCCCTAAGGATTGGTGAATTAATGCTTTAGAAGTTCACGTCTGCAACCATCTAACTGCCCCCATATGCATATATCTTACACTCTAGGGCTTTTGTAATCAACCAACCGAACAGTGCTGCCAAAAGATGAACAGATTCATTGGCTGCAATTGGACAAGCTTGTAACCTTATCAAATTGTCCCTCCGAATTTGATCAAATCCATAAAGTCGATTATATGATAATATTTGTCAACATAATGATCAACGCATGCTCCGTCTCCTTCTCACATTTCCACCACGTAAGCTTAGACAAACTGTTTATCGATACAGGAGCATGTATAAGGATCTTTCTTGCATATCTTGGATGCTTGTAAACCCGTATCTTCATCAGCTTATTTGTATTATGATCTATACATATCTCATCTTCAATGACTCTGGATTTCGCTGTCTTAAAGGCTTTAAAGTTGGTCTTACTTTGTCTTTAGATCATATTTTTTATCCAATTCCCTTCCAGTAGTTACTTGGATTTATGAATGGAACACGACCCATCGCATATAAGTCAGATGCTCTGAGTGTATGAGAGTCATGCTCGTCCTAATAATACTCAATAGCTCCAGCCTTTCTCTTTACAACATACATCTTTTTCTCTCCGTCATACGCCCAACTAATAATTGACTCTGAATTTCCATACCTTCTGAAAGGTTTGGAATATCTCAGCGTGTGTACATAAGTTGCTGGAGGAGCATCAACAGTAAGATTCCTAACCTGGCGTATTGCTTTCTTTCTAGTTTGATCATCAGTCTTGTTAGTGGGTTGATTATGTAAGGCCCCATTCCCGGGCACATCACAATTGGTCATTCATCGTATCATAGATACATAAATAATATACATTTCATAAAATAAGCAACGAAATTACTGTAATAAAACCATTCATGATTATTAAAAAAAGTGATTCTGAGCTTTTGTTCCCCTTAGCCGTCGTCACTAAGAAAAAAATAAACAGAAAATAAAAAATAAAAAATTAACGTTTTTTTATTATGTCATTTATGAAAGACACAATTACATCATTGTGTCATTATGAAAGACACAATGACGTCATAGTGTGATAAAAAGACATAATGAATTTTTTTTATTTTTTGTTTTATTTTTTTTCTGAAAGAAAATAACGAGAAAAACAGAGTCTCCGAACTACTTTTTTTAAATTCGATTTAGATTGTGAGATATAATATTTTTGTAATTTTTAAAACTCATTATTTCTTCTCATATTTTGTAACAAAATACACTTCATATAATAACTTAAGTATAATATTGTTATAATTTCTTATTTTTTAATTCAAAAACGCAATTAAATAATTTTTGTCCCTCAACATCACATGCACACCACTCTAGTAAATAGGTTAAATTAAAAATAGTATGGTAAGATTTCCTTGAAAACTAAAACGAGAAAACTTAAAATCCAAACATTAATAACTCATTATTAAGTTATTTAGGGACGTACCTATTCCATCCATCCCGTTAGTTTGTCCAAACCAAAGCGATTCTCACACAAATTATCCTTTCTTTCAATCGTGACATCGACAAGTTTGTGTATGTTTTTGTTGAAATCAAGCCTCACCGATTAATGTGATATGGAATTCGAGATTATGGCTAATCGGTGAGTTCATCCTATTCCATCTGAACTCCACATACTACTAACAATTGCCAAAAATGATTGTAACTTGTTAGTTCATGTAGTATAAAAGTTAATTAGGCCCGGTTCAAAAGAAAACAAAGCTAGAAATATCTACTAATTAACTTAAAACAAAGCCAGAAATATCTACTTAACTTATAGCTATTGTCGATTGCTGGAGGTTGCTTCTAACCATTTTCGGAGGCTATAACATAAAAGAGAATATTGTAATACAGTGATTTGCAGTGGTGTGGAATCAATTGTGAAGGAGCAATCTATCTCGTTTTTTAAAGCCCGATACCTCAAACCATATAATATAGAAATAACAAATTAACAATCAACAAACAAATGAATATTTACAGACGGTAACTAATGAGTGGAAAACGTGAATCATGCTCTTGTCTACTTCAATAAACAAATGCAATTATATTGCAGCCCCCACCAAGCAAAAGCTGATAATTTTATATTCATCTTTAAATATCCATCACTTGGTTATCTGACAAACTTTATGGAATGCATCACCGGCTGGAGAACTACTATTCGAAGTAGTCTTATAAAAGTTAAAAAATTATGGAGCTTTCAATAAAATTTAAAAACTATGTAAAAGTTTCATAAGCGTGTGACCTATTTTGCATACGCCTTATTACACCGTCTTTTTACATCATAATTGTCATCTTTTGCATACGCTTATTACACCGTCTTTTTTACATCATAATTGTCATCTTTAGCTAGGGCAAGGAGACATTTTTAAAAGGTCACAATGATAACAAGTGTTAAATGACAAAGATGAATGAGGATGATGTAGATTGAAAAACAAGATAACCAATTATAACAAAGTGTTAAATGACAAGTTATGAAGCTTTTTTTTTATATGAGTATAAAAAAGAAGGCAAAGTCGAATGAGCCTCAAAATATAAACATGCAAAAAATGTGTCATAAACAAAGTCTAGCAAAACTAGAAATAAAAGTAAAAGTAAAATAACTCATAAAGAATGTCATGTCTTTAATCGCACACTACCATCTCCTGTAAACCGCTCACCATACTAACACTACTATCACTAACAAACTCTTTTTACTGCTGATTGAGACAGACACCAACGACCTCCTCCCTTATATTTAATATGTTTCCGGTTTAGATTTGAGGGTTATGTCCCTCCTCTGTTCTCTATTTCTCTCTCTCTCTCTCTCTCTCTCTCTCTCTTGTCTCTCTCTGAACATAACACTAAGTTTATAAAAAAATAAAACTAATTCACTCATTTATATTTTCACCGCACTTTGATGTATCACTTTGATGTATCACTTTGATATATCACTTTGAGATACTCCTGATGTGCTTGTTGGAAGAGGCATGATATTATTATCAATAAAATTAATAACCCTAATTGTTTATTGGTGACTCAAAATAATCATTATTAATAACCCCAATTGTTTATCGCTCACTCAGATTAATCACTATTGACTATCAAAGACGACAGGTGATCCTAATTAATATTAATTACCATATTTAATCATTTATTAGTTTAATTTTGTTTTATTTTTTTATTTTAAATGTTTATTTTCATTTTATTATATGTTTTCTACAAATTTTAATTAATATATTTCAGGTATGTAACATTAATTAATTTCTACTGTAAGGATCAACAATAACAAATCAGATCGAGCTCGTGATAAAAACACGTAACATAATCATTACGGTAATATATTAAACAAGTAATAAGATGAACTCAAGTGTATATAAACTTCGTTTGCATTGCTCTATGATTTGAAAGAATTACAAGTACATGCAAAATCAGTTGAGTGAAAAGCTTAGCTAAATTACATCAAAAGCTAACTATATATACTAAACAAAATATTTATCACGTAAACTACTTAGTTCTCGCGCGAGATGAAACTTCTCGCACAGGAACATCAGGTTCTCGCGCGACTTGATCTTGATTATCTTGATTTGATTTTTCGAGCCTTTAGGTTCAACCCCTACAATCTCCCCTAAGGATTGGTGAATTAATGCTTTAGAAGTTCACGTCTGCAATCGTCTAACTGCCCCCATATGCATATATCTTATCTCTAGGGCCTTTGTAATCAACCAACCGAACTGTGCTGCCAAAAGATGAACAGATTCATTAGCTGCAATTGGACAAGCTTGTAACCTTATGAAATTGTCCCTTCCGAATTTGAGCAAATCCATAAAGTCGATTATATGATAATATTTGTCAACATAATGATCAACGCATGCTCCGTCTCCTTCTCACATTTCTACCACGTAAGCTTAGACAAACTGTTTATCGGTACAGGAGCATGTATAAGGATCTTTCTTGCATATCTTGGATGCTTGTAACCCGTATCTTCATTAGCTTATTTGTATTATGATCTATACATGTCTCATCTTCAATGACTTTGGATTTCGCTGTCTTAAAGGCTTTAAAGTTGGTCTTACTTTGTCTTTAGATCATATTTTTTATCCAATTCCCTTCCAGTAGTTACTTGGATTTATGAATGGAACACGACCCATCGCATATAAGTCAGATGCTCTGAGTGTGTGAGAGTCGTGCTCGTCCTAATAATACTCAATAGCTCCAGCCTTTCTTTTTACAACATACATCTTTTTCTCTCCATCATACGCCCAACTAATAATTGACTCTGAATTTCCATACCTTGTGAAAGGTTTGGAATATCTCAGCGTGTGTACATAAGTTGCTGGAGGAGCATCAACAGTAAGATTCCTAACCTGGCGTATTGCTTTCTTTCTAGTTTGATCATTAGTCTTGTAAGGCCCTATTCCCGGGCACCTCACAGTTGGTCATTCATTGTATCATAGATACATAATATTATACATTTCATAAAATAAGCAGCGGAATTACTGTAACAAAAACCATTCATGATTATTAATAAACACTGTTGTTAAGCAATACAATGGAGTTTTAGTTACAAAAGGATTGTTTAATTGCATTACAAAACAACAATATCATAAGTATTGAATGGATGTCAGTCTTATCCCGCCGAGTAGCTTTTCCCGGGTGCCATCCTCAGCAATATTTACCTGCCAACTGAAAATGTATAAAAGCCAGCGTTGTTGAGTGAGTCCTAGTTTTTAAAATATAATATAATATATGAAAAATACTCTTTTTATAAAATACTTTCCTTACTTTTGTACGTGAGCACGCATCAATTATTCATCAAGGTAATGCTTTCTTTCTTTCTTTCTTTACGACACACCTTTGTTCATTTCGTACTTTTTAACTTTACCTTTCGATGTCTATGTGGACCAATGTGCAATACCCCGAACTATGTGCCCGAAAACTAGTGCTGGGCCTGTGGTCTATAAATAGACCACGGACTATTTGCACGAAGTTGACCCAGTCACCTAGGGTATGCTACAAGGGTCCTGCCAATCTTAATGATTGACCCTGTGTGCATCCTTTGGGGTAGCTAACCCGCATCACAGTTGAGCTAACGACAATATGGTCTTGCACCTCCTATGAGCTTGCAAGACTTTCATTATTTTAATTACGTTTCACTTTTCTTTATCATTTTTTCCACTTTTGTTAATGATAATACTTTGTATTTATGATCATAAACATACAATATAAGCCACATAATAATAATTTATTATGACATAAGAACAACTTATAATAATAATACAATATAATAACAATTAAAACCCTAAAGTCAAACTTGGGTCAAACCTTAATGATTCTGTTTTTCTCAAAATTTCAGAAAAATAGTCTAAGTGTTCTAGGCGCATGAGCACTATGCAGGCGTATGAGGTCTGTTTAGGCGCATTGCAACTATGCAGGAGCATGGGCTTATTTGGGCGTTTCAACACTTATGCTCATGAGCCATTTCAGGCGCATGGGAACTATTTGGACGTATGGGTTATACTTAGGCGTCTGAGACTAAGTCTTAGATGCATGGTCTACTGTTCAGACGTATGGACTATCACTTAGAAATTCTAAGGCATTTCTGGACGCATGGGGTACTGTTTGGGTGCATGGGCCCTATTTGGGCGCATGACCCGACTTAGAAACTTTATAAGGTAAATCTTAGCCGCATGTGCCTTATTTATGCGCATGAACAACTGTTGAACATGTTTCTATGTTGTTTCCAGTCCCAAACATCATAATCTTAGTCTAAGCTTACTCATACCATCCTAAGCATAAACATAACATAAAACATTCATAGACATCATCATACATGCATGGATACATACAGGTACTCATACAACATTTGTAAAAATGGTTTACATACATTTTCTGCCCAAGAATTTATAAAACATGTAGAAATACAGGGTCTAGAACTCACCTTTGCAACTCCCAAGTATATCTTCTTCCAAACTTGTGTTCACAAGAGTTCAAACTCCTAAAACAAGCACACCACATCACCAAAACACAAAAAACACTTAGAAAATCAGTTTCTAAGGTGGAAAACCTCAAAAAAACCGAGCCAATTAACATAAAACACTTACCTTCGAGCTTCTCCTTATTCTTCTTTCTAGTCCCGACGCTTTCTGCTCTTTCTCTCTCTAAAATCCGAACCAAAAAGGTGAAAAGCAACATAAGCAACATGGCATGGGCGGCCATGTTGCTTTTGTACAAAATAATTATTAAATTTTATACTTTTGACATATTAACCCCTCAACTTGGGTTTAATGACATTTTTCATTTTATTCTTCTTTTTACAACTTCTTAAAATATCCGGGTGTTACAGATTAGCACCAGACTCTTCAACAATCTCTCATTCTTTAGTCAAAATACAAGAAAATAAACTATAAAGACTGTTCCCAAACATATCTGTATGCTCTAATTCCTCCTCTAATCCATCAAATGGTCCAAAGTTTCATGAGACTCTTTAGTAAGTAGTTGTCGCTAAAACATATAAAATTCCTTCTCGTACATTTCCTCAGTAGTAGGATCTAATGGTGCATAGTCACTATATCATTGGTTCTTGATCTGGAGACATTGGCAGAACCCGATAACCAGAAGGACCAGCAGTCGAACCCTTTATCACCACCCATATCATCATCATCATCATCATCATCATCATCATCATCATCATCATCATCATCATCATCATCATCATCTTCTTCTTCTTCTTCTTCTTCTCTTCTTCTTCATCAATATAATCATCCTCACAACAATTAATCGATCATATCCCAATCTTCATCATCATGTACTAACACAAGGATTGAATATCATGTTCAGGCTTCACAAACGCTCTCCAGTAAAAAGTACAAGTCGATCCTCAGTAGCCTCAGTAGGAAAAGTGTTAGTTGGCTCTTGATCAACATTAGCAGTCTCTGTTTTCCTTTTAGTCATAACAGGATTACGACATGCTCTGTGATAGTAGCATGATCATTAGCAGTTTCAGGACTAATAGATTACTGTTCACTAGACTCTCAACTTCTGTAGTGTGTTACTGAGCAAGCATAACTAGAAACCGAGAAGTGAGGTATCTAATGTTCTGCTTTAAAATCTGAACATAGCTAAATATGAATGTTGCTAATGTTTAAGACTCTTGATCCTCTCATCCTTTTCTTAATCTAGAGCGTGAAAGTCATAAATCTGTTGAGTTTTCTCTATCGTCTCCCTCTCTAAAGTTTGTACTTTCTGTTCAAGAGTAACTGATGTAGGTGAACTAGAAGAAGTTCCAGCAACATGTCTTTGTGCTAGAGGAGTGTTAAGAAAATCTTCCATTCTAACTATGTCATTATGCCTTTGATCTCTTAGAGGTGTGCTCAACATATCATCAGCAGTGGGCATAGTAGTGATGTTACAATTATGGATTTTGTAACAATCACTGAAATATCTTATGGTACAACCACACCAATTGTGACTGTAGTCTCAGACACTAGAATTTAGTACTGGTCGACACAATGGTCATCGGGGTCTGACGCTTTCGCAAAACACCTCGTCCTCTTCCCCTTTCACGTGGACTCACATCAAAATCAACTCCTTTTCTTACCATTCTCTTTTTCTACTCTGAGCAGATGGTGAATCCTTAGTAATAAAATCAACATACCTTTCCTCAATTGTGCATTTAGTAGGAGTTTCATGCACTCTGGGTCTTTCTTATGACACATATGGGACATTACCAATCTAATCACTATCTGCTTCACTGTTCGCGAACCAAGTGTTCACATCATCTTCAAATGACATCCTAGTACCTTGTGAACTTCTTGGAGCATCCTTAGGAGTACTAGAAGATGGACCAGCTTGATTAGTCTGATGAGTTTCAGTATCATGCTGTTGGTAAGTAAACTGATCACCTTCTTGATAACCTTCAACAAATCAGCCAAGTTTGGAAAAGTTAACTCCATGCCAAGCATTCTCACGAGCTCCCATCAAATAAGTGAAAATGTCTTTTTTATCACCATAACTTCATAGGTGGTAGAATCAGACACTGCAAATTCAGGATGAGCAGCATTCAAAATCATCTGTATAAACTCGGGATACATGATAAAGTTCTTTCCCACATCAGCTGTCACATTCTTCTGCATCTCCAAAAAAATAACTTCGGATATGCTATAAGGTAAATAATTAACAACATATACTAGCAGGGATTCGAACACAACGCTCAGACTATCCATCCCAGCCTTCAGGTTACTCAAGCAATGCACCACCACATGAAATAAATACTTCCAGAATAAAGGTAAGTATTTCTTCTCCAGCGAAGAGTATCTATAATCATAACCCATCCTCTTTAGACAATCTTTAGCCACATCATCATAATCTAAACCGTGCATTGGGCTGATCTTACAATAATAGAATATTGTTAATCACTTCAAACGTGATAACAACTCTCTTCCCTTTAACCATAGTAGAGATGCATGGCTCTCCTTGAAAGTCTCTCTCGTTAGCAGCTAAAATCCAGAATTGATGAATCACATCACTATGAATGGTCAGATTAGCTGTAATGGCATGATGAATACGAGATGGGTTTAGACCGTCAGTAAATGATTCGAACAACGCCTTGTCATCCAATATCTCACAAAGAAAGGCAACAACTAGCATTATGGTTTTCATTGATAACCATTTGTCTCGCTATCTAAAAATTAAAATAAACAGTTTTTATTAGTCATAAAAATAGGAAATTATAGACATAGAAAAAATTTAAAAAAGTTAAAAATTTTAAACTTCTCGCACAAACATAACTATTCGCATGCGAATAATTAAGTTTTCATGTTTGACTTCTCGCGCGACAACATGGTTAAACACATGAACTGAAAATGACTAAAAGTCAACTTCTCGCAC
The DNA here is from genome assembly GCA_024085815.1 of Flaveria linearis. Taxonomy (NCBI): domain Eukaryota; kingdom Viridiplantae; phylum Streptophyta; class Magnoliopsida; order Asterales; family Asteraceae; genus Flaveria; species Flaveria linearis. Next base: position 92,478,363 of record CM044002.1, read on the forward strand.
GACAAGTGTACTATCCATGTGAGTAGTTCTGTGCAAATCTGAAAGTTCTCGCACCTGTTCATATTCAACATACTTATCGCACGCGACAATTTCCAAATTTTCAAGTTTCAAATTGAGCCATTTCTGAGTGTTTTATCCATCGTAATATGTTCATTAAATATCAATTATGCTTTTATTATGGTTTAATATGTTTAGTTTTGTTCAATTTTAAGTGTATAAGTTCTTTAACTTTCGGTCATAATCAAATACACCCAAATACAATCATCAAAATACCTTGTCACACTCTAGTTTCTACATTTAAAAAAAATTTTAGAGAGTGAAATCAGTAAGTGTTTGCGCGAATAGTCGACTAATCACACCAGGTACTTTTTATAATCCTCCGACTTCTCACGCGAGAAGTCAGGATTCGCACCGGACTAACTTTTCACACTCCATGAACTTCTCACACGCGAGAAGTTCAATTTATTTTGAAAATTTTGTACTTTTTCAACTTTTCAATTTTTTGTTAATTTTATTTGATCTTGTGATTTATTATGGTTAAATACATGTTTAACCAAGTGTTAAAAATTAACTAGAAACCGTCAATTTTATAAACATTTTGTTAATGTAAAACTAGAATGTAACAATCACGAACAATAAACAAAATGAAACACATAAATTAGACTTATAACCTACAATATATTTGGTAAATTTTCAAGTATAGGATCATATTTCTATGAAATTGATCATTAATATCATCCAGTTTTATTAAAATAGGACTGCTAACCTCAACCTCAACAATGAGATAGGAACTAGCACAAAACCTCCTAGACTTCTTAGCAAAGAAGATTATCCCGACTGGGTTTATCGTTTCTAGAATCATATAATTTACACCGAACCCCGAATGATGCGGTCAATTAAACAAGGACCGTATATTACTATGTATAACAATGATAAGGGAGAGTTGGTGCCTAAACTGGAACACCTCTGCGTTGGGGAAGACATGAAGAAACTTGAGCTTGATGACAAAGCTTATGCTGCGATCACTATGACACTTACTTGTGAGATCGCTCAAAAGTTCAAGGATTACAGAAAAGCTGAAGATTTATGGGATGCAATGGAAGAAAAGATAATCGGCAATAAGGATATGAGGGAAAGCCAAAAGGACATGTAGATTTGAACTTAGAGGCTCGGGAAATCAAATCAAGATAAAGATCAAGATCGAAGACATGTGAGAAGTAAAGTTACGCATGAAAACTAGCTACTCGCGCAACAACTACTTGTCGTGCGAGAACTAGTATTCGCACGAGAACTCTTAGATTTTGTATAAATAGGAGTTTTACTTTGTAATTGTTAAGTTTTTGTCTCATTTCTTGATTTCATATTACTTGTAACACTTTACAAATCAGAGAGCAATATAATATTTGAAGTTATTTACATTGTGTTTTGTTCTTCAATTGATTAAATCTATCTGTGATGTCTACATTCCGCATATTCGTTCCGAGATCGATCATTGTAATGTGTTGATCCTTACAATTGGTATTAGAACTTGGTATGCTCTTGATCGATTTATTGAAGATTGAAGAAGTGCTTTTAAAGAGTTCTTGAGGTTGAATTCATCACAAATCAAATTTATTCTACTTGATTTAAGTCAAATTGATCATTTGAAGATTATGAAGCTGCTAGACTTGATGTTCATCGATTTGGTGATCTTTTGAGCTGAAAATAGTGATTGTTAAATCAATTAGAAACAATTAGGATCTTAATTGAACCTAAATCACTAATTGAACAATTGATTAATCAAATTCCAATCAATTCGGTGAAAAATTAAGGTTGAAACAGTCAAATTCAAGGGGAAAAGCTCAGGCGAGAACTTCTATTTCTTTGCGAAAACTAAGTTTTCGTGCGAGAACTTGAGTTAGTTACAGAAAGATTCTTTTCATGCGAGAACTTGAACTATTCGTATGAGTAATTTAAAGTTTGAAGGTTTCACGTGAGAACTTACAAAAATTTCGCACGAGAACTTTAAAGTTTAAAGTTTAAGTTTGTTACAAAAGTCTGTTACAAATGTCAGTTACAAAAATTTCCACATGAGAACTTGGAAGGTTTCGCGTGAGAACTTTAAAGCTTTCGCGTGACAAGTTGACATTTTGCACGAGAACTTTAAAGTTTGAAGTTTCCTCAAGATTTTGATTTCTGATTTTGAGAAAGATGGCCAATCTGAAGCACATCACTGGAACACTGAATCTCGACAATAAGATTAGTACAAGCACCAAACCACCAGGATTGCTCAGTGAAGAAGACTACCCTGATTGGGCATTTAGGTTTGAGAACCATGTTATATATACAGAACCCCAGATGATGCGATCAATTAAACAATGTCCATACATTCCGGTCTATAAGAATGACAAGGGTGAATTGGTTCCTAAACCCTAACACTTATGGGACGAGAAGGATATGAAGAAGAAAGAGCTTGATGACAAATCCTATGCTGCTATTACAATGGCCTTGACCATTGAAATAACACAAAATTTTAAAGACTATACCAAGGCTAAGGATTTATGGGATGCTATGGAGGAACAGATTATGGGCAACAAGGATATGAGAGGGAGCAGGAAAGATATGTTAAACCAAGAGTTTAATATGTTTAATCATCTACTGGGAGAAATCTTAGAGGCACAGAGGTCAAGATTTATGAAGCAGATCACAAAAATAAAGAGTGCAGGAATTATCTTGGAGAACATAGTAGTTAACAAAAAGCTGTTAAATTCTCTATTTTATAGTTGGAATAACAACTCCAACTATCAAGAGAACCAAGGACTTGTTCACTTTGACACTCAGTGATCTCATATCAATCAACAAATCTTATGATATGGATGATAAGCAAAGGGCTGCAAATTACATCAATACTATAGGAGCTAAAGCATCAGCCCTGTATGCCAAAATGGCTAGTAATCCTAATTACTTTGTCAGCTACTCTCAACTATGTCAATAACAACAATAGCCAACACCTACTGCTAATCCAACATCAAAGATCAAATCTTCCCCAATCCTTGTCTTAATATCAAGCTACTCATCAAAATTCCTATGTCTAACCTTCAATCTAGTCGTAATTTCAATCCTATCCTCAGATTCCAGCTGCTTAACCAATACAACAAGCTCTTGTTATAAATTCTAAACCCAACAAGACAACCATTCAGATTGCAGAAGAGCACCGTGCTCTATTCACCTTGTTCATGAACAGTTATGAAGCTTTCTCTGCTGGTTGACTCCCAACATCATGCTTGATGATCTGCAACAAGTAAACCCTGATGATTTTGAAGAATATGATATCAAATATCAGATATCCATGGTGGTGTATCATGCCAAGAACGTTGCAAGAAGAACAGGCAGGAAAGTATTCGGATTGAACAATTCTAGCAAGATAGGGTTTGATAAGTCTAGTTTAAGATGTTATAACTATGACACACCTTGCCACTTTGCTACAGAATGTACTAAGGGAAGGTCTACTTAATCTGATACTGGGAAAAAGATGGTGACTGTAAAGGTGGACATAAAGAAGGATTAAGCCAGTACATCAAAAAACAAAGCTTTGGTATCATAGACTAATGAGGAGTATGATTGGTCTGATTAATTGGAAATACTTGATATCAAGTTATCCACTGCTTTGTTGCTGAGACCAAACAAGAGAGGAGTATGGTAATGATAACCTATTTGCTGAGTTTGTGTCTTCTGATTTGTTGGATGGTGTGTTTGGTGAAGAAGAAAGTATTGAGGTTGAGTCTGTGAAGAAAATTGTAGAGGTAAAGGTGGAAGAAGAGAAAAGTGAAGTTGTAAAAGATTATGAAGAGATAGCTGTTGAGATTACTCCAGCTAAAGTTGAACTCAAAGAAGAAATGACTATTGAGCTTGCTCTAGTCAAGATTGATGAAGTCAATGTTCAAGATGTTGAGATCACTCCAGCTATTCAAGAAAAAAGGTTACAGCTGTTAAGGATACTCCAGCTTTTGCTCATGCTATATCAGAACATGTTGTTGAGATTGCTCCAGCAAATGAAGCAGAAAGATCTGTTGAAAAGGCCTTCATGGTGAACGTTTTCCATAAAGAGACAAAGAAGAACGTTGAAACTGATGAGGTATATATTTCTCTTTGTTCTAATAAATGCATTGAAAGGTATAAAAATATAGAGTTCACAACGAGCATTTGATTTTAGAAGTTAAGAAACTTCAATATCAAGCTCGTAAATATAAAACTGATGAAAAAATTTTAAAGTAAATATAGATGGTTTAAACAAGTCAATTTATCAATCAAAATTAGATCTTTATGACAAAGATTGTAACATAAATGATTTGACAACTCATAACAATGAGCTACCTTTAGAAATCAATAAACTAAACAATAAACTCTTATATGCTAAGCTGAGTGTTAAGAAATTTGAATTATCTTCAAACATGGTTATATGGTGGATTTCTTGTTGACTATTAGTGATGACATGTCGCCACTAATTTGTATGTTAAGAAATAGTCAATATCAACACATGTGAGCGAAGGTCGACCTACATATCAAAACTAGCTCTAGGGTGGATGGAGTTATATTCTTTTTTATCCATGTCTGTGTCAAATTAGCTGGGTTTTTTTTCATTTCATTTCTTCACTAACATACATGAGAATGCGGAATGTAATCATTCATGGTAAGACGATTGAGTAATATCAAATGAACTTGAACACAATTGTAAATAACATAATATTCATTGCTCTTTGATTTGTAATGGTTACAATATGACTGAATCAGGAAATATGACAAAAAGCTTTCTGAACAAATTGCAAACTAACTATTTATACTAAAAACAAAACTTCTCGCGTAGTTCCCACACAAGATGAACTTCTCACGCGGCAAGTTGATCTTCTCGCATGACGAGATCTTCTTCATCTTGAATTGATTTCCCGAGCCTCTAGTTTAATCCCTACAATCTCCCCTTAGGCTTTGTGAATCAATATTTTAGAAGTCCACGTCTGCAACCTTGTAACTACCCCTATATGCATACATCTTGTTGTCCAGGGCTTTCGTGATCAACCAACCAAACTGTGCTTCCAAAAAGTGAACAGATTCATTAACAGCAATTGGACAAGCCTACAACGTAATCAAATCGTCCCTTCTAAATTTAAGCAGATCCACAGTGTCAATGATACAGTAGTCTTTATCGACGCAATGAATAAACGCATGTCCCGTCTCCTTCTCACAACTCCACCACATAAGCTTAAAAAATGTTAACTGGTACATGAGCGTGAATAGGGATCCTTCTCACATACCTTGGATGCTTAAAAACTCTTATCTTCATTGGCTGGTATGTATTTGGATCAATTCGAGTCTCATCTTCAATGATTTTCGCCTTTGCAGTTTTGAAGTCTTTGAAGTTGGTTTTACTGTGCCTCTATGTCATATTCCTTATCCAATTCCAATTTCTATAGTTACTTGGGTTAAGTAAACAGAACACGACCCATTGCATATAAATCTGATGCTCTGAGTGTATGAAGGTCGTGTTCGCCTTAATAATACTCTATTGCTCCTGCTCTTCTTTTAATTAATATAAATTGTTCTCCACATCATATGCCCAACTAAGAATTGGTTCTGAGTTTTCGTACCTTGTGAAAGGTTTGGAATATCTCAACATGTGTATATAAGCCGGCGGTGGAGGAGCCTCAACAGTAATATTCCTGACCTGACGTACAACCCTTTGACTATTTGATCTGTTGTCTTGTCAGTCATTTCACCCTTACTTGAATCTACAACTATCTCTCCTTCTTCAATTATAATGTCAGAAAATAAGCCTTTAAGACTATTCCTAAAAACATCAGTGTAATCAATCGTCTCTTCTAAATTATCAAACACTCCAAAATCATCTTCTTCCTCAGTAATCAACTTTTGCTGGAATAAGTAAAACTCTTTCTTATAAGCTGCTTCAGTAGAAGGATCTAAAGGTGTGTAATCAATTGTATCATCGGGACTTGGTCCGGAGACATTATCAGTGCTTGATTATCCAGAAGCACCAGTAGCTACACCCATACTCCCCCTTAATCATCATTATCATCTTTCTTATAATCATCTCCCTAATTATTATCTACTTATCACCATCATCACAATCATCATCTTAATCATCCATATCATCCTCATCATCACAACTAAAATATACCATATCCGAATCATCATCATCATCGATTGGATTAGTCACATGCATAACATGTTCAGGCTCCACAAACGCCTCTCCAGTAAACTATACAGGTTGATCCTCAGTAGCTTGAATAGGAATATCAAATGATGGCTCTTGATCAACATTAGCAGTGTTTGTTGTCCTTTCTGTATCAACAGGATGAACAACACGCTCTATAACAGAGACAGGATCATCGAGAGGTTCAAGACTAACCGTTTGCTATCCACTGGATTCTCCAACTTTGTGGTATGTTGCTGAGTAACGAAGAATATACATGGGAAATGAGGCCTCCTAAGTTTTGCTCTATAATCTAAACTTAACTAAACATGGACTATTGTTGACTCTCTAAACTCTTGATTCTGTTATCCTTTTTTGGTATACTCCGATACATATCATCAATAATTTATGTTTTTCTAAGATCTCCTTCTCTAACACGCTAACCCTCTGCTCTAATTTAACCCTGGTGGATGAAAATGATGTAGACTCTGGTTGCGGTCGTGGTTCTGGAGTAGTGTTACTGTAATCAACATCACTAAATAAATCATCATGAGTTGATCCCTTGATGGTGTGCTCTGAGTGTATGAAGGTCGTGTTCGCCTTAATAATACTCTATTGCTCCTGCTCTTCTTTTAATTACATATAAGTTGTTCTCAGCATCATATGCCCAACTAAAAATTGGTTCTGAGTTTTCGTACCTTGTGAAAGGTTTGGAATATCTCAACATGTGTGTATAAGCCGGCCGTGGAGGAGCCTCAACAGTAATATTCCCAACCTGACGTACAACCTTTGACTAGTTTGATCTGTTGTCTTGTCGGTCGTTTCACCCTTACTTGAATCTACAACTATCTCTCCTTCTTCAATTATAATGTCAGAAAATAAGCCTTTAAGACTATTCCTAAAAACATCAGTGTAATCAACCGTCTCTTCTAAATTATCAAACACTCCAAAATCATCTTCTTCCTCAGTAATCAACTTTTGCTGGAATAAGTAAAACTCTTTCTTATAAGCTGCTTCAGTAGAAGGATCTAAAGGTGTGTAATCATTTGTATCATCGGGACTTAGTCCGGAGACATTATCAGTGCTTGATTATCCAAAGCACCAGTAGCTGCACCCATACTCCCCCTTGATCATCATTATCATCTTCCTTATCATCATCTCCCTAATTATTATCTACTTCATCACCATCATCACAATCATCATCTTAATCATCCATATCATCCTCATCATCACAACTAAAATATACCATATCCAAATCATCATCATCATCGATTGGATTAGTCACATGCATAACATGTTCAGGCTCCACAAACGCCTCTCTAGTAAACTGTACAGGTTGATCCTCAGTAGCTTGAATAGGAATATTAGATGATGGCTCTTGATCAACATTAGCAGTGTTTGTTGTCCTTTCTGTATCAACAGGATGAACAACACGCTCTATAACAGAGACAGAATCATCGAGAGGTTCAAGACTAACCGTTTGCTATCCACTAGATTCTCCAACTTTCGTGGTATGTTGCTGAGTAAACGAAGAATATACATGGGAAGTGAGGTCTCCTAAGTTCTTCTCCATAATCTAAACTTAACTAAACATGAACTATTGTTGACTCTCTAAGCTCTTGATTCTCTTATCCTTTTTTGGTATACTCCGATACATATCATCAATAGTTTATGTCTTCTCTAAGATCTCCTTCTCTAACACGCTAACCCTCTGCTTTAATTTAACCCTGGTGGATGAAAATGATGTAGAATCTGGTTGCGGTCATGGTTCTGGAGTAGTGTTACTGTAATCAACATCACTAAATAAATCATCATGAGTTTGATCCCTTGATGGTGTGCTCAACACATCATTAGTAGTAGGCATTGATGAAGATGTTATAGTTGTTGACTCTATAACAATCACTGGTGAAAAAACCTCACTAATTGTGACAAGAGTATCAAGTATAGGAATATCACTAGTCGACACAGTGGTCATCGAGGTCTGATGCTTTCTCAACACTCCTCGTCCCTGCTCCTCCCGCGTGGACTATTAGAATCAGCCTTCTTCCTTGCAATCATCTTCTTTCTCCTCTAAGTAGATGGTAAATCCTCGGGTATAAATCTGTATCTCTTACCTCAACAGTGCTTTTAGTGGGTGTTACTTGAACTCTAGGATGCTCTTGAAGCACCTAGGGCACATTCCTATTTTTCTCACTATCAGTTTCAGTCCCACTTTTAGTGAACCAGGTGTTCACTTCATCTACGTCAAATCTACCAGCACCCTGAGAACTTTCTAGAGCCTCTTGAGCAGTACTAGTAGAAGTATCAACTATGTCAGCTTCATCAGCTTGGTATGTCTCACTCTCATGTGGTTATGCCTCTGCTTGAAAACCTTCAACAAATCTCCCAAGTTTAGCAAAATGATATCCATCCCAAGCATTCATCTACCTCCTATCAAATAAGTGAATATGTTTTTCTTCATCACCATGACAACATAGGTTGATGAATCAGACGCTGCTAACTCAGGATGAGCAGCATTCACTATCATCTGTAAAATCTAGGGTACATAATAAACTTCTTCCCCATAGTAGCTATCATATTCTTCTGCATCTTAGAAAATATAGCCTTGGATAAGCTGTAAGGTAGATCATCAACAAGAGATACCAGCAGTGATTCGAACACATCACTCGAATTATCCATTCCTGCCTTTAGGTTACTCAAGCAGTGTATCACAACGTGAAATAGATACTTCCAGAATGGAGGTAAATACTTCTTCTCCAATGAAGGATATCTATGACTGTATCCCATCCTGATCAATAGTCTTTAGCAACATCATCATCTATCTTCACAGGTGCATTAGGCTGACCTTCTAATAAACGCACACTGTTAATCACCTCGGCTGTAATCATAATCCTTTTTCCTTTCACTGTAGCTGATATACATGGTTCTCCCTGATCATCAATCTCATTAGCTGCTGAAGTCCGTAACTAATCAATGATATCAGTGTATATAGTCGGACAGGCTGTAACAGTATGATGTATCCTAGAAGTCTTTAGTCCCTCAATTAGATATCTGAATAATGCCTTGTCCTTTGGAACATCTCCAAGATAAGCAATAGCATTATGGTTTTTATTTAAAACCATTTGACGAGCCATCTGAAAAATAAATGTAAATAGAAATTATTAGAATTTGACTCACATTTATTTCAGACTTAGAAAAATTTTGAAATTAAAATTTTGGACTTTTTGCTTGTATGTACTAATCGCATGCGATTAGTTAACTTGTCACGCAAACAAGTAAACTATTCGCGAGCATCTAAGTTTGACCAACAGTCAACAAGTCGCGCGATAAGTCAAGTTTCCACGCGACTCGTTAAAACTTTCACGTCTGTTCAGTTACCTAGACTCTTTTCGCATGTGACAGGTTTCAGTTTTTGATTTTCAATTGATTCAATTCTAGTGTGTTTAAACCATCAAATCATGTACATTAACAGTCGATTAAATCTTTGTTAAGGTTTCATATAGTTAATTTCATTCGATTTCAAGATTATTAGCCTTTATTAAATCGGTTAATGTTCAAACACTAATAGTCCCAATAACTAACACGAAATCTACCTTGTCAATACGTTAATAAGCAACTTGCGACCACAATGGACAAAAATAACACTGATAACAACAATTTTGACCTTAGAATTTTCTGAGAAATTTTGTTTAGAACTTTTCTTGTGAATAGTTGCTTTTCGCCCTACTGTTCTTTTATAAGCAACTGACTTCTCGTGCGAGAAGTCAATTCTTCGCACAAAGAAACCTTTACCATCAGTTGAACTTCTCGCACGCGAGAAGTTCGAACTTTAATTTTTGATTTTTGATTTTTTAATATTTAATTTTAAATGTTGTTGTTGAGCCAGTGATTGATTATTTAGAAAAAAACATGTTTAACTAAGTGTTATCAATTATTCAAACACCATTAGTTTTGAACATTTTGGAAAATGAAACAAGTAAACAAAAGACACATTTAACAAAAAGAACAATTTATCACACTAATTCTACTATTAACTTAATTATTTTTAATAAATTTTCAAGTACAGGATCATATTTCTTAGAAATTGATTATTAACATCATCCATCACTATAATAAATGAGACTGATTACGTTGATTGTCAATATATTATCTCCATGTTAAACTTAGACTTCAAGTTTTACTTAAACACATAATCTGTGATATTTATCATGTTTTTTATTAAGTTATATGAATTCAATGGATCCCACAATAAAAAATTCTTCAAAACTCTTATCTAGCTTCTAGACACTTCCGAGATTTCAAGTCACTCCAATTTGACTTAAACATTTCACTCCTACCTAGCTTTCTCAGTATCAATTATTTTCTAGATAATATCGGACTTATGTTTTCCCCTCGTAAGATGTTTAGGACTTATATGTGTAAGGCCCCGTTCCCGGGCACCTCACAGTTGGTCATTCATCGCACATAAAACATACATTTATTTAAAACATTACGTCGGAAATTAATTTAAACCATTTCATATATTTAAATGACAACTTTTGCAAAGTAATACAATACAGTTAACTATTACAAAATGTTATAATTGCATTACATCACAAAATATCATTGTTATAATTATGGATGCCATCCCAAAAATGCCAAGTAGCTGCCCGTGCCATCCTCAGCAACTTTTACCTGCCAACTGGAAAATACGTAAAAGTCAGCGTTGCTGAGTGAGTTCTAGTTTTATAAATAAAGTACTTTGCTTTTGATATAAACTTTCTTTACTTTCATACGCGGTCATGCATCATATGTACAGATAGAGAATATTACTTTTAACTTTCATTATCATTCATTTTCCACTATCATAGTCGTAGCATGCTTTCATTTCATGTTTTTCGTTAACATTCTCTTACTTTCGTTCTCATTTTTTCGTAACGTACTTTACATCATTCATTTACTTTCATACTTGTTTACTTACTTTCTTTCTTTCGTACGTTACGTCATTCTTTTACTTTCATATGGATCGATGAACAATACCCGAACATTGTGCACGAAGCTGATGCTTGACCTGTGGTAATTAAACCACGAACATTGTACCTGAAGCTGATCCAGTCACCTAGGGCAAGTCATCTCTCCCATTCATTCAACCAATTGGTATACCCCGAACATTGTACACGAAGCTGATGCTGGACTTGTGGTAATTAAACCACGAACATTGTTCCCGAAGCTGATCCAGTCACCTTGGTATACCAAAGGGTCTTGTCAATATCATTGATTGACCCTGTGTGCATCCTTTAGGGTAGCTAACCCGCATCACAGTTGAGCTAACGACAACGTGGTTGTGCACTTTCTTTCATTTGCTTGCAAGCCATTCTTTCGTTCATTATGTTTTACTTTTCATCTTTGTTATCTTTCACTTCGTTACATTATTCTTTACGTTCTTTCATTCATTCATCATACTACGTAAAGGAATAACATAATATTTAACGTACTTTATAACATAAAATAAATACGTTTGCATACTATTAAAAGATAACACATTATACATACCATACATCATTTGTACATTCCATATCCCTAAAACATCCCATAATCATGCTTAAAATGGGTAATCATTACCCATAAGTCAAATTAGGCTAAACCCTAAACTTTCTGTTTTTCCTGAAATTTCAAAAATTATTTTAAGGTGCTGTTTGTTTTTTCTGCAGGAAAACGTCTGCAGTCTGCGGACCACATCTGCAGACATCTGCAGCAGAAGAGGTGGACCAAACGTCTGCAGTCTGCTAGAAAAAGACTGTTTGATTTTTTAATATCTGCAGAGTGCTAAAATATGTTGTAGTTACAATAAACCAAATTTGACTTTGTTCAAAAACAACATAATCCAACTGTTACTACAAAGACCATAATCCAACTATTAAAGACCCAATTGCATAATCCTCTTCTCTATCAACATAATCCAACTGTTAATTATTAAAGACCCAATTGCATAATCATGAATTATGAACCGTTGGACATAGACACATAGATCTAATATTATTCAGATGAAAAACATTCAAACAGACGGGCTAATTATTAAAATAATAATAATGATCATAATAAAGGGTTTATTAAGTACGTACCTGATCTCTTACGAGATTTCTAGAATACAGGTGGAGCAGAAGACACATGAGAGAAGCCATAACAACCACCTTCTTATCTTGTTCCATCACCTCAAACAAAGCCATCAATCAATCAATCAATCAATCACTTCAAGGTTGCGAGGGAGGGGGCTGGCGGAGGGGGCTGGCGGAGCGGGCGGAGGTCGCGACGGAGGAGGCTGGCGGAGCCGCGGACGTCGCGAGGCAGTGGGCTGGCGGAGCGGGCGGAGGTCACGATGGAGGGAACCGGCGGAGGTCGCGAGGCGGCAGCAAGAGGTCCGGTGAAGGGGGCCGGCCGGTGGTACCTTGGTAGGAGATGAGAGGAGAAGAGGAGAAGAGGTGGAGGGGGCTGGTGTTTTATGTTTTGTGAAGAGAGGAGAAGTGGAGAAGAGGTAAATGTCTTCCCGTCTGAAGACTCTGGTCCATGTCTTCCCCAAGAAGACCTCAGGAAGACATTTTTAAATGAAATGTCTTCCAAGAATCAAACAGTCTGTTTTATTAAAACCTCTTCCGCGTCTGCGTGCGCGCAGATGAAGAGGTTGGGAAGAGCTTTTTATAAAAAACAAACACCACCTAAGTCTAGGCGCATGGGCACTATTTGGGCCTTTCTGCCCTGTTTAGGTGTTTTGCTACTATTCAGACGTCTGGACTTACACTTGGTCATTTTTCACTTAGACGCATGAGCCTATTTAGGCGCATGGGCACTATTTAGGCGCATGGGCACTATTTAGGCATTTGGGACTAACACTTAGTCATTCAGGGGAATTTTCCAGACGTTTGGGTACTATTCAGGCGCATGGGCTTGACTTAGGCGCATGGGCACTTAGGCGGCTGGGGTTCTGGGCGGTTGGGAACACTTAAAAATTAAACCGTTGGACGCATGGGCCACTGTTTAGGCACATGGGCAACTAACTTTCACTTAAACAACATAAATCAGTCCTAATTCCTCTTAAATCATGATTTAAGCTTAGCATTAACATTCTAAGCATCATAATATGTACATACACATATATATCCCAAATTTACACCCACTCACATACACATTCACACACACACATACGGGTGAAAATCCATTTTTTATAAAACACAAACACATGCATTTCCAGCCCCAAAGTTCGTTAAAAACATGTTAAAAAGGGGGTTCTAGAACTCACCTTAGCTGCTTTTGAGTTTGAACCCTTCTCTTGAACTTCTCAGATTTTTTTAACACCTAAAACACACTAAAACACACCACCCTAACATACAATAACACACATAAGCATATAACCGAGGCTAAGTCAACCAAAACAACTTAATTACACGAATTCTTACCTTATACTCGAATTCTTCTTGCTCTTCCTTCAAAGTCCGAGCTCTGCCCTTTCTCTCTCTAAAAAAATCAGAATGACAAGGTGTAAGCAGGCAACATGGGCGGTCATGTTGCTTTATTCACCAACTTTTCAAATTTTTGTCCTTTTGGACACTTTTAACCCCTCCTCTTGGGTTAAATTACATTTTCTTAATTTACATTTATTCTTTCCCCCTCGTTTATAAAAATATCCGGGTGTTACAAGTCCACCCCCCTTATATAGGTTTCGTCCCCGAAACCTGTTGTTCCTCAAATAGATGAGAGTAATGCTGTCTCATCTCTCCTTCAATCTCCCACGTAGACTCGGATTCCTTCCTGTGCTTCCACTATACACGCACAAGAGGAACCACTTTATTCCTCAACCTTTTCTCCTTACGATCAATGATCGCCACTGGTTGCTCCACATTATTGAGCCGTTCATCTATTTCGATATCTTACAGTGGTGCAACCATATCCTCGTCGGCTAACCACTTCCGTAGATGAGATACATGGAATGTCGGGTGAATTCCACTTAACTCATCTGGTAGTTCAACCTATAGCCCACCTCTCCTACTCGAGCAATGATTCGGAAAGGTCCTACGTATCTCAGGCTTAGCTTACCTCATTTCTTAAATTAGATGATCCCCTTTCAAGGTGAGACCTTCAACATCACTCAGTCGCCAACCTTGAATTCTATCGGTCTTCGCCTCTTGTCAGTATACGACTTTTGTCTATCTTTTACCGTCTTCATAAAGGCTTTGATCTTTTCTAGTTTCTCAGTCATAGCCTCAATCACCTCAATACTTCCTAACTCTTTCTGACCAATATCACCCTAACAAACGGGTGTCCTACATCTCCTACCATATAGCATCTCGTATGGTGGCATGCCAATGCTGGCATGATAACTGTTGTTGTACGAGAATTCTACTAATGGCAAATAGTCATCACAACTTCCTCCAAAATCGATCACGCACGCTCGAAGCATGTCCTCGAGTGTCTGGATCATCCTCTCAGACTGACCGTCAGTCTGAGGATGATAAGTCGTGCTTATATGTAGCCTCGCCCCCATCGCATCGTGGAATTTCTTCCAAACTTAAATGTAAACCGAGTGTCACGAGCAGACACAATAGACACCGGCACACCATGACGAGCTACAATCTCTTTGATAAATACCTCTGCTAACGTCTTGGAGGAATACGTCTCTCGGATTGATAGGAAGTGAGCACTCTTCGTCAAACGATCGACTATCACCCATATAGCATCATACCCTCTCGGGGTATGCGGTAACTTCATAATAAAGTCCATGGTGATATGCTCCCACTTCCACTCGGGTATATCCAAAGGTTGGATTTTCCCGTACGGCTTTTGGTGTTCCGCCTTCACTTGCAAACAAGTAAGGCATTTACTTACATACTCTGCTACGTCACGTTTCATGTCATGGTACATCTTGGTAGCACTGGGATGAATGGAGTATCGAGTCTTATGAGCCTTGTCCATGATCTTTACATGTAAATCCCCGTAATGAGGAACCCACATTCGTCCAAATCGGGTTCTAACACCAAAAGTGTTCTCACCCAATTATGTGACTAAACCTTTCATCCTTTCAGAGTTAAGAAGATCTTGTTTTAAGGCCTCATCTTGGAACTCATTGACCTGCGTCATCACATCGGAGGTCATAATCAACTGATAAGCCTTCACCTGAATCGGCTCGGGTCTCTCCTTTCGGCTAAAGGCATCTGCCACCACGTTGGCCTTGCCCTGATGGTAATGGATCTCGCAATCGTAATCCTTTATGAGCTCCAACCATCGCCTCTGCCTCATATTCAAATCTTTCTGCTCGAAGAAGTACTTCAAGCTTTTATGGTCAGTGAAGATTGTGCACTTCGTACCGTATAAGTAGTGCCGCCAAATCTTCAAGGCAAAAACCATAGCTGCTAACTCCAAATCGTGTGTAGGGTAGTTGACTTCATGGGTTTTCAACTATCGGGATGCATAGGATATTACCCTTCCACGTTGCATTAACACACAACCTTGCCTGGAATAAGAAGCATCCGAATACACCACTAAGTCTTCACTACCTTCGGGTAATATCAAGACAGGAGCTTGTGTTAATCTCACCTTCAACTCCTCGAAAGCATCCTCCTGTTCTCGACCCCACACGAACTTCACATCCTTGCGAGTCAACTTTGTCAAAGGTGAGGCTATCTTGGAAAAGTCTTGAATAAATCTCCGGTAGTAGCCTGCCAATCCCAAGAAACTACGAATCTCGGATGGCGTTTTTGTAGACTTCCACTGCATCACAGCCTCAACCTTTACCGGGTCTACCATAATCCCCTCAGAATTTACCATGTGACCCAAGAACTGAACTTCACGCAACCAGAACGCGCACTTGGAGAACTTAGCATACAGCTTCCCCTTTCGCAATGTCTCCAACACTTCCCGAACATGACCGACATGCTCTTCTTCGCTCCTTGAATAAATCAGGAATCATAGATAAATACAATCACTGATTTATCTAACATCGTCTGACACACTCGATTCATCAAGTCCATAAAAGCAGCTGATGCGTTGGTTAAACCAAAGGACATAATGAGAAACTCGTAGTGTCCATAACGCGTCCGAAAAGCTGTTTTAGGAATATTTTGCTCCTTCACCTTCAATTGATGGTAGCCAGATCGAAGGTCTATCCTCGAGAACCAACTGACACCTTGGAGCTGTTCGAACAAGTCATCAATCCTTGGTAATGGATACCGATTTTTCACCGTCAACTTGTTCAATTCACGGTAGTCAATACACATCCTCATACTACCGTCCTTTTCTTCATAAATAAGACCGGATCACCCCACGGAGAGATACTCGGTCTAATAAACCCCTTATCGAGCAACTTCTACAGTTGCTCCATCAATTCCTTCATCTCAGTCGGAGCTAACCAATATGACGCTTTAGCGACAGGCTGAGCACCGGGTATCAAGTCAATTTAAAATTCGATTTCACGATCCTGTGGCACACCCGGTAAGTCCTCTGGGAACACATCAGGAAAGTCACAAACCACCGGCACATCGACAATTGTGGTGTTGACGTGTCCACATCTTTCACATAGGCCAAATAAGCACTACATCCATGCCTCATGCACTTTCCCGCCACCGCCATCGAAATCACTTACGGAATCGTTGTAACTCGATCACCGTATATCATCATCGAACTCTTGTCAGGTGCTGTCACTCGTATCTTCTTTTTACGACACATAATGTTCGCTTCATAGGTTGCTAACCAATCCATCCCTAGTACTACATCAAATCCACCTAGGGGCATCACATGTAACTTAGCAGCAAACCTATGACCCTCTAATACTATGGCATAATCCTCTATCACATTAGTAATTCTAGTGGACTTACCAATAGCAGTTTCTACATCGAAGGCTTATCAATACGTCTACTACTAACATGCAATTTAGCACAGAAAGCCGCAGAAATAAAACTCCTACTAGCGCTAGAATCAAATAACACAGAAGCAAGAGTTTGATTTACTAGAAACGTACCTGACACAACATCGGGGTCCGTCCTAGCCTCCTCTCTGGTCATGGTGAAAGCTCTGGCGCTTGCCCTTTATTCCTCAGTTCCAGTCTTCTTTCCTGCTTCGAAACTCTCTGCCCTCAGCTTCCTGCAATCCCTACTCAGGTGGCCCACCTCACCACAGTTGAAGCACCTCGCTGCTCTGCAATCTCTGGAGATATGGCCGGGCTTCCCGCACTTGAAACAAACATTAAGCCCCAGCCCGTACTCACCAACGTGCTCCTTTCCACACTTCCCGCATCTCTTCACTCCCGAGCCTGTGGCAACCACCCGTCGATCATCCACCTTAGCTTTCTTGTTATTCGGGGTGAAGCCACCACGCCCAAACCGTTTCCGGTTCCGATCATCACCACCCGTTTTCTTCCCCTCGACCACCATCATCTCCCTCTCATCATACAACCTCCCAGACAAATCAACTACCGACCTAAACGTACTTGGTCGGGCGGCGATCATGTGCCTACGGATATCCGCCAGCAAGCCCTGAATATATCTCTTGATCTTTCATGACAGGGGCGTCACCAGATCCGGCACGAGCCGTGCCATCTCGTTGAACTTGTTGGTGTACTATTGATGTGTCATGGTTCCCGCCTCCAGCTACAAGAACTCTCTCTCCACCTTGTCCAACTCCTGATGAGGACAAAATTCCTTGATCACCAACTTCTTCAGCTCACTCCAACTCATTCTACCAATCGCCCTGCTACCCTCGGCTTAGACAATGTTGTCCCACCAGCATAGAGTCGAGTCCACAAACAAATAGGTGGCAAACTTCACCTTCTGGTCCTCCTGGCACTCGCTGATTTCCAGAACAACCTCCATCTCCCTCACCTATCGTAAGCAGCAGCACCAGCGCCATTACCATCATAGGTAGGGGGCTTGTATCTTTGAAATGCCCCATAGTTACAGCCTCTTGTTGTCTCCAGCACAGGCTCCTCTTCATCATCTTCCTCATCATTAGGAATAACCGTCTTAGTCTCGGGTTATTCTCTCTCTCCCAAAGACCTGTTCCTCTCCTTCTCTCTCCTTCTCTAACTGCTTTAATCACCTCGGTCACCACAAACGGTAGGATCGTCTGCATGACCTGATGAACCTCCTCGACTACAACCTCCTTTACTGAGGCTCTTAAGTTAGCACTCTCATCACCACCCTCCGGATGAGGGGTCTCAGGCTCCTCATGGGTCACCTTCTCACCCTGGGTCTTCTCTTGTGGCCCGTGGTTCAGCACCACGTCCACCCTGTACTCCGCCTCGTGAAGCCTTAGAAGATCTACCTCCAGCCATCCTCTAACACACTATAAGATTCAAACACTAACACGGTCATTCAAGGTAATAGCTCAGTTTATTTCAAGTATAGTAAGTCCCTAATTACAGTGGCCAGTTGTGATCAGCCACTTACTTTACTCTTCATACCCCAAGCATTTCCTATCCCGACTACATTAGTATCTAAATCTACTAAGGCAAACTGATCAAATAACATGCGCACATAATACCGGTTAACATTAAAAAAATACCTGATGGCACGTAGCTACTTGGACTGGCATCCCTTCCCTTTGTCCCATTCTCAGTTTAAGTTTAGGTTTCTTTTGAAAATATTTACCCATTTCACTTAAACTTTGGCTATGATACCAACTTGTAAAGCCCCATTCCCGGGCACCTCACAGTTGGTCATTCATCACACATAAAACATACATTTATTTAAAACATTGCAGTGGAAATTAATTTAAACCATTTCATATATTTAAATGATAACTTTTGCAAAATAATATAATACAGTTAATTATTATAAAATGTTATAATTGCATTACATCACAAAATTTCATTGTTATAATAATGGATGCCATCCCAAAAATGGCAAGTAGCTGCCCCGTGCCATCTTCAGCAACTTTTACCTACCAACTAGAAAATACATAAAAGTCAGTATTGCTGAATGAGTTCTAGTTTTATAAATAAAATACTTTAATTTTGATATATACTTGTGTGTGGGTTTTGCATAATATATATGTGTTTTCATTTGTTTAACCGTGTGGGATTAGTAAAGCTCATGTGTGTGAAGGTATGGTACCTACAGCCTACTAAATGCATACATGTTGTGTGTATTGTGTTCTGAAGCATGTGGGTTCCTAGATTGTGTGAGAAAGCATAAGAATGTGTGTACCATGTGCTAGAGTAGTGTAATATATATTAATATAAGTGTGGGTTATATGTAATATATATGTGATAGGTGGGTGTAATTGTGAGTGAGTGTGGTATCTAACTCGTAACCGAGTCGTGAGACGTAAAACCGTATGATTTTTATGTTCATAACTAATAATTAATATTAATTTTAAATAAACTGAAATTCAGGTTATTCGGAAATCTAGTTTCCCGCTCTCTACATTAGTTTATTCGTTGTGCATACGAGGTGAGTTCTTAACCCCACTTTACCTGTACTCTTTTAGGGGGGAGAAACATATGTCATAGACGTATTTTCATTTGATCAATATTACTATAATATCACTTGTTTAGTAGTTGTCACACCCTCAAAATCCACTAATGGGGTTTTGCCATCAGGCATGTGACATACCAGGATCTCAGATAGCACCAGTTACACCAGAGATTATAACTGCAAAATATCATATTAAGAAATCAAACTTTGAAATCAACCATAAATGTTTCAAACTTATGGAAGTGATTTGAAAACAGTAAGTCAAAATAAATAGTGTCATCATGCGTTTAAACCATTAAGTAAATAATATTTAACAAATGAACTGATTGAATGGTAATGTATGCCATGAATGCATCCCTAGTTGAATTTCTTAACCTTGTGCGTTCCTGTGACCAGAGAAAACATGCTAAAATGGTTAACATAAAGTTGGTAAGTCCATAGGTTTAAACAACAAGTAATGTGTCAAAAAGCATTTCATATGGTTTACTATATAAAGCATATCGATAAGTAGCTAGCCTATAAACACGTTTCTTAATGTTTCAAATCGAAGTTGACTGTGTGTTTTTATGCTGTTCCACCACGTCTATCACAGACCGTGGCAATCGTTAGGTCAATTACACACCCGTTCGACCTTCAATTAAGCTAGCACGACTATCGGGCGGGGATTGTCAAACCCAGTAGTACTACTCAGAATTACCTCGCTAATCCCATTACTAATGGTTTGATACTGTCAGAACTTTCAAATGTGTCTACATTAACGTAACAGGCGATATCAATAATACTAGGAACCATAAAAAATAGTGTTTGCATGTTCTCGCCCCCGAAAGGAAAGAATTTAAAACGGGCCCGTGAAAACTCACCTTGAATGCACGATATAAATCAATAATGCATGTGGACATAATTAGGCCAACGAACAACCTGAATGTACATTTCATATTCAATTAATAATATCTATATATATATTAACTTAAAATAATTGAATTATTTGGTTTCGCGAACATGGCTCGGTTACGGCATCGGTTGTTGTTTGTGTGACATCCATCACCAAAAAGGGGGCGTTGACTTTGACTTTTTTCCCTATTTGGGCTTAGTCTTGATTTATGGGTCATTTCTTATTGGGCTCGAGATTTTGGCCCAGTGGGCCTATGTCCTTATGATGGGTCGGGAGTTTTTATCTTTATGTGACTAGTGGGCTTGTCATCTTATGACGTCCTGTGTAGTGAGCCTGATCAAGCTTTCTCTATAATGTAAAACTCAAAGCATAACCATAACATAACTAACCTTACATCCATGGGCTTTGCCTAAAGCCTAGTAAATATACTTAATTCAGTCTAAAATTTAAAAATTAAATGAGCTATACGACATATAATAGTCCGTTGGAATTGTATTAACGCATAGAATTCAAAAACGTAAAAATTAGTCGACATACGGTTCAAGACGAGACGAATTGGATAAAACGGGCCAAGAGCCCAAAGGCCCTTGCCCTCACCTTCCTTGGTCGAATTAGACAACAAGGGGGGGGGGGCTTCCCCTTGTTTTTGCCTCACTTTTACAACTCAAGGGATTTCTATTGAAACCCTAGCTACCACAACCTCTAAATCCTCTCTTCTTCTTCTTCATTCCATCAAAAATTCTGAATTTCTAGAGCCATCCATCGAGTTTTTGGTAATCAAGGCATCCAAGATCTGAAACTAGGCACGAATGATTCATCTTCGAATCTACGGTAAGCAAAAACTGTTTTTGATATTTTTAATCCTTGTTCTACTTGAAAATCGATGATGTTCATCATCTAAATATAAAATCCTCATCTATTCTTCTCATATTCTTTGTTTTGGGTATTAGATGGTGAAGATCTAGGAGCTTCGATTGTCGGAGTCTCTAATTAGTAGAAACCCTAATCTATGTACGTACTTGTATATCCTTTGAATCCGTAATATTGGGTTGTAATCTTGAATGACCTTCTCTTAATAGACATTTTGGATTTATAAAAAGTCTTGGAAATCTTTGAAATTGATTCTTGAAGGGATAGACGTGTGAAACGATCGAACAATGAATTTACAAATTACTGTTGTAAACCGGGAGACTAAAATCTAATAAACTGTTTGGAACTGGAAATTTAAGTAAACAAAGTGTTTAATAGAAGTTTTGGACTTATAAAACATGGAATGAAAGTTCTTATTATATGTGGATTGATAACGGGCATGTATTGAAACTTGGTACGCAAATGAACAAAGCTAATGAACTGGACAACTTGCTGTCAGGAAAATGGGTCATCTTGTACAGGTCGTAAGTTTGTCAAACCATGGCAAATTTGGGCAAAATATGGGTCTAAATTTAATCCCCATGAGTAATTTAACTAACCCAAGTGGTCTCGTGTCGTTTCGACATCGTTTGGTCCTCCAAACGTAGCAAACAAAACTGAAGGTCAAAACTGACGAATCTGGACAGCAGATTAGTCTTTATTCTTTGTGTCATAACTTTATCATATTTTGTCAAATGAACCTGATTATTTTTCTATAGTTTATTCAAAGTCTTATCTTTCAAATGACCTAGTGCGCGTTGTTTCGTTGTCGTTTCAATTTCCAAACAGCCTATACAAGTCTGATGCGCAATCAGATATGTATGCTGAAATATTTTGTTAAGACTCATAAATAAGGGTTGAGATTAATAATCTAAATCAAGACAAGTTTTGCATATAATATTGATTAAAACTCTTTACAAAAGAATTAAATTATTAAGTGTAACAATGAAAACCTTGATCTGTGTTAAGGGCTGGACTAACAGGATTACACCTATATTAGTCATCGATATTTGGTGCTACATTGATACTTGTGTGAAATACATATTTTTTAGAGCTTCCTCTGCGTGTTATGGAAGTCGATCTGTGGTATTTTAAGGTGAGTTTCACGAACCCTTTTTAGTGTATTTTACTTGGGGGAGAAGCATGCTCATAGTTTTGGACATGTCGTGTCGTTTAGACTAATTTGAGACAATGTATGTGGTTTGCGTCATGGGTTGAGTCTTGATATTCATTTATGATTGTGTACTTGGACTTGGACTTGTCGTTGTGACTTGGATGTCATGGAGAGGTATTGTTAGTACTAACGGGTTGACACCCCCGCCCTTGTTGTCGGTATACTAGTCGAGACCGACTTGGCCGGGGCTTGCCCTTGGGTGAATATAATCCGGATGTGTTGGACTTGGAATGGTATTGGAATTGGATTGAGTTAGAACTTGTGATGATAACTTGACTGCTATGTACTTCATTTACGTACAATTTTCTTTTCATGTTATGCATGGCAAAACATTTGTACTTTAAACCTGTGAACTCACCAAGTTACTTTTTAGAGCATGTCTTTTCAAGTTATGAGCCTTAGTTGTTGTGGAAGTTAGTCACGACCGCTCCTTGGGAGCAATAGGCACTACATGAGGCTTTTGGACTTGTTCTGGCCTGTTTATTTTGTTGAAGTGTAATTATTGTATTTGTACTTGGGATTGTTTGATACTTCTGATGACTTGTTTCCGAATGGAATTTTGGATTATTTATGCATTTATGGTATGACGTTTTGGAATTGACCATGCTTGACACGTGTTCCTATGTGTCGGGCGACGTCATGACCCATTTATGGAGAATACCTTTAGTTATTCTCTTAAACCCCCAATGTGTTATGACGATCCCGTCCATCGCATCCTCGTGCTTCCGCTTCTAGCGGGGGTGTGACAGATTTATTATTAGAGCCATTGGTTTATAGAGAATTAGGTGGATTATTTGACCTAGAGTATAACCTAAGTACCCACATGTAGTATGCATCATAGGATTATATCTGTACTGTCATACACGTGAATGTATTATGTGTATTATTTGTTATGCTATGTTTCCTGCCTTATGTGTTATCTATGATATTCTTATATGAAGAACTTTTGAAAAAGCATTAAGAAAGGATGTCCTCCCGTTGTGCGCTTGATTATTATTTGGTCTGGGTTGATAAGTGCGGGTGTAAAGATTGATTTAAAGGACTTTGGGCTCTAACCCCACCTTTATTATGTGCGTCTGCTGGTGTTGGCTATGTTTTACGAGGTCTTATACATAACTTGTGAGTTGAATATTAGGAGATGGACATGCTAGCTTACTTGACAACAACAGACAAGGGCCATGGTGTATTCGGTTAGATGGCAACTTTACTGGATCTCGGATTATACTAAATGGACTTGTTGACCATCCCTTACCTAAGTGAATACTTTCTCAATCGATTTCTCTATACAACTTTGGTTACTTAACCTTCGGTTAGTGACCATATCCCTGATTCTCCAATCATAGATAACACTTTGTACTTAACAAGACATGTTAACTCTAGTAGGAGGAGCTAGGATTAACCATGCAATGAAGATTACCATTATGGGTGCACACGTAATTGTAACTTACAGTGCATGCGAAATCTAGCAAACCTCTTCGTGAGATAACAACCATAGTTAGTACGAATCTTCCTTTTTATACATGGGACAGTGGAGTTCCTGTTATTATGATAATCTATGGTGTGAAAACACAATCCTAATTATCCTTGAATAAGTACAAATAGATCTTGAGCCTTCATGGGAATAATACTGGACCTTTTATCCCGGTATCTATGAGACGTTTCTCTTGCTTTTGTTGTTGTGATCGTGAAAATCGACTACACGTTCAAAGTGTACTTGGTCTTTGAAAATTTGAAGTAGGGAAGTGAGACTCCTTGTACCTATGTTGCTTTGTTCAAACTCATCATAATACTTGTTGCTTTGGTTTTGAGAGATTCTTGCATTATACTGGATGGAGTAAATGGATATCATGTAACTAGTTTAGACATCATCCTTGGTACGTCGTCGATGTGATGGGAACGCTCCGGGGAACCCTATACATAAACATCTTCGCTATGCTACAGATGTGTCTGAATTAGGCTATGTGATTATCCGAGAGGGTTAGAGACGGACATGGTGAGACTGTTAAATTGAAAGAAAGTGGCACTAGAGGCAAGATTGGTTGAACGTGCCCAAAGTTCCTGACATGCAAGCTAAAAGAGTTCGAAAGAATGTTGGAGAAATAGTTCTGACCCGTTACATTGAGAAAACGGAAATAGATATGGACATCAAGATTTGTGCTACTAATTAAAAGGCAACGAGTGTTATTCGGCCACTAGTGGGCAAAGCCCTAATATGGTGGAATATGCAAGTTCAAGTATGAAGTAGAAAAGATGTGATGGTCATGACTTTGGATGGGCTAAGCAGTAGGAACTGAGAGATGCTACCTCGTGGACAAGATGAAAATATAGATAATTAGTTGCGGGATCAAGTAATGATGGAATCTAGTCATGACGCTTATCCCTACCAATTCCTTAACTTGGCAAAGGTGGTGTCATATTTGTGGCACATAAATCAAAGCGAATGGAAAAGTACAGGGTTGGTTCTACAATTCATGGAATGATGGTCGCTACCTGCACCCCAACCATTTGGAGTGCAATACTAAAGACTTGCATTTTAGTTGATGAGATGGTTCGTATTAGACACTTGAGAAAACTCGTGAGACGTAGAAGGATGTTAAAGAATTGAGTGAGCTAGTCGATGTTAGAGTAGACAAGAAGGACAAATTCATGAAAGGATACGTGATTGTCATATTGGCAATGAAGGGCTATGTTGGCACATGTCTAGAGAGTAATAAGTGCAATCTAAACCACCCGACTATGATGTCATGACCTGTGTGGTTCAATTTCAAGCAATTGGAATGCTTAGCGAAGAGTTTTTAAGGTATTTGTGAACCCAGTTGTGTCGATTGATACGGTCAGGTCGAAAGGAGTTTGACATTGACATTATGAGTACGGAAGTCAGAAGCATTATCAAAATGCATTTGTGTGGTTAAATAAGCTCTAGGTCAAAAGATCAATTAAAAAAGGAGAAACAACACAAATATGGCCTACAATTTGTGCAAACCCAGGGAAAGGCAAGTTGGCAACCCTACTCATAGAAGGGCATACAGGATTGATGCCAACGAGGTCCAAGAGGATCCTTGCGTAGTGACGTTGACCATCGTAACTAAGTTGGATTTAACCCAAGCACAAGGAATGTGAGATGTTAATGGACTAAAGATATACTTATAAACACTAAATAGGTAATATGGGACTATACTATGCTATCAGCAAATCATGTATTTAAGAGTACATCTGTACAATTTGGACATGTAAGCTTCAACATGGACACGGGGATAGAATGATCGTCAAGGGATAGTGCTGAGATCATTGGATGAGAGAAGTTTGTTGGCATACTGTTTCTGAATGGTGAGACACTTGACGTGTATGGAGAGAGATCAGAAGGGGACAACATGAAAATCTTGAGCATCAAGGTGAAGGAATAAGAGTTAAATGATATACCTATTGTGCAAATATTCTGTGAAGTGTTCAGAAGGGTTTGGTATGATTATTTACTTCATAATAGGCGGACCTTCAAATTGAATTGGTACATAAAACGGTGTGTGTACCTAGGACTTCTTATCGCATAGCACCCTTGGAGCTGTAGAACCATTCTAATCAACTTTAGGAGTGGTTTGGTAAGAGTTTTATACGACCCGCACGCACTAGGAGGCATTAGTGCTTTCGGTAGAGAAGAAGGATGGGTCATACGGGTAGGGACTATTAAAAGCTGAATAAACTAGCGGGCAAGAACCGTCATCTTTTGCCTAGAAATAAATGACTCATTCAATTAGCCTCAAGTGTCGGCATACTTTTTGAATATGGATCTCCATTCGAAAATAATCTACATAGAGTACATGTGGATAAGATATCAAAGAAAGCGTTGGAACTCGTTGTAGACATTACAAGTTCCTAATCACGAAGATAGGGTCAACAATGGCACTCGTGGAGTTCATGGATGCGATAGATTAGATGTGTATGCCATATCTGAATAAAAATTCAGGGTGTTTGGTGAAGACGTTCTGATTTATTTGAGAATAGGAGAATTCTAAGAAACGTACATATGTAGACACTCTTGGAAATGTGGAAAGGGGAAACTATAAGCTAGGTTCTCCAGGGGTGTCATCTATACTGACCACAAGAGTTTTCACCATGTTTATCACCAAAAAGAACTAAACATGAGACACATATGTTGGACTAAATTGTTCAGTGACTGCGACTGTGTAATTAGTATACCCTGGAAGGGCAAATGTCGGTTCGGACATGATGAGTTGTAAGGAAAGAGTCAAACCCATGTCTCATCACTGAAGTCGAGTAAAATAAGAGGTCTGAATGTGGAGAATAGGACTTTAAGAGGTCTAAACAAATAGTTTGTACAAAAGACGATACAGTATTGTATTTTAGTAAGCGAATTTAGGTTTCGTTTATGGGGAATGTGCAGACATTAGTGTGGATGAAGTACACAAGTTAAGTATGTTGTTTATCCCAATGCTAACAAGGGGTGGCATGGTCGTAAAGGCTTGTATTGGTTCTTAGAATGAAAGAAGTCATAGCGGACTATGTGTGCAGGTGTTTGACTAGTGCAAATGTTAAAGTGAGGCATTGAAGGCAACCTAGCCTATTACAATAGTTAAGATTTTTGATCGGAAGTGGAAAAACATGATTGTGGACTTCATCATGAAGCTGATTATAATTGGCAATGTGTATGATTTAAATTGAGTCATGGTGGAAAACATAACCAAACCTAGTCATCCCTTGAAAATTCGTGGGGACTACTAGATACCAATGTTGGCAAGGAATTATGTTAGTAAAATTAGGGATGGAAATAGAGTACCTATGTCAATTTTCCTCTGATTGTGACAATCGTTTCACGTTATGATTCAGGCAGAGCTTATAGAAGGTGCCAGGAATGCATCAGGACAGGTGTACAACTTATCACTCTCAGACTAATGGACTAAGTGTTTGACCTGTTAAAACGTCGCGAGTGATGTTAAATTTTTGTAATATTGACTCTAGAGGTAGTTAGGACACTCACCCATTATTAGTTGAGTTTCCTTATAACAATAGCTACCATGGGGTATTATTTTAGCACCAATTGAGGCACTAAACAGAAGTAAGTGCTAATCACCGATGTAATGGGCAGAAGATATGTATTAGATGAATGGACTATAAATCGTTCAAAGGATGAACGATTAGGGGTTTTGGATCGTAGATAGACAAAAGGCAGTTCAAGATTGTTAGAAATTACTCTGACAATCAAAGGAACCCTTGCTTTAGGCAGATATTCTATGATGTTGGTTGATTGGATAATTAGATACGGTTGGTGACTGGTACACTATCAAGGTGTTAGTAGTGTGGTGGGTTAGCTGCGGTACACCCTATATATAAACATTATTGATATCTTAAATGTGATATCGGAATCCAGACTGGTATCTAGCTTTTGGTATTGGACGACAGTCATACTCTGGACATATCAGTAAATAGGCTATAAAACCTAAAACACCTCTCAAGAGACCTTGTTCTTTTGGGCAATTCACGAGCCATTGCCTCGAAATGGTATTGTTTACCTTGTCAAATGGAGCAAATGCCACCTAGATTGGCAAGTGTGGTTAAAACTACAGAACAGTTTTGATCCTGTGATTTATTGGGTGACCCTAGGAATTTGAGAGGGCGACAAATTTCAATTTGCCTATGTACTAGTTTGGATTGTGGCTAAGGAAGTTAAAACTTGGAGAGGCAGTGGAAATCCTTATCATAAGACTAGATGGAACTCAAAGCGAGAACCTAAATCTTATCTTCATGTGGGAAGTTTTATTAAGGACTAAGTACTCCTCACCTGGTTGCGGATGACATTGCAGTTGATAACACTAGTTGAGTTTCGGGACGAAATTCTCTCAACTTGGGGATACTGTGACATCCGTCACCAAAATGGGGGCGTTGACTTTGACTTTTTTCCCTATTTGGGCTTAGTCTTGATTTATGGTTCATTTCTTGTGGGGCTCGAGATTTTGGCCCAATGGGCCTATGTCCTTATGATGGGCTTGGAGTTTTTATCTTCATGTGACTAGTGGGCTTGTCATCTTATGACGTCCTGTGTAGTGAGCCCAATCAAGGTTTCTCTATAATGTAAAACTCAAAACTTAACCATAACAGAACTAACCTTACATCCATGTGCTTTGCCTAAAGCCTAGTAAATACATTTAATTCAGTCTAAAATTTAAAATTTAAATGATCTATAGGACATATAATAGTCCGTTGGAATCGTATTAACGCATAGAATTCAAAAATGTAAAAATTAGTCAACACGCTGTTCAAGACGAGAAGGATTGGACAAAATGGGCCAAGGGCCCGAAGGCCCTTGCCCTTCTCTTCCTTGGTCGAATTAGACAAAAAGGGGGGCTTCCCCTTGTTTTTGCCTCACTTTACAACTCAAGGGATTTCTATTGAAACCCTAGCCACCACAACCTCTAAATCCTCTCTTCTTCTTCTTCTTCATACCATTGAAAATTCTGAATTGGTAGAGCCATCCATCGAGTTTTTGGTAATCAAGGCATCCAAGATCTTAAACTAGGCACGAATCATTCATCTTCGAATCTACGGTAAGCAAAAATTGTTTTTGATGAGTTTTAATCCTTGTTCTACACAAAAATCAATGATGTTCATCATCTAAATACAAAATCATCATCTGTTCTTCTCATATTCTTTGTTTTGGGTATTACATCATGAAGATCTAGGAGCTTCGATTGTCAGAGTCTCTAATTGGTAAAAACCCTAATCTATGTACTTGTATATCCTTCGAATCCGTAATATTGGGTTGTAATCCTGAATGACCTGCTCTTAATAGACATTTTGGATTTTTAAAAAGCCTTGGAAATCATTGAAATTGATTCTTCAAGGGATAGACGTATGGAACGATCGAAACAATAAATTTACAAATTATTGTTGCAAACCGGGAGACCAAAATCTAATAAACTGTTTGGAACTGTATATTTAAGTAAACAAAGTGTTTAATTGAAGTTTTGGACTTATAAAACTTGTAATGAAAGTTCTTATTATATTTGGATTGATAACGGGCACGTATTGGAACTTGGTACACAAATGAACAAAGCTAATGAACTGGACAACTTACTGTCTAGAAAATGGGTCATCTTCTAGAGAGCCTCGGTATATAAGGAACACACACACAATGCAATTGAATATACACGCTAATATACACACAACTTATGTACATTCCACACTTCATAAGACAACATACCGAGGGTATTTATACCCTCTAAATACGGCAGTTATTGCCGGTTATAAGTTGGTTACAATAGGCGCCAATTTTGGCGGGAGATCTAACTACCATAACTAACTAACTATTTGACCCATCTGTACTTACCCGTACGACCTATATTGAGAATACAAACTAGTGACTATTATTTACATAATTAACTAAGATTGTCATAGTCCAACATTACTCCAACATCTCCCCCCTAATGTTGGTATCTTGATCTTGCTTTTGTTATTTGTTTGGACCACATTGCGGTTGCCAGTCACGAACACAACTGACTCTTCTTTTCTTCAACGGAATGCTTGCTTCCTTGAGTTGATGTAGAATTTCCTTTTCATCTTTAGTAGTGAGAGTTTCATCTATTTTCCTGGTCCTTTTAGATGTTTCTCCAACCTCATAACTAACACGATTCTTCTTGTTTTCTTATAATGCCATTCTAACATTTCCAAGTACTTCAAGTATGTAATCTTTAGAGTATCTTCCATATTTCCTTCGTATCCTAAATCACTTGTTATCATACCCCAGTAACCATTACTACACACCTCTTCAAACCTCCATAATGTTGCACCACAATATAAAGGTCTAGGAAACTTATTTTTTTATCAGCATCATCTAGGGGAGGCATGATACATTTAAAATTTATTTTGAGAAACTCTTGCATGAACTATTTGATAAGCCTTCGAAGTCCCTCTTGAATTTCTCTTTTTCCATTTCAAACTTGACAGTAACATATATCAAGTCTAAGAATGTCTTACAATCTTCAATTGTATCAACTTGGTTTGGGGTTTCTAGAGGTTATTTCCTTCATCTTCCCTTGTTAGTTTCTTGTTGGTCTCGATGTCTAATTGCTTAAAATGATCCCACAGTGCCTTTGTTTCTTCGAGATTACTAACATCTGCCCAAGTTACTTTTAAATTTCTTTCTTCTTCCACATAATCTTGGGGTGCTTTCTTATCTTCCTGTACTTTCTTTTCAATGAAGATCTCAAAGGTTTTGGTTATATAATAGATTGTTCCTTCAAATGTTATTTCAAAACCTTGATGAGATAATTGTTCTAGGCTTAGTATATTCCTTTTCATGGTAGGAACATAGTAGACAGATTCAATCAGATGTGTTGTTCTATTACACGAGACTTCCACTTGTCCTTTACCATGAAAGTAATCCTTGGAGAAATGACTCATGTATGTTTCGATTCTTTAAAAATAAACTTCATTATAATGCTAACCTTGTGAATCAAGATATTTGTAGCCCAGATTTGCAAGTGAAAGCTCCTCCTCCAGCACCAATCCGAATATCCAAGCCTAATCCTTCTCAAGCACCAATTCATATAACTAAGCCTGGTCCACCTCCAGCAAATTCAAAGTCTGGTTCTACTCCAGTAGAATCTAAGACTGGTCCTATTCCAGCACCACAATTCCAAAATCACAACAGCCAAATCTCAAATCAAAAGTGGTCAAAATTTCTCGATTTCCTTGAATTTGCAAACGATGAACAAGCAATTATCAAATGAAGCAAAGATTCGAGAGACTGTGCAGAGTGTTAAACCAAAAAGTCATCTGACTTTGGTTTCTATGACAATTTTTATAATTGTCATCCACAGTTTGTTTTCCACACAACACAAAGAAAATGTTATCAGTGTGGAAACATAAATCATCTTGCAAATCATTGTCCTTTTCGACAAAAATCACGAAGCAAACAACGATTTCATAATTCTATTGCTAACAATAGAAAATTATTTTTCACTTGTGGAAAATTTTCAAAACCAATGAAATCAAAGGTTGAGAATGCTAATGATGATGAAAGAACAAGAATTTGAAAAATGATTTGAAAGATAAAATCAAATTGAGAAGTGTTAATGAAAAGACTGATATGCTAAACAAATATAACAATCTCAAATATTTTTGTCTAACTGCAACACAGAATGTGCTCAAGTCGTGTTTGACTTGGTACCAAAGACTAAGTAATTCTTTTACTTATGCAGGAACGATCATTGACAGGAAACTTACAATTGCTTCAAAATAATTAAGTCATATAACGGAGAAACTTGAAAATACGCTTTGAAAAATATTTTGGCCTTAGGGGGAGTCAGATTGGATCAATAAAATGAATTTTCATGATTAAATGAGAAATGATTTTACAAAGTTCTAAAAGAGTCTAAGTACTTTCAAAGGCTTAAATACGAATAGACTTGGATTATGTTTGATGTGTCAATAGGCTTTGCTTTCAGAAATGAAAAGATCATAATTGAGTGATTAAACTTGAATTAAAGAGATATGACTTAGTGGAGAACATATCAGGATTCTGTGACAATGACAAAAATGTTCTAACACAGACTGAGAGATATAATCTTGTCATACTCAAGCCTGTATTTGTTTGATTCAGTGATTATCATAACTATATGTATATATATAAAAGGAGAAAATACAAAAAGACAAAAAGAAATAAAAAAAGGGAGACAAAAAGAAAATAGTGAGCAAATCATTGAGCAACAAGATGCCAAAAGGCCATATAGGATATAAGATGCCAAGATGCACAACAAATCAAAAGATATGTCTAAATACATACATACTATATGACATATATTTTCTATTTTGAGAATAGTTTTTACTTTGGAAGGCAAAATCGAAAGATGGGGCATGTAAGTCCGGATGGCTTGTAAGTCCTAAACATCTTGAGAGGGCAGACGTAAGTCCGGATGGCTGTCAGTAAGTCCTTAAACTTGTTAATATTCCGGGTTAAGAGATATTTCTCAGGCTAGTTATGCTCAAATAGGTATATTTTAGGAATAAATAAATGATATCACTGATCAACAATGCATGGTTTAAGTCAATTTGGGGTGACTTGAAATCTCAATAGTGTCTTGAAGACTAATAAGTATTTTATTGAAGTTCTGATTGTGGGATCCACTGAATTATATTAAATCATACAAAACATGATAAGTATCACTCCTTATATTTCTGAGTAAAACCTGAAGTACAAGTTTAAAAGGGACAAAATATATTGACAATCAACTTAACCAGTTTATTTTAAATAAAGCTGGACAGAGTCTTGACTTGATAAAGAACTATATGATCTCATTTTGAAAATTCTTACAAGAAAAGGAAGGTTCCAGTTCATGCACCAGTTCCTCCAAATTCTTTGAACCAAATTATTTCTTGGAGTTGTGAAAAGGATTCAGACGACTTGAACAAGCTGCTACACTGTCCTATCTCAGTGACGAGTCCGTTTATTTTCAATCTTGCCAATACGTATGGATGACTGACCAGATCCTTAGGAATAATGGTACACATATGCAGGCACGTACAAGAAAGCAAACGTTGATTTTGATTGATCATGTTTCACCGAGCCTAGGGGGAGATTGAAGAAGACTAATCAAGGCTCGGCAAAACATTTGAAGATTGAACAAAGATGAAATCTGAAAAACAGCATGTGCGAAAGCCTCATCCACGCGAATTGAAGAAGTCACGCGAGAAGCAGATCCCACGCGAAGAGAAGCTTCCACGCGAGAGATTATTGCCGCGCGAAAGCTTGTTCCACGCGAAAAGCGTGTCGCGCCAGAACTCAATGTTTAGTATAAATAGCTTTGTTTTCGGTTTTGTAAAAAAAAGCTTTCGTTCATTATCATTCTGTACTGTGCGAAATCGCACAAGACATGTAATAGGTTTCTGTTTTTCAATCAAATATCATCTTTTGTGATTCAATTCAATCTTCTTTAGTATCCAATCATGTTTACATTCTGCATTCACGTGATTGAGATCGTGTGTTAGTGATTTCTTGGGAGTTTTCAAGGTTTTACAGTTCCCACATACATGTTTCTTTCAAGATAAACTAACGAACCAAATCTTGTTCCATTCACCCTCCTCGGTTCCTTTTACCAGAAATTCAGAATTTTGTAATCGAAACTTACATACTCGGATATGACCAACCTAATTGCAATAGTTACAAAAATGATTTCTGAATGATCTTCGCCTTTTCTCCTTTGCAATCAGTTTTTTGAATTTCTTTAGTGCCGTTTCTTGTGTATTGTTGCATGACCCTCCTTGGCCAATTTCAAAGTTGCCGACTCGAATTAGCAATCCCTCAACACTTGAATCCTCCTTGTCCTCACGTCCGAAAACACTTGATTCTCCTTGGTCCTCCTGACCGAATCCTACTACCGGATTCAATGGTGACAGATCTGCGCCATCCATACTTCCTGCGACGTATTGGTCTTCCATAATTGATTTCACTACACGCAAATACTCGATCTCTTCATAGGTCTCAAGAGCGACACACTCTGATACCACTTCTAGAGAGCCTCGATATATTAGAAACACACACCACACACAATGCAATTGAATATACACGCTGTAATATACACACAACTTATGTACATTCCACACTTCATACGACAACATACTGAGGGTATTATACCCTCTAAATACGGCAGTTACTGCCGGTTATAAGTTGGTTACAATAGGCGCCAATTTTGGCAGGAAATCTAACTACCATAACTAACTAACTATTTGACCCATCTATACTTACCCGTATAACCCATATTGACAATACATACTAGTGACTATTATTTACATAATTAACTAAGATTGTCATAGTCCAACATTACTCCAACACATCTTGTACAGGTCGTAAGTTTGTCAAACCACGACCAATTGGGCAAACTATGGGTCTACATTTAAGCCCCATGAGTCCTTTAACTAACCCAAGTGGTCTGGTGTTGTTTTGACATCGTTTGTCCTCCAAACGTAGCAAACAAAGCTAAAGGTCAAAACTGACAAATCTCGACAGCAGATTAGTGTTTATTATTTGTGTCATAACTTTCTCAAATTTGTCAAATGAACCTAATTATTTTCTATAGTTTAATTGAAAGTCTTATCATTCAAATGACACCTCGTGCACGTTGTTTCATTGTCGTTTCGATTTCCAAACAACCTATACAGTCTGATACGCAATCAGATATGTATGCTGAAATTTTGTTAAGACTCATAATAAGGGTTGAGATTAAGTAATATAAATCAAGACAACTTTTGCATATAATATTGATTAAAACTCTTTACAAAAGAATTAAATTAATAAGTGTAACGATGAAAACCTTGATCTGTGTTAAGGGCTGGACTAACAGAATTACACCCATATTAGTCATCGATATTTGGTGCTATATTGATTCTTGTGTGAATTACATATTTTTTAGAGCTTTCTCTGCGTGTTTTGGAAGTTGATCTGTAACATTTTAAGGTAAGTTTCATGACCCTTTTTTAATATATTTTACTTGGGGAAAGGCATGCTCATAGTTTTGGACATGTCGTGTCTTTTACACAAATTGAGACAATGTATGTGGTTGGGTCATGGGTTGAGTCTTGATATTCATTTATGAGTGTGTACTTGGACTTGGACTTGGACTTGGACTTGGACTTGTCGTTATGATTTGGACGTCATGGAGAGGTATTGTTAGTACTAACAGGTTGACACCCCACCCTTATTGTCGGTATACTAGTTGAGTCCGACTTGGCTAGGGCTTGCCCTTGGGTGAATATAATCCGAATGGGTTGGACTTGGAATGGTCTTGGAATTGGATTGAGTTAGAACTTGTGATAATAACTGACTGCTATGTACTTCATTTACGTACAATTTTCTTTTCATGTTATGCACGACAAAACATTTCTACTTTAAACATGTGAACTCACTAACGTATGTTGACTTTTTAGATCATGTCTTTTCAGGTTATGAGCCTTAGTTTCTTGGCTGTGAACGTTAGTCAAGACCACTCCTTGGGAGCAATAGGCACTGCATGAGGCTTTTGGACTTGTTCTGGCCTGTTTATTTTGTTGAAATGTAATTATTGTATTTGTACTTGGGATTGTTTGATACTTCTGATGACTTGTTTCCGAATAGACCTTTGGATTATTTATGCTTTTATGGTATCACATTTTGGAATTGACCGTACTTGACACGTGTTCCTATGTGTCGGGCGATGTCATGACCCATTTACGGAGAATACCTTTAGTTATTCTCTAAAACCCCCAATGTGTTATGACGATCCGTCCGTCGCATCCTCGTGTTTCCGCTTCTAGCAGGGGTGTGACGGTTTGCTTTACTCGCATGCAGATAGACACAAGTTCTAGTTCACTATATTTACGTCACAACCCAATCATCACTTGTAAATGTATTATATTCTAAATTACTACTACTATTATTATTACATCTTATATTTACGCTCTAAAACAACCTTTATCGAATCATGTATGTCGTGCAAAATTAATAAAGTACACCATAACCTTATAAACAACCTAAGCATCCATCCAAAAAGTTAATTATATATTCATGCATACAACCCAAACAAAACACGCATTTATAATATATATTACTCGAACATAACGTATATTATACACACTCGAAATCTATTCACCCTCTTACACGGTTCACATGCATGCACCTATGCATAACTGTCATCCACAAAACACACACATACAATTATATCCATACACTAGTATATATATATGAAGCTAAAACATTCACATACACACATGTGAACTATCCCAACCATGCACACAATGCAAATATACATATACATCTAGGTATTAGTTTAATAATGTATGCACACACCCTATATAAATATAATTCACTTTGCATACACATATCATATGCATAAACACAAAACATACACATAATATATAGAATAATTTGCCCACATATTATATTTTACTTTGAAATGAAAGCACACACACAACCATATGCATGCTCCTTATATCCATACATATACATACCCTATATCTCAGTAATACCATAAACCTATATATATATATATATAATAATATATATACATATATATATATATATGCATATATAGATATATATGCATATATATACATATATATGCAATATATATATATATGCATATATATATACATATCCATATATCCATGTATATCTACTCGATCACCCATAACAATTCAAACCACACACATAATTATATATTGATCATATACCCATGTATGCGCATATACGGCGGAAAAAAACACACATAGAACACATTCCTGCACGGCTATTTGTACATACATACATACGTGATCACATACAATCACCGTGGCGAGCAAACTAAGATTATGAATACTCGTATCGCAGCCCACCCTCTCAACCCGCTTGCACCAACACTCCGAACCGCAGCTGGTTTCATGATACCGTACACACCGAATTTGAGTGAACATTAAAAATGCGTACCGTACGGGGTCAATGTCGAGAGACCATGGTAGCAGACGACGATTACCGGTGATGTACCACTTTGAATCAAGATTCCGAAGATGAGAGCGGCCGTCGAAGACAAGGCTGCCGAGAGGAGCTCGCGGTTGGGCGACGACTGTTATCAAATCAGATAGAAAGTAGGGTTGTTAAGTTGGAAATGAATTGGAAAATGGGTACAAGGTTCATGGGTTTTATGAATGGATTTAGTTTGAGAAATAACACCCAAGTCACTAGGGTTAGCTTAATTTGTATTAAAGCATAAACTATTAGATATTAGTAGTTAACTTTCACTACATATCATGGTTAAATAGAGAACTTACTTTGGTAGCTCAAGTTAACTTAAATTGCATTGAGGAAATAATTTGCTTTAATTATTCTAGGATTAATTATTAGTAATAATTATAATAACAATCCTTTTCATCTAAATAATAAGTTGGTTAATTAAAAAGCTGCGGAGAATAACGTTAACCTAAAAAACTAGAGTTGTCACATCATCCCCTTGTTGAAGGAATTTTCATTCCGAAAATTATAACATCAGGTTTATGACGATCACCAGATTTCGATAATGACGCAGAAGGGTGTTCAAAACTCGCTTAAGATAGGGTTTCTACATTAGGTTTCTTAAATATCTGAAATAAACCTAAAACAAAGAAACATGATGTTTGTAAGGTTTCACGAGAGATGTGACATCATCCCCTTCAACCCTTGTTGAAGGGAATTTCATCTCGAAATTAAGAGACAAGATATCTTGAATGATACCTTAAGAAGTGGAAGCCTGGTAGTTGAACAGTTGTGGATACTTCTTCTTCATTTGACCTCGCATTCCCAGGTAAATTCTGGTCCACGCTTTGAGTTCCATCTAACGCGTACAATGGGAATCTTGCTGTGCTTTAGTGTTTTGACTTCTCGATCCATAATCTTCAATGGTTCTTCAACGAAACGAAGTTTTCATCAATTTCCAGTTCCTCTAATGGAACGAAGTGATTTATCGGCTAGACAATTTCTTAGATTCGATACGTGAAATTCATTGCGTATTCCACTGAGTTCTTCAGGTAAGTTCAGCTGATAGGCTGCTGGACCAACACGTTTGGTAATCTCAAATGGCCCAACGTATATAGGGTTTAGTTTTTCCATGCTTTCCAAAGTGTATTACACCTTTTCTAGGTTAGATTTTTAGGAGTGCATTGTCACCACCTGAAACTCCAATGGTTTATGACGTTTATCGACGTAACTCTTCTATCGATCCAGTGCTGCTACCATATAGTTATGAATTTGCACAATCTTCTCAATCGTCTCGTCCACTTAGGACCCGTAAGTTGACTTTCTCCAACTTCAGCCCAACAAATAGGTGATCGGCACTTGCGTCCATATAGTGCCTCAAATGGTGCGGGCTTGATTGAGCTGTGATAACGGTTATTATAGGAGAACTTTACTAATGGTAAGTGAGTTTCCCAACTGCGGCCAAAGTCAATCACACAGGCACGCAACATATCTTCCAATGTCTGGATTGTACGCTCACTCTGACCATCGGTTTGCGGGTGATACGCAGTGCTCATATCTAGTCGTGTTCCCAATGATCGTTGTAAAGATTGCCAGAAATGAGAAGTGAATCGAGCATCACGATCAGAGATAATGGAAATTGGCACACCGTGTCGTGACCCTATTTCTTTTAGGTAAATATGAGTTAACTTTTCCATTCTATCGGTCTCTCTAATTGCCAGGAAGTGCGCGGATTCATCAAGCTATCTACAAACCCAAATGGTATCGCATTTATAAGGCCCCGTTCTTGGACGCTTTGTTGGTCCATTTGATCGGTTTTCAGTGCAGAAGAATGCTTGAATCGTTCAATACCAAACACACACAACAAACACTAAGAGAAGGATGATCAAATAACACCAAAAAGCTTTCAAACATGGTTTTAATGATGAACAACAGTGAATGAATTGAAATAAGCTCAATGTATTCAGAAAGAACAAGCTTACAATATCCTCTTGCAACAATAATACACGATTAGGGTTTCTTGCAAGGATGGATAACAATTAGACAAAAGAAATCTATATATAGCTGTCATAGTTTCGCATATAGTTTCGCTGTAGGCGAAACTATATAGGCGAAACTATAATTTCGCCCGGTAGAAACTAACAGTTTCACCGGGTAAACATGATCTGAGCTCAATAGTTTCGTCTGGCGAAACTAACAGTTTCGCCAGGCCGAAACTATAGTTTCGCCCGACAGCTAACATATAGACTTGCACTAAACAAACTTACAAAAGGAAACTAACAAAGATCCTATTACAACGAAAGATAACAAAAACTAATCCAATGGTGAGTCCAACCTATCTTGATCTTCAATACTCCCCCTAGGTTGGATCTCACCCATTCTTCTTGGCTTTATGTCTTCATTCAGCTCCAGCCTTCTCGGTACCTGCACATGACGTTTCCGGATCAGCTCCTGCAGCTTTACTCTGTTGAGCCTCAGCACTTGATCTTCTTTGGTTTGCCTCCTGCCTCATTGGCTCCATCAGGATGAGCACTAGCTTGTGCAAATTGTTTTGCTAAATCCTGAATGTCCATGTGTAAATCATCCTCAGCTCTAACTTTCTCTGCCAGCGTTTTCACTTCAGCTCTCACTCCTCTAACTTTGTTCACTACAATCATGAACAAGCTAGCTTCCCTTCTCGTTTCTTCTCCTGCCCCTGCCTAATATGGTTCTCACACAGAACCAGTAGATCATCATCTGAAAAACCAAACAACTCCATCGGGTCAAAGATTCGGTATTCGATTCCACCCTTAACTCTGATAACAGCCTCCCCCGTCTGATTGTCATAAAACCACTTCTCAAACTCTTTCAGACGTGAGGGGGACGGATCTGCCAATCTAACCCTTTGAACCGTCTTAGGAGGCTTCACGCTCAACACAATCCTTCCTTCCCAGTAGCCCAATCTTTATCTTTCTTTGATCTTTTTCTTTCTGCTTTCATAAAACCGAAAGCCTCAAAGTTATCGTTGAGCCCATGTTGGATTTCTTTTTCTAGAAATCTGGCTCTCTCACTCAAGTGTGCTCCAAGTAAAGGTAAAGATGCCAACCTTCTCAAATCCCATTTTGGCAAGGTCTTGAATGCCTTCCTCTTGTGAAGATAAGTGATTCCACCCCCTCGCCTTTTTATCATAAACATTTTCAAGTCGGGGTTGAACTTCCAGCTCACTATCTTCTTATCAGCCTCTTTCTTCTTCAGACTCTCCATATTCTGAAACAGTGGAGTTAACTCTTCAGGTTCCTTCTCTCTTACAAACCAATCACTCTTTTCCATCTCAAAAATATCATTTTCATTTTCACCCTTCTGTATCACATATGTCAAAGGCCGTTCATCAACCTCATAGAACTCAGGCTCTGAGTCGTAATCTACCAACTGCTCCTCATCAACTTCCTCATCCACCAGACCCTCCTGAATGGGTTGTTTTCCCATTTGCTCTTCACCGGTAAAATCTCCAAGGTTTATTCCCAAATCTACAAAGCCAGCATCAACCACATCATCGTCAGTTTGTAAATTCTCCATCTCAGGATCTCCAATTCCTTTACCAGACCCTCCAGCTTCTTCTGTTGCTGCTCCCGAGGTGCCCTCTCCTGCCTTCGAAGAAGTACCCACAGTCAGGAACGGGTACTTAGATGTGTCAGTTAAATCATCTAACTCATATTGAGTTAGCTGATTCGGCAGGCCGGCGGCAGCTTTCAACTCGTTTACTTCCTTCAATAACCTCTTGATCAAATTATTTTGATCAACCAGCATTTTCTTCATACCATCCAGCAATTCATCCTTTTGTCTCTCCCTCATCTCCTGATTTGTCAGCTTGGTCTTTATCATACTTAGTTCGTTAGAGAGAGAGGTATTGAGATTTCGGATCACATCCTCGTCTAAACTAGTGTGTCTCTCAGATTGTGGAGGCTCAGAAAATGTCTGATGTTTCTGTTTTGTCCTCCTCTCTTCCTCCCCGGTATCAACCGTCCTTTTTGACCTCTTTTCTTTCTCCATTTTTGCTTTAGCTGCCATCTCTGCCACTTCTTTCTCAAAGTTGTAATCCTTTTCCTTGGCATATCTCTTTCTCTTCTTTACTGCCTCCGACTCAGTTGGTCTAACTTCCTCTGTTCGTCTCGCTTCAGACTGGATCACCTTCCTGATATAATCCCATCGATCAGGAGTATACATGTTTTCCCATAGATGAGTGATCCGACCACTGAAGTCGTGCCTGATGGCACAGCAGTCGGCAAAAATTCTGGTATTCATAGACACTAGATGCTTGACCTCTCCATGCCTCGGAATGTTGGGAACTTGATCGTCGATGATCATTTGAAGAAATCGGGGATAGAGCAGCCATTTGTCCTTCTTCAAAGCCATTACATTTTCGGCCATGCAGCTAAATATGAGATTAGAAATGTTAGCCTTCTCACCTCGGCAACATATAACCATGGCTTTTGCCCAGTCTAAGTTTAACCCATCTGATCCACCTTTTCGGTGATCTAAGCACATTATTAAGACATGGGCAATGTACCTCCACTCCTTGGACAGAAAGGATTTCTTGATTTCCTTTCTAGTCCCAAAAGGAGGACCTTCATATCCCATAGTTAAGAAGGCATCAAACACCTCCTGATCAGACAAATCAATATCACCTCCTGTGTCTTCTTCTAATCTCAACACCCTGGAAATAACTTCTTCTGTGATGTTCACTTGGTGGTCCAGAACCTTGGCTACAATACTCTCCGAATCTCCCCTTGTGATATACTCAGCAGTTCTCCAGAAGTCTCGAATGTGTAGATCATAAATAGTCGTGGAATGAGATATGGCGAATGCTATAGGGGATCTTTGTAGCACCTAATGCAGTCTCTGAATCCCGCTGCTTTAGGATGTGAGTCGTCTAGAATAGCAGTGATATTGTTTCGAACATCAAACTTGAGGTTTGCCATTTTTATCTGACAAACAAACACAACCGGTTAGGAATTATATAGAATTCAAATATTTACAAACGTAATGTAAATAAACAAATTGTGATAACGTAAGAATACAGATATATACATGTATATTTAGAATGAATTTACAGATTAATTAGTATATATATATATATATATATATATATATATATATATATATATATATAATATATATTTGTTGTAGTTTCGCAAAGACGAAACTCTAATTTCGCAAGATATGATAATGGATTGAACTGGGCGAAACTGATTTTGTTGACGAAAATGTTAGGTTCGCTCGGGCAGCATAACCACACAGTTTCGCAGTATCTAATGAACTTTCGTTCAGTTTCGCTGGAGGATGGTGTAGTTTCGCAGAACGAACTGCGAGACTACCCAAACGACACATTTCAATCCAGCCAAATGTACGATAGATTAGTCTATGAAAACTCATGGTCTGAGTTCGAAACTCACATGAGAACTTCAAAAACAGGTGACAATGCAATAAAACAAGACAACGACGGAGATTTGTGTCACGAGTCTCAAAAACCCTAACAGTGCACAGTTTCGACGAAAGTGACTAATTTTTGCGAAAGTGAGTATCTTGATTCGAAACTATGTTTATATACATAGGAGTTTCGCAGAGAACTTAAGATATAATTTCGGCAAAGCGAAACTATACTTTCTGCAATAAGAGAATGTAGTTTCGACACTGTGAAACTATAGATTCGGCCAAGCGAACTTATAGTTTCTGCGGCACGAAACTATAGTTTTTCGGCGCGGCGAAAATCATAGTTTCCCGAGCGAAACTGCAGTTTCGCTCTGCGAAACTGTAGTTTCGCAGAAACTTCACTTATAATAAAACAAAATAAAATAAATTAAAATTAAAGTAAAATAAAATAAATAAATAGTTAAAGGATATAGTATCATGTTTTTCTTGAAGTGTTTTAAGAGGATCATGACTTAGCGAGATTGCTGATATGTTTGTCCGCTTAAACCCATTCCCATCTCTTTTCAACTCATGATCTGCAGCTGTTTATCATGTTCTGAATTGTCTTAGAAACTCAGCAACTTGGTCCCCACTGATATTTGATAAAGACCTAGTCTCGTCATCAAGGTTTATTGAGCATAATCATTGATATTGCCTGATCATTATACTGATGTACAATCACACTGACTGACACATATGCAGATGGGACTCTATAATGTAAGATGTAGACACACATATATGTGAGATCCAGACACAACCTATAACTAATTGATGAGAGCTTCAGGTCAATGTTTTCACATAGCAGAGAAGATCATCTAGGCGTGTTGATGAGAGCTTCAGGTCAATGCTTTCGCATAGCAGAGAAGATCATCACTCCAGGTCAATGCTTTCGCATAGCAGAGGAGATAAACACACATCTTTTCTTATGTAACATATGAATGTGTATGCAAGAGTGGACTATTTGAGATTATATAATGTTTGTCTTAGAGGGCGTTATCACCGAGTCACCATCCCAGTGAGAAACGCCATAAGATTCACATCGATAATCTATATGTACAATAATAGGCTATTTGAGATTATTTAACGTTTGACTTAGAGGGTGTTATCACCGAGTCACCATCCCAGTGAGAACACCATAAGTTTCACATCGATAATCTTTGATATCAATTAGCAACTCTCAACCAAGTTATACACAAGACTTGTATCTTTGTGCAGACCAAAATATCATGAGGATAATCCTTATTACTGAGTTATGATCTTTATGTTTGCTGCATGATCACTTGTTTACTTTGTTTTCGGGATGAGTCTATCATGCATATCCCAACATAAGATGTCCCCTTGTTCTAACTTCATTTTCTTGAATTCCTGAGAGAATGAAAAATTAAGACTTATTATCAGTATGAATCTCCCCCGAAATTTTTATTCAAAAGCCTACTAAAAGAAAATTTCTTAAGAATCAAAGAAACAAAAGATTAAAAGAAAAAGATCTATGTGACACAAGTTAGACAACAATCAAGACCAAAAAGAAAATATGTACTTATGTACAGGTGAAACAATTGTTTTGCTCAGAAAAGTTTGTCAGAATGATATTAATCCTAGCATAGAAATCAATTCGTAAAAACGTGGTTTATCAAATGTTTTTGTGAAAAGATCTGCTTTTTGATGTTTTGTATCAATAGGAATGATATCAATGAAACCCTTTTCTTGAGCATCACGGATGGCATGAATTCGTGTCTCAATGTGCTTGGTCCGGAATGATGAATTGGATTCTTGGCAATTCCAATGGCCGCTTCGTTATCACAAAACAAAGGAGTATGAAGAAAGTTGATCCCATAGTCCATCATTTGATGCTGAATCCATAACACTTGCGAACAGCAGCTTGAGGCTGCAATATATTCAGCTTCTCCTGTTGAGAGAGAAACTGTAGTCTGTTTCTTGCTTTGCCAAGAAACAAGGCAGTTTCCCAAATACTGACAACCTCCAGTAACAGATTTTCTGTTTAATTTGCAGCCGTTGGAATCGCTGTCAGAATAAGCGTGCAGGTCAAAATTCCCACCATAAGGATACCAAAGTCCTAAACGAGAAGATCCCTTTAGATAACGAAAATTCTTTTGACTGCCTTGGCATGGGATTCTTTAGGAGCTGATTGGTATCGAGCATAATATCCAACAGCAAAGGTTATGTCAGGACGACTTGCTGTCAGGTACATGAGAGAGCCAATCATGGATCTGTAGAGATGAGG
Source organism: Flaveria linearis (assembly GCA_024085815.1). Lineage (NCBI taxonomy): Eukaryota > Viridiplantae > Streptophyta > Magnoliopsida > Asterales > Asteraceae > Flaveria > Flaveria linearis. The sequence continues at coordinate 92,523,118 of CM044002.1, forward strand.
ATCGATTGGTTTGCCGTTTTCATCCGGAGTGAGACATGTCTGAGCCGTGAAGGGAGTCATCTCAGAAGCAGCATCATCCATTTTGAATTTCTTCAAAATTTCTTAAATATACTTCTCTTGATGAATAAGAATTCCATCTGGTTTTTGTTCAACTTGCAGCCCGAGAAAGAAACACATCTCTCCCATCATGCTCATCTCAAATCTGTTTCGCATGACCTCCTCAAACTCCCGACATAATTGAGGATTTGAAGAACCAAAAATAATGTCATCAACGTAAACTTGCACAATCAACATCTCGCCGTTTCTCTTTTGAATAGAGTCATGTCAATGGTGCCTCGTGTAAAACCATTGCTCAAGAGATACTGTGTCAGGGTTTCATACCAAATCCGAGGAGCTTGATGAAGTCCATAAAGTGACTTATCAAGCTTATATACTTTGTCAGGAAAATCTGGATCTTCAAATCCTGGGGGTTGACACACGTATATCTCTTCATCAATGTCCCCATAGAGAAATGCGCATTTGACATCCATCTGATAGACTTTAAATTGCTTGTGAGCAGCGTGCGCTAAGAATATTCTAATGGCTTCAAGACGGGCGACAGGTGCGAAGACTTCTGTGTAGTCAATTCCTTCTTCTTGAGCAAAGCCTTGAACTACTAATCTGGATTTGTTTCGCACCACTATTCCTCGATCATCAGGCTTGTTCTTGAAAACCCATTTCGTGCCAATAGGATACTTATTTGGTGGAAGATCCACCAGGGTCCACACCCGTAGTTTTCTGAACTGTTGCAATTCCAATTGCATCGACTCTACCCAGCAGGGATCTTGGAGAGCTGCATGAACGTTCTTAGGAACAGTTTGAGATATAAAACAAGAAAACAAGCAAACGTTGATCAATCCAGATTGACTCCGTGTTCGAACTCCATCAGTAATGGAACCAATTATGTTGTCGTGTGGATGATCTTTCAAAGTTTTGAAATCCACAGTCATGGAAGGGATATCAGTAGATGGTTGGTTAAATGATGAGCTGAATGGGGAAGAAGATTCGGTAAAGGAGAAGAAAGAAGGTGATGTTGATATGGGTGGAGGAGGAAGATCAAATGAAGATGAGGAAGAAGCAACACTGACTGAAGTATCATTAACAGATGTGGTGACAGGAGGCACAATAGGCTCAGTTGGTACGGGGGCAGGTGGAATGAAGTTTGTTGTTGAATTGGAGAGGGGCACATCATCAGTGAAGACTGGAAGATTGAATGATTTGAACACCGTATCTGAGTCAAAGAACCAAGCTGGTTCTCTGGGAACATTAGATGAATTAGATTCCTGCCAATCGACATAGAATGACTCCTGAACTATACGTGTCCTCTTGTTATATACCCGATAAGCCTTCTGGGAAGAAGAATATCCTACGAAATAACATTCATCAGAAACAGCACCAAATTTTGTCTTCTGTGCTTGAGTATTCAGAAGAGTACACGAGCAGCCGAATGGGCGAAAGAAATCAATCAAGGGCTTTCGTTTGTGAAATAGTTCATATGGGGTTTTCATCTTATCTTTGACTATCAGCACCCTATTGAGAACATAAGAAGCACAATTCACAGCCTCAGCCCAAAATATGATGGGTAAGGAGGATTCTATTAACATTGTACGTGCGGCTTCAATTAGGGTGCGATTCTTTCGTTCCGCGACACCATTCTGCTGAGGAGTTCTCGCAGCACTGAACTGTCTTAATATCCCTTTAGTGGCACAGAAGGAATCAAAAATTTGATTTTTGAATTCAGTACCGTTGTCACTTCGAATAGCCATAACCTTTCTCTTGCTTATCGATTCAATCGAGAGAATTAACTTTTGCAACTCCTCAGTCGTCTCTCCCTTTTGAGTAAGAAATCTTACCCATGAATATCTTGAGTAGTCATCTGTAACCACAAGACAAAAGATTTCTTAGCAATAGATTTAACACTTATTGGGCCAAACAAATCAGTATGTAACAACTCTAGGGGATTTAAGATGCTATTTTCAATTTTAGGTTTGTGTGGTTTCTTATGTTGCTTTCCTTTAGCACATGCCATACATTTCTCGACCACAGAAAAATCTTTTAAAGGTAATCCCCGAACGAGATTGTTTTTAACTAGTTTGTTTATTATTTTGAAATTAACATGGCCCAATCTACGATGCCATAAGAAGGACTCAGAGGTGGAAGCTTTTGACAAGAGGCATGTGACTGCAGATGATGAGCTCTTTGAATTCATGTCAAGGAGATATGTATCATTCTTTCTGGGAGCCCGCATGAGAACTAGATTATCTGGAATATCAAACTCAGACTTCAAAAAGATACATTCATCAGACTTGAATAAGACTGGAATGCTTTTATCACAAATCTGAGAGACGCTCAATAGGTTAAATGCAAGCTCGGGAACATAATTGACTTTTTCCAAGGTGAGCGAACCATTACAAACTTCTCCTTGACCTATCATTTTTCCTCCTTTCTTGTCTCCTGCGAAGGCAACATAGCCACCATCGATTATGCGGTAGTTGGTCAATAAATCTTTAAGCCCCGTCATGTGTCTCGAGCATCCACTATCAACATGCCATACACTATTTACAGACTTAGTGGACGACTCCTGCAATCATATCAAAAGAGAATTAACCAGGTGTAATGGCCACCCAAGTTTGAATAACTTTAGGTTTCTCCGAAGTGGATTTCTTGCAAAAGAACTTATTAACTAACTGATTTAGTTTACTTCCAAAAGAACGTCTATAAACATATCTGTGATGTAGTTGAGGACAATGCTTAACTACATGATCGTCTTTACCACATTGAAAACAATTTGATTTTAATTTAGATGTATTATGTTCTCCATTACATTTGGATAAACTTGAATCAGTAAGTGTTAAATCATTATCACTGTATGCCTCATTTGCATTGACAGAGTTGATTTTATCTTGAAAAGAATGATTGTGTGCTGATGATACTGAAGTGTTATCTGAAATACATGAGGTACTAGTGTCACTAGTACTTGCCTCAGATGAAGATACAATCCTGTCATTAAGCACAGCAAATTTTGCAGGTATAAATGATGGAATGGGATGAGAGAAGAATTTTTCAAAAGAGTGAGTTTTTGTTTCTTCATTGCTATTCGTGGCATTATCAGACAATGAATCAGCAACATCAATAGATAAATCAGAATCACGGTCCATAGCATTTAACAAGCAAACAGAAACATTACTAGAACTGAATGAAACAGAGTCTTTTACAGCATTACTAGAAACAAAAACAGAATTTAAACTAGAGTTATGATCTAAAACAGAAAGCTTGGGTTCAGGTGTACTAAGACTAGAGCATCCAAGACCTCTAGTTGGTCCATAATCGTAGTCCTCACGAACATGCATAGGATTCACACCTTCCAAACCTGCAGACATACTGTTAGAATCTTCTTTGATTAAATCATTAGAAGGATGTGGAATGGGCATCGGAGAGTAACAGTATGTACTAGGTGGAGGATAAACCTTAGCATTTTCATATCCCAAACCTGTTTTAATCCTAGCCCCACGTTGAGATTTACATAAATCATCATGTTTCATTCCTGATATGGTCCATTTATCAAGTTTTGACTGAAGTTTGCTTGTTTCAAACTCAGCTAGGGCAACCCTTTCAGTCAAACTGTTCACCTCAACGTTTCTTTCTAAAACAATTCTTTTTAAATGATCAATTTCTTTTAACGCTTCATTTAATTTAACAAAATATTTTGACTCATTCACTTTAAGTTCTTCATTAATTCTTTTCAAGTCCTTTTCATTATCAATTAATAAACGATTAGCCTTATAACCCCAATAATCTGATTTTACATGTAGATGAACACATATCTTGAATTACCTCATATGGAAGTCCCATCACCACCTTCTCAGCTGCAAGGGCTTTATCACATTGACACACAGGAGTATACGACTTGTTTTCCTTCACAGTGGTAGCAGTATTGACATCATTTCTTTCAAGCACTGTAGATTGAGTTTCTGACTTTCCATACTCCTTCATATTTTCATCTTTCTCAGACTCATTCTCTGCAACTCCATCCTTAAACTCCTCAAATGGATCAAACTCGTCGTCACAGTTCATCTTCATTTTCTCCTTCTGAATCTCAGCTACTAAAGCTTGATTAATTTCTTCTTTTGTCTCTTCAGCCTCTGCACTCCAGTCAAAGTTAGAAATTAGAGCGGTTTCTTTCTTATGGTTTGACTCATCTTTACTCCCACCAGCAGTCAATCTTGGAACTCCAGAGTTGTTAGGATCAGTGACAATTGGCAATGGACATTCTCGTTTGAAGTGTCCCAATTGCTTGCAATTGAAACATCTAAGTTTAGACTTATCGTAACCCAGTTTGGAGTTGGAACCTTGACCGCCAAAGTTCTTTCTACCAGTCCTTTCCATAAATCTCCGAGCTCTAAGCGTCAGCATTGCCATTTGCCATTGAATATCAGTTTCTTCAAGATCATCTGGATCCACTTGATACATGTCCTCCATAGTCATTCCTTTTCCTTTCAGATCACCAGCAACAAGTGCTTCATAACTTTGAACAAACATCCCAAAAAGTGCCATAGTCTCAGCTGGAACAGTAGATTCATTAGATGCCTTTAAATTCCCTTGCTCTTTCCCGGGGTTAATGCCATTTCCAGAAAAATCACACACAGTCACTGCTCCTTGACGCGATGCCTGCATTGGAGAGCTTGCAGCGGACGATAGTAATGCAGCATTCTGTGAATAACCGGATGTTGGCATGATGGATTGATTAAACTCCCTCCTTTTTAGATCCAAATCAAAAGACTTCAGCTTGTTAATCACATCCATTAGTTTATAGTCAGCAAAGTTTCTTTCTTGTTTCAACATTCTTACTTGTAAACTCCACTGAGGTGGAAGAGAGTCTAGGAGTTTATTCACTTGCTCATGATTTCCTAGCTGATCATCATACTTCTTTAGGGTACTTGAAACAGACAAAAACGATTAGTAATGTCAGTAAGATCTTCATTCTTGTGTCCCACAAATGAATTGAACTCCTTTTCAGCTTGAGCCTTCCTATCTTTCCTTAGATCCTCGTTTCCATCGTAAAATTCACACAAGGCATCGTATAGAGATTTTGCATCTTTGAATTCTGCAAAGCGATTGTAAATATCAGGTGCAAGACATAAAGTCAAGGCTCCGAATGCTTTCTGATCTCTGTCAATTAACTTTTGATCCTTTTCGGTGAATGTGGAGGAGTCCGAGTTTGGAGAGACAGTTCCACCGACAGTAACGGTTGGCTTGTGTGGTCCAGTGATGATTGACTCCCATTGGTTGTGATCGGTGTAGAAGAAGAAAGCCTTAAGACACCTTTTCCAATCTTCAAAGTTATCTCCATTGATGAGTCTAGGGGGTCGGTTTGGTGCAACACTCTCTAAATCAGCCAAGGTGAGAGTAGTCATTTTGGACATAACAATTTCGCTGAAGAAGAAGTAGATTCGCTGAAAGGTAGTTTCGCTAAGGCGAAAGAGTAATTTCGGCAGCACTTTCGCTAGCCAAATCAGTAGCTTAGTTTCGCTGTAAATTTCGCAGGAAACAAGCTTGAACTTTCGTTCGAATGAATTTCAGCAGCAATTTCGCACAAATATCACCCAATCTGAATGAACTTTCGTTCAAAGAACACAGTTTCGCACCGAATATCAAAGAAGAAAAAGTATCAGTTTCGCTGAACGAAGATACAGTTTCGCTGGAAGGAACTGTAATTTCGCTGGAAGAACAGAAAACCCTTTTAAACCCCAAAACAATCGAAAATCACCCAAATCTCAATGAAATTTGAATTGGAGTGATTCACGAAGCTTCCTCAATCAGAAACGCACACTATCCAATCAATTTCCATGACAAAAACACTCTGTTTTGAAGTAAAATTTGAAAAAGTTGGTATTGAACAAAAATAACCAAAAACCTCAAACAATCAAGAGCACTATGGCTCTGATACCATATTGTTGGTCCATTTGATCGGTTTTCAGTGCAGAAGAATGCTTGAATCGTTCAATACCAAACACCACAACAAACACTAAGAGAAGGATGATCAAAATAACACCAAAAAGCTTTCAAACATGGTTTTAATGATGAACAACAGTGAATGAATTGAAATAAGCTCAATGTATTCAGAAAGAACAAGCTTACAATATCCTCTTGCAACAATAATACACGATTAGGGTTTCTTGCAAGGATGGATAACAATTAGACAAAAGAAATCTATATATAGCTGTCATAGTTTCGCATATAGTTTCGCTGTAGGCGAAACTATATAGGCGAAACTATAATTTCGCCCGGTAGAAACTAACAGTTTCACCGGGTAAACATGATCTGAGCTCAATAGTTTCGTCTGGCGAAACTAACAGTTTCGCCAGGCCGAAACTATAGTTTCGCCCGACAGCTAACATATAGACTTGCACTAAACAAACTTACAAAAGGAAACTAACAAAGATCCTATTACAACGAAAGATAAACAAAAACTAATCCAATAGTGAGTCCAACCTATCTTGATCTTCACGCTTACAGTTGGACATTCATCACACATAATATTTAAAACAATACACATTTCATAAACATTGCAGCGGAATTAAGTTAACAAAAACCTCTTCATACAATAATAATTACTTTTGCCAAGTAATACATCGTTATCATGTTAAAAAATAATATTTAGTTGCATTACATGACAAAATAATATGTATGCATGAGATAGATGCCAGTCTCTTATTTGCCAAGTATCTTCACCCTCGTGCCATCCTCAGCAACGAATTACTTTCCAACTAATAATGAATAAAAGTCAGCGTTGTTGAGTGAGTTTTAGTTTTTATAAATAAAATACTTTCCTTTTTCTTAAAACATTTTCTTTACTTTTGCACATTATAATTCATCATACATACATCTAGGTAATATCTAATTATCTTTTATTATCACAAATATTCGTTTATTTTGCACTTTTTCATTATCTTTCACTTCTATCAAGATCCTGTCATTAGCTAAACCCCATCGTGGGCACAAAGCCACCTCATCTTTGGGGTTAAGCGACAAGGATCCCATTTCGCACATATGGAGCAGTCACCAAGACTGACTCCCCCTGTGTGTGAACCCTCATGGGTTAGCCAAGATCGCATGCTATATAACACACAGTTTAGCTAACAACTCTCAATGAGTTGTGACTCTCCTTTCATTTTGCTTTCAAGACTTTTTATTCGTTCATTCTTTATGTTCCACTTTATTATCATTAATCTTTCACTTTCATTATGATAATACTTTACGTATACGAGCATAAACACACCACGTAAAGTCATATAATAATATAAAATGGAACACAAAAACAGACCATAAACGTGCATATAATAAACATATCTAAACACAAGGTCAACCTAGGGTCAAACCTTGAATTTCTACATTCCCAAAATTTCAGAAAATTTTCTAATTGTTCTAAGCGCATGAGCACTATGCAGGCGTATGAGTCCTATTTGGGCACATGAACACTATGTGGGCGCATGAGCTCACACTTAGGCGTTTCAATGCTTAGGCGCATGGGCAATCTGGGCGCATGGGCACTGTTTAGTCGCATGGGCCACCTTTTAGTCGCACGACCTACACTTAGGCATCTGAGCAAAACTGCTGGGCGTATGGGTACTGTTTGGGCACATGACTACTATATGGGCACATGATCTTAACACTTAGAATATCTTGGCAATTATCTTAGGCGCATGGGAACTATTTGGGCACATGAACTACATGTTTTTCCTAAGTCAAAGTTTCAGGCGCATGGACCCTGTTTGGGCGCATGGCAAACCGTTTAACATGTTTTCACCTTATTTTCAGTCCCAATCTATATTCTAACATGCTCATAACTTAAACCCATCATTTTATACATCTAAAACAAGCATACAACCATAAAACTCAGAAATTCATAGGCAAATACATACGGTTAACATACATAACGGTTGAAAAAACATTTTCACATGCATTTTCAGCCCCAAAACTTGTAAAATATAAACACGGAGTCTAGAACTCACCTCTTGCAGCCTTTAAGCACAACTCCTTCAAATGCTAGCCCAACAAGTGTGTTCCCACCTAATTCATTCCAAGAACACACCACTGAACCCACATACACATATAATGCTCGGTCACTAGGCCGAAAACTCAGTTGAAACTTAACAGAACACAAGAAAAACTTACCTTTTAGCAAATTCTTCTTCTTCTTCTCACTAGAAACCGATGTCTGCTCTCTCTCTCTCTCTAAAATGTCGAAGGCAGTTGATGGAACAGAATAGTGGGCGGCCATGCCCACTTTAAACATAATAATAATATAGTTTTGTCCTTTTTACCCTTTAGCCCCTCCACTTGTATAAATTGTTCTTTCTTTCTTTACTCTCCTTTTCTTACTAAATTTTTAGGGTGTTACAGCATCCGCAGGGAGTTCGAGGTAATTTTGTGATAAAATCCATTGATATATGTTCCCACTTCCATAGTGGGATTCCCAGTTGCTAGAGCAAACCGGATGGCCTTTGATACTCCACCTTAACTTCACAACAGGTTAGGTATCTGCTTACGTAGGTGGCAATATCAGCTTTCATGTTTGGCCACCAGTACAGGACCTTCAAATCTTGATACATCTTATCCGAACCCGGGTGAATAGAGTATTATGACCTATGAGCTTCATCCATTACCAGCTCTTGTAAATCTCCATACAAAGGAACCCATATTCATTCCATAAAAACAACAGATTCCATCCAATTTGGTCTCTAATTGCTTTTCCATGCCCCGCATGGACTTTGCTTTCAGGTTCTCGTCCTTCAAAGCCTCAAGTTGAGCATAACGGACCTGATCAGGCAATTTGGTATGGATAGTAAGCTGTAATGCTCGAACCCGTTTTGGCTTAGGGGTCTTCTTTGAACTTAGGGCGTCGGCTACTATGTTAGCCTTACCCGGATGATACTTGATTGTACAGTCGTAGTCGTTCAACAGTTCGAGCCAATGACGTTGTCTCATGTTTAATTCCTTCTTTCAAAGATTTGCTGGAGACTCTTGTGATCGGTATAAATGGTGCACTTGGTACCGCACAAGTAATGTATCCATATCTTGAGTGAAAACACAATAGCTCTTAATTCTAAATCATGCGTCGTGTAATTCTTCTCATGTACTTTTAGTTGGCGGGAAGCATAAGCGATCACCTTCCCACGTTGCATTAGCACACAACCGAGACCTTGAATGGAAGCATCATGGTATACCATAAAAATCATTTGTTTCCTCAGACAGTGATAGAATCGGTGGTGTACAAAGTTTTTGCTTCAGAACCTGAAATATGGATTCCTGTTTGTCACCCCAATTGTATACAGTACCTTTATGAGTTAACGCCGTGAAAGGTTGAGCAATTTTTGAAAACCCTTCGATGAATCATCGATAATAGCCAGCCAACCCAAGAAACTGTCGTACCTCAGTCAGAGTCTTAGGCGTAGTCTAGTTCTTGATGGCTTCTATTTTTGTCGGGTTAACATGTATTCCCTTCTCATTGACCACATGACCTAAAAATTGGACTTCTCATATCCGGAAATCACAATTTGAAAACTTAGCATACAATTGTTCTCGTTTCAGCACCTCCAAGACCTGTCTAAGGCGTTCCTCGTGTTCTTCCTTATTCTTTGATTAAATAAGAATGTCGTTGATAAATACAATGACAAACTTATCCAAATAGGATTCGCACACTCGGTTCATGAGGTCCATGAAAACCGCTGGCGCGTTGGTCAATCCAAAAGGCATTACTACGAACTCGTAGTGCCCATATCTAGTTCTGAACGCTGTCATTGAAGTGTTCTTATCTCAAACCCTCAGTTGGTGATATTCTGACCTCAGATCTATCTTGGAATAAAAACTTGACCCTTGAAGTTGATCCAACAAATCATCAATGCGCGGAAGAGGATAACGATTCTGAAAGTTCCCGATAATCAATACATATTCTGAAAGTTCTATCCTTCTTTTTCATGAAAAGCAGTGGAGCTCCCCAGGATGAAGAGTTGGGATGAATGAATCCCTTATCTAACAATTTCTGCATTTGCTTAGACAACTCTTGTAGTTCCTTCGCTGCCAAGCGGTACGACATCCGAGTGATCGGTGCTACTCCCAGTGGTACTCTATCTGGAACTCCACCTGCCTGCATGGAGAAAGGCTAGGTAAGTCTTTTGGAAATACTTTCAGGAAGTCTATGACAACTGGAATATCTTCAACACACTTCTCATCCACGTTCTTCTCTATAACCATTGTCAGTAGAGCGAAATGCCATTTCTTGATACATTTATGCGCCTTCATGTATGAGATGATACCAAACATAGCACCAACCTTGTCACCTTCTATCGTAAGGATCCCATACTAGGAAAAGGTAACTTAGTTAGTTTGTTTCCATAAATGATCTCTGTTTGGTTTTTAGACAACCAATTCATTTCGACCATGACAACAAAGCTACCACGGGTATTAGGAATCAAATTTATATCAAACGAATGTCTAGACAAACCTAGATTACAACTGCCAAGCACATGGGTGGCGGTTTTAATTCTACCATCGGTAACTTCTATGGTATATTATGGAATTTAAGCTGGTAAGAACTACCTCTAGAAGTCCACTCAAGTTACTGGGTATGACACTTCCATCGGTACTCGAATGAGATAATCCTAAAGCAGAACTACCATTTTTGCCGGTTTCCTATCTTCTTAGGCCTTGGACAGTTTCTCTTTAAATGCACAGGTTGTCTGCACTCATAACATCCTTTATGTGCTTCTTGTGGTTGAGGAGACTTGGCCGGGATATTCACACGATGGTTCTTGAAGGTATGGCCAAGTTTCCCTACAACGCTTTCAAATGTTCTTATTGCACGACGCATGGAAATTATAGTTGCACTTGTTGTTCATAATGGAAAGGCGGATATATAATGGACGAGGTTGTCATAATATCTTGCTATTCAGTCCTACGCTAAATGTAGTCAGCAAGAAAAATCCACTTGGATCCCACCACTGGGGAACAAACAAATGTAACATACGCCTAAACATGATAAATATCAAATGAAATAAATGTTGGAACGCTCAAATTACCAAGACTTTAAGTCTTAAGATCAATCCATGAACAAGAACTATATGCGCAGAGAGTATTATCACTCTATTGCAACTTTTGAAGATCTGGCATATTGTAGATGAACATTATTGCGTGATCACTAAGATGCTAGAATGAGCAATGTATCAAAGAGACTAGGAATGCCATAATATGTATCTCATTAAGGCTCGAGGTAGATAAGAACTTTCAGACGAGTATAAATGAGGATTGTTTCCATATTAATAGTGAAGTTTTACGAGAACAGAGACCTCATGTCTCAAAGTACAGAAATGAAAATTTGTACTGATTATAACTGTTATCACTCGACAGAGTTCGCCAGACTTCTCATGCATGAAAAATTACAATTACGTGTGCACCTGTGATTCTAATATGCTTTGCATGGTCACCCCTGGTTCCTCCCATCCGAGCTAACATACCTTGTCAAGTACAGAGTGTTATGAATGATAGAAGTATCAAAGATGTTATCACTAAGCCAAAGGTCAATTAACCGAGGATGGATGAAGAATCAGTAAGGAAAACATTCACTTGGGCAAGAAACCGTCAATAATTTATCTCCTAATGTCTATAATAACCTCCAGTGCTGCTATTTCCTGGTCCATAACGCAAGGAAGAGAAGTAGCAAGGTAGGTAAAGAACGTATGACAGAAATAACTCTCGTTCGAAAAAGCATTCAACAGGAGGCATATCATGCTCCCGATAAACCATCCAAGTCAGGTACCAATGGTATTGTATCCGATTTCAAAATATATGATGTAAAATTTACGGTAATTCATTAATCGTATTTAACCATCTCGTGACTCATAGTAATTCGAAGCCACTACAGGAGGTAACAGCAGGGAATAAGGACGAACTGACCTTTTCCTGTAGACATAGAGTGAAGTGGTGAATACGTCATTCCTGTAGCCAAACGCTCAAAGAAATAGACCACAGTAAGCAAATAACAAGCAAGTATAACTTAATAATTTACGTGTGTGCAACTAATGCAATCTAGCTATAATCTAGTGGGTTGACCCGCGCGATGCGACGGGCACTATGGGATATTCAGTAAGTTTCAAACAGATAAGTCCTTTACATGTTTTGATATGAAACAAATATGAACAATCATTAAGTGTTTAGCAAACTTAAGCATAACAACTTGTATATATGTCTTGTATTCTTGCCTGCAAACTACAAAGCATGTTACTAAAATTAAGAAGTTTTTTGCCTAAACAATATGTGTAATTCTAACTCTAGACAAAATTTGCAACTTATAATATGTGTATTTGACCATTTACGAAGAAGGTGGCTGAATTTGATCGAACCATATACAAAAGATTATGTTAAAACCTGAAAAGAAAAACATAATAGTATGATAAAGTCGTCAACTTAAAGAATTAAGGAAAATAACAATAACATACATTCAAGTGTTTTCTGTGAAGGATTCAAATATCAATGATAAGAAATTTTAGGAGGCATCATCATAGCCATTCCTTAACTTTATTCATGATCATCCTAGCAACCTACAAAGCATGAACTCTTCCAAGGGTTCTTTCATGTAAATTTTATACGTATTAAGATGAAACTATACACTATTAGTCGTGGGTCAAACCAAATCTAAAAGTGATCAAAATATATATGGGTAAAGCTGGAAACGAAAATCAACAACAAATCCATATAGACAAAACTTGAAAAATTGTACGTTTTTAAAACGCCACACATGCCGGCCATGATAGACAAATAAATTTTATAGAAAAGTGGACATATGAGAAAAGAGCCCCAATATATAAACAAACAAATAAAGGGGAAAAGAAAACAAATTTTATGGACATACCAGGCACTGCTCCAGCAGCCCCCAAAGCTCCATAACTACCATCCATGATACTTATATCACATTCAACATGACCATCTTCTGTCAAGTTTGACCCTCTCCCAGCATTTGTGCATGGATCGTTCTGCAGCTCAAATAAAATCATCAGCAAAATGGAGGATTAATCTCGTATATTAGCATATGAATTTGATGTTAAGAACAGAAACTGATGAGCTATTGCATTTTAGTTGTGACACCTGTGTAATGTAATTGACCTAATAATATTCAGTTCATTTTTCTACTATATTTCCTTCCCCTTTCCATTAAATCATCAGCAAAATGGAGAAGACTGAATCACTGACTCTCAAATATTAGCATATGAATTTGATGTTAAGAACATAAACTGATAAGCTATCCACTCGCTAGTGCAAGCACACATACAACTAATAAACTAAAACAAATACGACAACCACAAAATCAGCTAAAGAAGACAGTTGGTCACAAGAATAAGCACACTCCAGGGAAAAAAAATCAAAACCACAAGTATGAACTAAACAAGACATTCACATTCCAAATGCAGTTCTCAGATATGCAACTTCACATCCTCACAGTTCAAAAAGTTAATGGAATCATATCTCCAATGTCTCAATGGTAGCTGATACATCATCTACACATTCACTAGAGCCCTGCAACAAAGCACACACCACAAAAACCATAAAAAGATGCATCCAAGTCATTAATCATCTTATAACTAAATCTATAAGCAACTACTTCATTCCTAATTACTTAACCTTAAAATAAGCCTAAATTCAATTCCTCTTTCATCCAGTACAACAACGCAAATCAAATAGTAAAATCAATGTAAAATAATCTTCCTGTGTGGGAAAAACAACCCATATCACACATAAGGATAATAATACAAAAAACTTTGGTCAACTAATAGAAACTAACCTTTGGAGACCAACAAAGTATATGCCTCTCATTCTGCTTTGAGCTTCACCAACAATCATAATTATAGATAAACTTTAATAGTATTCTAAGCATTATGAACGTTAGATATGTAATATAAAATCATATCAATGGCAACAATACATCTTATTATGCAAGAATGGTATTAACCTTTAAATTACACTACCAGAAGTCTAGAACATACATACCAATTGCTTTGTGTTGCTTCACGTGCTATATATAAACCCTAACCCCATGAACATCGACCATAAAGAAAATCAAATTAAAGCCAAACTTTGATAGGAAATGTTGACTATTATAACTAATTCAGACCTTGTAACAAAACAGAAAAGCTGTAAGAATATATAGAAAACCAACAATAGCTAAGTTTTGAATCCTCAAAGAAATAATAAAACCTTGTCTTGTGTGGTGGAAGCCGATGATGGTGTGGTGCTGTTGTTGGTGTGGCGATGGTGTGACGGTGTTCTTGGTGTGGTGGAAGCCGCCGATGAGGTGGTGGTGTTGTCGGTGTCGTCTGGTGCCCAGAGATTGATGGTGTTGATTTGGAAGAGGGATGCGAGTTCGGAGACTTTGAGGTCGGTGTAGAGGGTGTAGCCTAGGAGGGCGGTGCGGGAGTCGGTGGTGGAGCATGGTTCGATGGTGGATTTGGGGGTTACGCCAGAGATGGTGAATAGGAAGAAGAGGACGGCGGCGATGCAGTGGTGAGTGGTGGTTGTGGGCGGAATTTTGCGGTTGTGGGATGAGGGTTTTGGAGATTTGTTGTGGTGGTGGTGTTGTTCATGAAAGTTGCAGTGGGAGTGAAGAGTGTTGTAGTGGAGATGGTGTCACACCCTCAAAATCCACGTGCGGAGTTTTACCGCGAGACGTGTGAACAAACTAGGATCACACTCAATAGTTACTTGGAACGACTCTATATGCTACTTTAACGTAAACCAAACCAGAGTTCAAACTTTAAAAGTCATGCGGAAGCGTAAAGTAAATAAAACAACCCAAAACATGTGAAAGTACCATATGGCAAAACAAGTGCCAACCAAGTATTTTAAACCATAAATAAAAGACGAGTAATTATGTTGAAATTTAAATCTCTAAAATGCATGCTGACTCGTGTAGTGCTCCTATCAGCAATCCAGATTAACGACCTGAGAATAGCATACTAAAAGTCAACACATGGTTGGTATTCAAGAGTTTGCGTATAAACATTACAGTTTATCAATAGTGTATAAATAAGCATGTGCATTGTAATAGCTAGCTAGTCCATTAACAAATTGATATTAATACATAGTGATTTCGCAATTGAAGCTGACTGTGTTATGTTTGCCTCCCGTCACGACTTCACCATATCGTGACGAATAATCATAGGACAAATTGCAGCCGGTTGACCTCGAGTCACACAGGTGGGGCTCGTCAGACCCAGTAGTACTACCCAAGTTTCCCCGCTATCCAATATTAACAATTTGAAAGTGTGAGGACTTTATCATGGTAAACAACACTATATTAATATTGTACACATCTTAAATATAAAAAGCGTTGTAAAGTTACCAGTATGATATCTCCCCCAAAAGAGATTAAGTAGAACAATGGGGCATGAACTCACCTGATACGCGTGATAGATATCTAAAGCTTAACATGACAAGAACGAGTGGAAAGACAACCTTCAAAGGTTACCTAGAACACACAAGTACATAAGTACATGTACACACAACAATCCCAAGAGAAACCCTAGGTGTTCTACAAACAAAGAACTCAAGGTTCTATAAAAACAACATACATGTGACCTAGTTGACCCATTTGACCCGTTGGTGACATTATGTGTTGTAAACCATTTAAACATATATAAGCATATAACATACATGGTTAACATCCCAATGAATCACATTTGATGCTACATTCCTAATACATTGCTTAAATCATCATACTATGCACATATCATACAAGTTATGTAAATTCTTAGCATCTAGCATACTCAGTGTGTTCATAACATAACTAGTGTATCATATAACAGGTCAGATCATGCATAACCTACTTAGATGACCTATAGCCATGATTTAGCACATACGGGTCAAAACAGATAATTTATCAAAAAGTCATCCATACTATCCACAACACATACAAGATATCCGATACATGCAACATACATTAATATGATCAATTCCAGTCCCAAACATGATGTCCTAGTTACTAATCAACATACCAAACCATACATGACCATCAAAGTTCATAAATCACCCAATAACCAAATAAACATTCCATACTACTCAATTAACAGATTCTACCGCTTTAAACATCCATAACAACCATTCTAGCATGATCCTAAAACCATAAACAAGTCCAATTCTCGATATCCAAAGATCGTGCACAATAAAGTTTCCCTTTTGGGAAAGTAATACCTAAAAGTGATTTAACATCCAATTCAACCATAATTCCAACTATTATATACCTAATCAAGTTCATAGAATTCATCCTAACATGCTAATCACTTCCAAAACATCCAAATTCCCAAACATCATACAAAAAGTTTCTACTTTTAGTAAGTCATGATCAACATCACAATTTCATGGATTTTCTTGCACAATTCAATTAAACTAACATCTAAGCATTACATCTAACATCTTAGAATCATCAAATCATGAATTCCAAGAACAAAAAGTTTCCTCTTATGGCAATGTATGAACTAAATGATCAAAACCCTAGATTTCTTGCAAAATCAACATCATTCAACATTCATACAACCTAACTAACATCATATAATCATCCAACAATCATCAATTCCATGTTATCATCATCAATTTCGAATTAGGGTTGCCTATAATCAAAGTTCATGATCAATCCACTAAAAACATACCATTCATGCATAATTAACGTTAAACAACATGTAATCAATCCAACTAACATACTAACATCATCAAACAACATCAAATTTGACCCCATGAAGACCCATTCACGAATTTAGGTTCGGCCACCATGAACAAGACTTCAAAAACATGTAAAAATCTCACCTTTAACGTGTAATGGCTTGCAATTGATGTTCCTAACGTGTTGCAATGCTTGGAATCGATCAAATCAAAGCACAATCTCTTGTTTGAGGCTGAAATTCCTAGGTTTGAGGGAGAGGGGGCTGCAGTCGCGATTTGGGAGGGAGTGGGGGCTAGGGTTACTTTTTTTTAATATTTAGTTTACACAAATGACCCTTTTTGCCCTTTTAACTTGTATTTTATAAAAATTCAGCTTTTAACTTCTTTCTAAAAGTGTTTTTAACCATCTAGTAAATATATAAACTAGTAACAACCATTATATATTTTATCTTTATAAAACACGCAACATACGAATTAACACACGCGTTTCCGCGTTACGCGATAAAAGTCCCGAATAGTCTTTAAATCGCGTAAAAACATAAACATTAAATAATAACCATCTTATCAACTAGATTATTATTAAATTAACATTATTAATTATCTTTAAGTCACCAACGTCAAACGACAACTAGTGTGTGCTTACGACACGTGTATGCAAAACTTAACGGAGCTAACGGAGTTTGTTAACGGAAAATTACCGGATGAAACATTATCCCCATGTTGAAAGAATTTTCGTCCCGAAAATTGCGTTACATGGTGAGAGTGTTCCATCACTGGTCTACTGCATTGGCATACAGAAATCGAAATCGAGTGAGTTTTGGATGAGTTGTTACATCATCCCCATGTTGAAAGAAATTTCGTCCCGAAATTTAAATCAATACCTTTGTCTGCAGGCATCGTCTCGAACAGTTGAGGGTACTTAAGCTTCATTTGATCCTCACGTTCCCATGTGAATTCCGGTCCACGTCGCGAGTTCCAACGAACTTTGACTATAGGTATTTTGCTCTGCTTAAGTGTTTTCACCTCACGATCCATCACCTCGATGGGTTCTTCAATGAAGCGCAATTGGTCATCCACTTGAACGTCTTCTAGTGGCACAATTAGTGTCTCGTCAGATAGACACTTCTTCAGATTGGAAACGTGAAACACGTTGTGGACTCCACTTAGCGAATCAGGCAAGGCTAGTCGATAGGCCACCGGACCTATTCTTTCCAGTATCTCAAATGGTCCAACATACCTCGGATTCAGCTTTCCTCGCTTGCCAAACCTAACTACGCCTTTCCACGATAAGACTTTCAATAACACTTTGTCGCCAATTTGGAATTCTTGAGGTTTCCATCTCTTGTCAGCATAACTTTTCTATCTATCTCGCGCTGCTGCCATACGGTTCAGTATCTGCACGATCTTCTCAGTTGTTTCATGTATTAGCTCGGGACCCGTTAGTTGACTATCACCAATTTCAGCCCAGCAAACCGGTGATCGATACTTTCTTCCATACAAAGCCTCGAAAGGTGCTGCCTGTATGCTAGTGTGATAACTGTTATTATAGGAAAATTCCACCAAAGGTAGGTGAACTTCCCAGTTGTTCCCGAAATCAATCACACAAGCACGTAGCATATCCTCCAAAGTCTGTATGGTACGCTCACTCTGGCCGTCAGTCTATGGATGATAAGCGGTACTCATATCCAATCGTGTACCCAGGGATTTCTGTAGTGACTGCCAGAAGTGTGACGTGAGACGAGCATCGCGATCAGAGATAATTGAGATTGGTACGCCGTGTCTCGAAACGAATTCCTTAAGATACAATCGGGTTAGTTTCTCCATCTTATCCGTTTCCTTAATTGCAAGAAAGTGAGCGGATTTGGTCAACCGATCCACAATGACCCAAATTGTGTCACAACCAGTATTAGTCCGGGGTAATTTAGTGATAAAATCAATAGAAATTTGTTCCCATTTCCACATTGGTATCTCGGGTTGCTGTAACAGTCCGGATCGTTTTTGGTATTCCACCTTTACCTTCGAACAGGTCAAACACTTGCTCACATATGTAGCTACGTCTGCCTTCATGTTAGGCCACCAATAGTGCGCCTTTAGATCATGATACATCTTGTCAGATCCAGGATGTATAGAGTATTTAGACTTATGTGCCTCGCTCATAACCAATTCCCTCAGATTTCCATAAACAGGCACCCAAAGTCTATCCATGAAGTACCGAATTCCATCCTCTTTCACTACTAATTGTTTATCCATTCCCCGTAATGACTCAGAAACAATGTTTTCCTCTTTCAAGGCTTCTATTTGTGCTTCCTTAACTTGTTCAGGCAAATGGGTACTGATCGTGAGTTGCAAGGCTCGCACCCGCCTTGGATTAACTGTTTCTTTTCGGCTTAAGGCATCGGCAACTACGTTCGCCTTTCCAGGGTGGTACTTGATAGTGTAATCATAATTGTTCAGAAGTTCCACCCAACGCTGTTGCCTCATATTCAACTCTTTTTGCTCAAAGATGTGCTGAAGACTCTTGTGATCGGTATAGATTGTGCATTTGGTACCGTACAAGTAATGTCTCCAAATCTTTATGGCAAAAATTACTGCACCCAACTCCAGATCATGGGTAGTATAATTCTTCTCGTGAACCTTTAGTTGTCTAGAGGCGTAGGCTATCACCTTATCGCGCTGCATCAGAACACAACCCAATCCTTGAATGGATGCGTCACAATACACCACGAAAACATCTGTCCCCTCTGGCAGTGCCAATATCGGTGCACTACAGAGTTTCTGTTTCAATAGCTGAAAAGCCGCCTCTTGACTTTCTCTCCATTTGTATGTCGTTCCTTTGTGGGTCAAAGCGGTGAGAGGTTGTGCAATCTTAGAAAATCCCTCTATGAATCGTCGGTAATACCCCGCTAATCCCAGAAATTGTCGTATCTCACTCGGTGTTCTAGGTATAGCCCAATTCTTTATTGCCACAATCTTGGCAGGATCAACATGTATACCCTTCTCATTAACAATATGACCTAGGAATTGTACTTCGCGTATCCAAAAGTCACACTTAGAGAATTTGGCGTACAGTTGCTCATTTTTCAATAATTCTAAGATTAATCGTAGATGCTCTTCATGGTCCTCCTTGGTCTTAGAGTATATCAGTATGTCATCGATAAACACAATAACAAACTGATCAAGATAGGGTTTGCACACGCGATTCATGAGGTCTATGAACACCGCAGGTGCATTAGTCAACCCAAAAGGCATGACCAAGAACTCGTAATGACCATAACGAGTACGGAATGCGGTTTTGGAAATGTCTTCCTCACGGACTCTGAGTTGATGATAACCAGACCTCAAGTCGATCTTCGAATAATAGCTGGATCCCTGAAGCTGATCAAATAAGTCGTCGATGCGAGGTAAAGGGTATCGGTTCTTGACTGTGACTTTGTTTAGCTCCCTATAATCGATGCACATTCAAAACGTGCCATCTTTCTTCTTAACAAAGAGAACAGGGGCTCCCTAAGGTGATGAGCTAGGTCGAATAAAGCCCTTATCTAAAAGCTCCTGAAGTTGTGATGACAATTCCTGTAGTTCGTTCGGTGCTAATCGATAAGGTGCTCTAGCAATCGTGGCTGCACCGGGAGTCAGTTCGATTTGGAATTCCACTTGACGATGAGGTGGTAGTCCAGGAAGATCCTCTGGAAACACCTCTGGAAAGTCTCGTACCACTGGAATATCCTCTATTTTTCTTTCCTCTGGTTGCTTATCGGTGACGAGTGCCAGAATAGCCAAACGGTCATCCATACTATCCACAACACATACAAGATATCCGATACATGCAACATACATTAATATGATCAATTCCAGTCCCAAACATGATGTCCTAGTTACTAATCAACATACCAAACCATACATGACCATCAAAGTTCATAAATCACCCAATAACCAAATAAACATTCCATACTACTCAATTAACAGATTCTACCGCTTTAAACATCCATAACAACCATTCTAGCATGATCCTAAAACCATAAACAAGTCCAATTCTCGATATCCAAAGATCGTGCACAATAAAGTTTCCCTTTTGGGAAAGTAATACCTAAAAGTGATTTAACATCCAATTCAACCATAATTCCAACTATTATATACCTAATCAAGTTCATAGAATTCATCCTAACATGCTAATCACTTCCAAAACATCCAAATTCCCAAACATCATACAAAAAGTTTCTACTTTTAGTAAGTCATGATCAACATCACAATTTCATGGATTTTCTTGCACAATTCAATTAAACTAACATCTAAGCATTACATCTAACATCTTAGAATCATCAAATCATGAATTCCAAGAACAAAAAGTTTCCTCTTATGGCAATGTATGAACTAAATGATCAAAACCCTAGATTTCTTGCAAAATCAACATCATTCAACATTCATACAACCTAACTAACATCATATAATCATCCAACAATCATCAATTCCATGTTATCATCATCAATTTCGAATTAGGGTTGCCTATAATCAAAGTTCATGATCAATCCACTAAAAACATACCATTCATGCATAATTAACGTTAAACAACATGTAATCAATCCAACTAACATACTAACATCATCAAACAACATCAAATTTGACCCCATGAAGACCCATTCACGAATTTAGGTTCGGCCACCATGAACAAGACTTCAAAAACATGTAAAAATCTCACCTTTAACGTGTAATGGCTTGCAATTGATGTTCCTAACGTGTTGCAATGCTTGGAATCGATCAAATCAAAGCACAATCTCTTGTTTGAGGCTGAAATTCCTAGGTTTGAGGGAGAGGGGGCTGCAGTCGCGATTTGGGAGGGAGTGGGGGCTAGGGTTACTTTTTTTTAATATTTAGTTTACACAAATGACCCTTTTTGCCCTTTTAACTTGTATTTTATAAAAATTCAGCTTTTAACTTCTTTCTAAAAGTGTTTTTAACCATCTAGTAAATATATAAACTAGTAACAACCATTATATATTTTATCTTTATAAAACACGCAACATACGAATTAACACACGCGTTTCCGCGTTACGCGATAAAAGTCCCGAATAGTCTTTAAATCGCGTAAAAACATAAACATTAAATAATAACCATCTTATCAACTAGATTATTATTAAATTAACATTATTAATTATCTTTAAGTCACCAACGTCAAACGACAACTAGTGTGTGCTTACGACACGTGTATGCAAAACTTAACGGAGCTAACGGAGTTTGTTAACGGAAAATTACCGGATGAAACATTATCCCCATGTTGAAAGAATTTTCGTCCCGAAAATTGCGTTACATGGTGAGAGTGTTCCATCACTGGTCTACTGCATTGGCATACAGAAATCGAAATCGAGTGAGTTTTGGATGAGTTGTTACATCATCCCCATGTTGAAAGAAATTTCGTCCCGAAATTTAAATCAATACCTTTGTCTGCAGGCATCGTCTCGAACAGTTGAGGGTACTTAAGCTTCATTTGATCCTCACGTTCCCATGTGAATTCCGGTCCACGTCGCGAGTTCCAACGAACTTTGACTATAGGTATTTTGCTCTGCTTAAGTGTTTTCACCTCACGATCCATCACCTCGATGGGTTCTTCAATGAAGCGCAATTGGTCATCCACTTGAACGTCTTCTAGTGGCACAATTAGTGTCTCGTCAGATAGACACTTCTTCAGATTGGAAACGTGAAACACGTTGTGGACTCCACTTAGCGAATCAGGCAAGGCTAGTCGATAGGCCACCGGACCTATTCTTTCCAGTATCTCAAATGGTCCAACATACTTCGGATTCAGCTTTCCTCGCTTGCCAAACCTAACTACGCCTTTCCACGATAAGACTTTCAATAACACTTTGTCGCCAATTTGGAATTCTTGAGGTTTCCATCTCTTGTCAGCATAACTTTTCTATCTATCTCGCGCTGCTGCCATACGGTTCAGTATCTGCACGATCTTCTCAGTTGTTTCATGTATTAGCTCGGGACCCGTTAGTTGACTATCACCAATTTCAGCCCAGCAAACCGGTGATCGATACTTTCTTCCATACAAAGCCTCGAAAGGTGCTGCCTGTATGCTAGTGTGATAACTGTTATTATAGGAAAATTCCACCAAAGGTAGGTGAACTTCCCAGTTGTTCCCGAAATCAATCACACAAGCACGTAGCATATCCTCCAAAGTCTGTATGGTACGCTCACTCTGGCCGTCAGTCTATGGATGATAAGCGGTACTCATATCCAATCGTGTACCCAGGGATTTCTGTAGTGACTGCCAGAAGTGTGACGTGAGACGAGCATCGCGATCAGAGATAATTGAGATTGGTACGCCGTGTCTCGAAACGAATTCCTTAAGATACAATCGGGTTAGTTTCTCCATCTTATCCGTTTCCTTAATTGCAAGAAAGTGAGCGGATTTGGTCAACCGATCCACAATGACCCAAATTGTGTCACAACCAGTATTAGTCCGGGGTAATTTAGTGATAAAATCAATAGAAATTTGTTCCCATTTCCACATTGGTATCTCGGGTTGCTGTAACAGTCCGGATCGTTTTTGGTATTCCACCTTTACCTTCGAACAGGTCAAACACTTGCTCACATATGTAGCTACGTCTGCCTTCATGTTAGGCCACCAATAGTGCGCCTTTAGATCATGATACATCTTGTCAGATCCAGGATGTATAGAGTATTTAGACTTATGTGCCTCGCTCATAACCAATTCCCTCAGATTTCCATAAACAGGCACCCAAAGTCTATCCATGAAGTACCGAATTCCATCCTCTTTCACTACTAATTGTTTATCCATTCCCCGTAATGACTCAGAAACAATGTTTTCCTCTTTCAAGGCTTCTATTTGTGCTTCCTTAACTTGTTCAGGCAAATGGGTACTGATCGTGAGTTGCAAGGCTCGCACCCGCCTTGGATTAACTGTTTCTTTTCGGCTTAAGGCATCGGCAACTACGTTCGCCTTTCCAGGGTGGTACTTGATAGTGTAATCATAATTGTTCAGAAGTTCCACCCAACGCTGTTGCCTCATATTCAACTCTTTTTGCTCAAAGATGTGCTGAAGACTCTTGTGATCGGTATAGATAGTGCATTTGGTACCGTACAAGTAATGTCTCCAAATCTTTATGGCAAAAATTACTGCACCCAACTCCAGATCATGGGTAGTATAATTCTTCTCGTGAACCTTTAGTTGTCTAGAGGCGTAGGCTATCACCTTATCGCGCTGCATCAGAACACAACCCAATCCTTGAATGGATGCGTCACAATACACCACGAAAACATCTGTCCCCTCTGGCAGTGCCAATATCGGTGCACTACAGAGTTTCTGTTTCAATAGCTGAAAAGCCGCCTCTTGACTTTCTCTCCATTTGTATGTCGTTCCTTTGTGGGTCAAAGCGGTGAGAGGTTGTGCAATCTTAGAAAATCCCTCTATGAATCGTCGGTAATACCCCGCTAATCCCAGAAATTGTCGTATCTCACTCGGTGTTCTAGGTATAGCCCAATTCTTTATTGCCACAATCTTGGCAGGATCAACATGTATACCCTTCTCATTAACAATATGACCTAGGAATTGTACTTCGCGTATCCAAAAGTCACACTTAGAGAATTTGGCGTACAGTTGCTCATTTTTCAATAATTCCAAGATTAATCGTAGATGCTCTTCATGGTCCTCCTTGGTCTTAGAGTATATCAGTATGTCATCGATAAACACAATAACAAACTGATCAAGATAGGGTTTGCACACGCGATTCATGAGGTCTATGAACACCGCAGGTGCATTAGTCAACCCAAAAGGCATGACCAAGAACTCGTAATGACCATAACGAGTACGGAATGCGGTTTTGGAAATGTCTTCCTCACGGACTCTGAGTTGATGATAACCAGACCTCAAGTCGATCTTCGAATAATAGCTGGATCCCTGAAGCTGATCAAATAAGTCGTCGATGCAAGGTAAAGGGTATCGGTTCTTGACTGTGACTTTGTTTAGCTCCCTATAATCGATGCACATTCAAAACGTGCCATCTTTCTTCTTAACAAAGAGAACAGGGGCTCCCTAAGGTGATGAGCTAGGTCGAATAAAGCCCTTATCTAAAAGCTCCTGAAGTTGTGATGACAATTCCTGTAGTTCGTTCGGTGCTAATCGATAAGGTGCTCTAGCAATCGGGGCTGCACTAGGAGTCAGTTCAATTTGAAATTCCACTTGACGATGAGGTGGTAACCCAGGAAGATCCTCTGGAAACACCTCGGGAAAGTCTCGTACGACGGGTATGTCTTCCATTCGCCTTTCCTCCGGTTGTTTATCGGTGACGAGTACCAGAATAGCCAAGCGACCTTTTCGTAGTAACTTCTGTGCTTTCATGTAAGCGATAATGCCCATCACCGCACCACTCCTATCGCCTCGGACTGTGAGAATTTCATCACCAACAGGAATTCGTATGATCTTCTCGTGACATATGACTTCCGCTTGCTTATTTGAGAGCCAATCCATGCCTACCACAACGTCGAAACTTCCTAGTGTAACAGGCATAAGATCTATAGCGAAAGTATGACCAGCGAGTTCTATCTTACAATCTTTAAGAATGTGTGTCACATGGATCTGTTTACCGTCAGCCAATTCTACGGTATATTTGGATTCTAAGGCAGAAGGGGTATCACTTAGGAGACTACAGAACTTTAAGGATATGAAACTCCTATCGGCTCCAGTATCAAACAGTACTATAGCGAAACATCCATTAACAGAAAACCTACCAGTAACAATAGTAGGGTCATTTAGAGCCTCACCTGAGCCAATGACGAAGGCTCTCCCCTTGGCTCCATTATTATTACCACCGTTACCATTGCCGTTCCCATCTTTGTTGTTGTTGTTACCTTGGTTGTTGTTTTGGCCATTGCCATTACCATTCTTCCTCAACCGCGGGCAGTTTCGCTTGTAGTGCCCCTCCTTTCCGCACTCAAAACAACCCTTTGGAGTCTCCTGAGGTTGCTGTGGTTTCCTAACCATCTCACCACGACATCCTTAGCCAAGTGTCCCATTTTACCACACCGCTGACATTTGTAATTGTCACATCTCCCAACGTGATGATAGTTGCACCGCATGCACATCTGCTGTTTACCACCATAGCCGCTAGGTCCTTGATTGTTCGAGGCTGCCTGGTTGAAATTACGATTGTTGTCAAACCTTCTTTGTTGCTGTTGTGGTTGTTATTGTTGAGGTTGGTGTTGACCGCCGGATGATGATGCTCTATTGTTGTTGGTGGTGTTGGTGTTGTTGGAGGCATCCCACTTCCTTTTGTTGTCGGGCACGCTTGCAGCAGCGCCCCATTTTGGCAACTGTCCTTGCTCCACAGCTTCGTCAGTTAGTTTGTGGGCTAGTCGGATAGCTTGTTGTATAGTGGCGGGGTTAGAGGAAGTCACCATGCTCCTAATTTCGGGCGCCAAACCCCGAATGTAGTGTTCTACTCGTTTGTTCATCTCGTTCACCATCCCTGGACATAGGGTGGCTAGCTCATGGGTTCTTGTGGTATAAGCCTCGATCTCGGAACCTTATATTTTCAACTACCAAAATTCCATCTCTAACTTTTGAACTTCGCTTCGAGGATAGTATTCCTCGATCATCATATCTTTAAATTCATTCCACGGGAGCTCATTTGCCATGGCTTGCCCTAGCATCTGCACCTGAGCGTTCCACCAGGACAATGCAGCACCATCCAGCGTTCCCGTAGCGTATTTCACCTGGTCAGCAGGTGGACAGTTGCACTTTGAGAAAACGGACACCGTCTTCTCAAACCACCTTACCAACCCTACAGCTCCCTCAGTTCCACTGTAGGTGTGAGGTTTGCAGTCATTGTTTGTGTAGGAGGTGTTTCTTTTCCCATGCACAAGGTACACTGTTTCTATTCTTTTGTTATAACTAAAATTTATATATAATTTTTGTAAATAATGATTCAAAGTTTGTTTTGAAATATCAATAGAAGTAAACATATTTATTTTGTATGTCTGGTTTATATGGTCAGTCTAGTTGTGGTTCTAAAACTCAGTTCTTTGCGTGGTGCAGTTTCCTTTAGTCTCAAAGTATGGTTATATAAAGAAACTGTTATCGAACACCAAAAATGCTGATCCTTCTGTCATCGAAATCCCTGATCTCCCGGGAGGAGCAGAAGGATTTGAACTTGCAGCAAAGTTCTATTATGGAACATATTTAGATTTATGTACAGAAAACATTGCAACGGCAAGATGTGTGGCTGAATATCTTGAAATGACAGAAGAATACGCAGATGGAAACCTGGTATCAATAACTGAAGCACATATAAATGAAACAGGGCTTATAACCTTATCTGCTGCAACTACCATTTTGCAGAAACTATGAAATTAGTTGATCGATGTGTAGACACTATCGCGTGCATGGTGACTGAAAAGAGTCAAGTTACACTTGTTGATTGGTGGGCTGAAGACTTGATCACTCTTAGAATTGATATCTTTAAAAGGGTTCTTCTTGCATTAGTTTCAAGGGGATTCAAATAATTTGCACTCGGTCCAATTCTAATGCTTTACGCGCAAAATGTCTTCGAGGTTTGGTAAGATACCTTGCTTGTATGTACATAGAACTTGACTGCGTTTTTTACTTTTGTTTATGAGCTACCAGATTTATTCCTATACATTGGCAGTTTTGACCCTTAGTGGGTCGATATAGATTGTGTTGTATTTCAAACAGTTAAAAAGAAATAAATTTAGCTAAAAGGGAACAAGTCAAAAGATTGAAACGATTGAAGAAGCCCAAAAAGTCTCATTATAGTGCATACAACCTCTTAATAGTTTTTTTTCCATGATTTAGATTAATACTATAATCATACATAACACTTTAGCTAATAAACAAAATAAGAAATGGATTAAAAGGTGTTCGTGTGTCCTTTAACCCGCCTACTAAAATGACATGTTTCAAGCTAAACTTGTTTTGTTTTGACCCATTGTCTAACCGGCTCAACCTGCATATGAGGTCATCTCTAGAATAGTCATTTTTGACCAAATGTTGAGGGGGGGGGGTGTTATATAATAGTCATTTTTGGGCATGATTATAGCCATTTTTTAATGAGATATGTTGAAAGAAGGGTGTTATATATTTCTATGTAGGTGACAAGTAGCAACTAAAATAACCTTTTTATTGAATGCTGGTACCCATGAATCCATGACAATAGATTTTTTTACA